>CATQJL010000223.1:4788252-5125752 GCA_958299035.1 Cylicocyclus nassatus | reverse complement strand
TTAGATAAATATAAATAGGTTGCAATAAATTCAATAAAACTAAAACTGTACGGGTAATCAGCATGCTCCCTTATTCTCTGTAAAATTGGGTCAATAACAAAAAAGCCTACACCCCGAACCCGCGCCGAAGATATGCGTGCAAAGCCAGGTCTGAATTGCTTCAAGAATGGAATTTTCTATCGATAACATACGAGCAACGCAACACATAACGGCTACTGCATGACGAAGGCGCAGAAGCAGTATTAGTTGAGCTGGTGCGAACGCGGCGCGCGTAACCTCACCGTTGCAAACTTTGCGCCTCATGCGCTCTGCGGCTAATAAAGCCGCGTTCGCGCCCAAAGATATTGCGCCTTCGTCATACAGTAGCATATACATACATAAATACAAAACAATGGGCTTTACATATTACATTGCGGTTAGCTGCGAAGCGTGGCATAAAGGGGGAAGGGGGAAGCAAGAAATTTCGATGAAGGTGCTTGGGAAATATTTTGAATACTCCCCAGATTTTTGCGCGTCCATGACCTCGAAATTCTAGAAAAAAGGGCGTGGATCCAGCCACTTCCCCGAAAAAATCCTTTACAAGGTTTATTTGAATTTTTAAAAATTAAGATTATTCTAATTATTCAAGAGTAAAATGAGTGCGTGTACTTTCTTATAATAAATATAAGCAACCCTTGGAAATCTTTTATATATGGCTGGATGTCTGTTTGTCTGTCTCTCTATATGTCTGTCTGTACCTACATATATTTCAAATAGAAGATTCCATTTCTGAACCGATTCGCACCAAACTTTCCACACACACACACTTCGGGCGGGGCGGGCGTCATGGGCTTCTTTCCATTCGATATCGATTATATTAATTTCTATCGATTTTTTTTGTGAAGTTTGGCCTGCGGGCTGGGAGTTGACACAGGGGGGTAATCGAACATGTTGATTACGAATACGTAGTTTCCAAATTAACAATTACTTTTATCGATTTTATCGATTTTTTTTGCAAAGTTTGAGCTACGGGGTGGGAGTTAGCATAGGGGGGGGGCATTGAGCATGTGATTACGAACACAGCGGGAATAGGGAAGTGGCATGTAGAAGGCGGCATAGGGAAAGGTACATGGATAGCGATGGGATGACCTTCATCATAGTGTTTTGACAGGGCGGGCGGAGCCGGATAAGCTATCTAGTGCAGTTATAAAAAATTGCAGAATTGGCATTCAAGCTTTATGAAAAAATGCAAAGTATTAGCATTTCAGCATTCGCATCCTAAGCGAGCAATGCACAGTCCATTTTAGAATCTCATCTAAATCCAAAGGCTGCAATAATTGATTTGGGATATTTTACCAAAGGAATATAATAGAAATGCAAAGTTTCTACTAGCTTTCAAATGGGAAGAGCACGTAATGGAACATTTGAATCCAAAATTCCATGCATTATAGCAAGACCATATGCTGCCCTTAAGAGATTTAACATTTCTATCATTAGCCAAAATGATTGCTCACGTATATAGCCATTGTAACACCTCAGAACGCTGGCATTTTTCTTTTCACTTCTTTCTGATGCTGTTTTTTAGCTTAGAGTGTCTGCTTTCAGATCACCACAAAGCGCTTTGAGAAACAATGCTAGCTTGGAAACTTTTTGTTCTGGTAAACTATCTTACTGAAATGTCAGTGACTATGATTTGATTGATATCTTCAGGTTGTGCTAGCTGCTGCAGCAAATGCCATCCTTAATCGACTAGTAAGACCTCATACGAACTATTATTTTCCACCGAATTGGCAATCTCAGGCGAGACTTGCTTGAAAAATCAAGATGTGAGCAATCATCACAGCTCTACCACAAATAACAATCCTGTCGACTATTTTGTTTATCGGTAGCCGCAATGAGCTCCATCATTGACGATAAAGTTTCCGTTGCTAGTGTCCTTTGCTGTTTAAGGAAATAAGTGAGTGGTAGCAGCCTAGCTTTACGGATACCCAGGTAATTCACAGTCCGTGCGGATACAATACCTGCACTACCTGCTGAGATCTCTAAACTAACTCTCTCTCTCCATTCTCACAAATTTCTCACAGCAGATCTGTAGGCATTGCGTTAACTGTTTCCATATTGAGTAAAAAAATTCATCAAGTAGGCTTTGGAAATTTTAGCTGAATAAGGTTGGTAGAGGAGTCTATGTCGACGAAAGGGGTCGGCCCCCGCGGTAATTTGCAACAAATACGCATTTGCCCATGCACAGAGGTGCGTTCTGCAGGGAATCGTGCGGGACCCTCTCAAATTTGGTGACATGTAGTCCTCTACCCAATAAGGTCGTCTCGGGTCGTTCACCCGAATTTTTTTTGCTAATACAGCATTGTCGGTATATCACTCACAGAACAAACGATAATTTTGGAAATGTAGCGGCAGTCAGCAGTGTTCGCGACATCGCGTGACATTTGCGACACGCGGCGCTGAGCAGAGTCGATCGGTACCCTCGGTTTGAAACAGTTTATTATATGCGCCAATCTGTAGTACAGAAGTAGGGGAGCAGTGGAGAAGATATCAGTAGAACTTAAATGAAGCAAATGTGAAAAAAAATTGAAACAGATAAATAGCAAATAGAATTCGTATAGATATGTATATGTAAATAAATAGCAATGAAATCAGTGATCGTAATCGATTATTCTGAAAAATAATATTGTACTAGTAATCAGCGTGCTCACTTACCCTCTGTGCAATTCCAGTTCAAACTTTGCAGAAATAAAAGCTTGATAACGATACGGATTAATAACGAAAAAGTCTACAACCCGGGATCCGCGCCGAAATGTATGTGCGCAAAGTGGTCTGGATCGGTTCAGGAATAGATTATTTATTAATAACATTGGAAAAACACAATACCAATGCATAGATACAGACAAACAATTAGCATTGCATGAATTTGCAAAATGTTATTAACACATTGACGACCATGCAGATTCTTAGTTGTCTGCCCTCTGGGACCAAGGCCTTTTACGGATCAGCCCACATTTTTCGACTATAATTACGTATACTGCCATCTACAGTACACCTACAGTAAATCTGAAAGGCTGACAAAAAAGGTAGAGGTCATCCTTAGATTCGGTGCAAAAGAAAGCTCATGAAATGAGTTTTTCTTAGGATAGTAGCCATTTCAACGAAATCCAAGGTTTGACACACATGGTGTGTCAAGCGGTCCCACGCGGTAGTCATGCCATGTGTGTCAAGCGGTCGTCAATGTGTTAACAAGGTGGTCAGAAGTTGAAGTGGCCAATCCAAGCAAGCTACCTATCATTCGATACAGCATTCAACGCTGATTGCGAATCTGTAGTCCGGGGCAAAGTTATGAGCAGTTTTTACTACGAAAGAGTTGTGCACAAAAACTGTCGAATCGAGCACATTGTCGCACTTTCAGCTCACCTTTGCTTCAGAATATAGTAGCTGCATGTTTTGGCCCAGCATTAAGCCGAAGATGATTCTATCCTTGGAGACGGTCAAGAGGCTTGATTTCTCCGGCTGTCATAAAATCGAAACCTCAGTTTATCGCCATGCTAGTGTTCAAAAAGTAGCGGATATAGTGTATTAGCTTACTATCCGCCTGAGGTTACCACTTAAAGTTTGATGGCTTTTGCTGGAAAACGGCCCAGAGTATTCACGAATTTCGTCCTAACTGCACTTTTAAGGGTATTTCGACCTTTAAAGGTGATGTTTGATTAATTCCAAGTTATTAAGATTGAGCAACCCGTGCAACTGTCTATTATATCTCTTTCTAAACTTCAAATACTTTTATAGTGTTACAGAACACTATGTGCTGTTTGGTGTCCGTCTGGCAGGAAAATCGCGCCTCTTGACAAACACCCCTCTATACTGCCTAATTTGCGCTTTCTATGCACGATTCCTTTAAAAAAATAGCGGCTTTTAACGGATCATAGCTTCGCTTATATGGCCGCTATGCAAAACAAATACAAAGTCAGCTTGTCATGCTGCATCTAATGGTATGCAGCTCGTTTGGATTGGCCACTTCTATCTGACAATTCCCTTGTAAATAGGTCCACCTAAAAGTTGAACTTGCGACTGCATTATTATCGAAAATTCTCTGTCAAGTTTTGTAAGTGATTGAATCATTCACACCGGCCATGACTTACAAGGGAAGGAAGGTTGATCGAAGTGATCTTTTGAGATGAGATATAAACTGTTTTGTAGAGCTTGGAACGCTGATTCCAAATCTACCTTTGCTATCTGCTGCGGGCTTCTGGGCGAGGAGTTATGGAGATTTTTGTGAGTGAAAATCTGAATGCAAAGGTAGGGTAAAAACAGTCGTAACTTCTTCCCAGCGTTCAAATGAGGCATCAGCGAGCTGGTATACTTAAATCAAGATTATTTGCTGGACCGAGTAACTTGACTACCAATTAAGCCCTATAAAAATGTTACGGCTGATTCTAGCCTACTCTTGCATACATATTTTTACTCACAAAAACCTTCATAACTCCTCGCCCAGAAGCCCGCAGCAGATAGCGAAGGCAGATTTGGAGTCAGCGTTCCAAGCTCTACAAAACAGTTTACATCTCATCTCAAAAGATCACTTCGACCAACCTTCCTTTCCTTGTTAGATGTCAACAATAACGTCCTCTTAATCTAATCTTTCTTAAATATTCTCTTATAGTGCTGGTGCATGCCGCCTATCTTAATACATCCAATTCGGGAATTTAATAAATGTTTTTCGTACAAAAACTCGCAAATTGCTGCAGTGTTCGGGGAAATATCGCGTTTGGCTGACTATTGCGAAGAGTTATGTGGCAGTGGTTTATTCAGAATTTTTCTTCGGAGCAGGGGGGGGGGAGCAAAAAAATTTTTCTATTGTTAGTTGAAGGTGTGTAGCGTTGATCAAGCACTTCAAAAAATTCTGAAATGCTTCTTGAAATTCTACGAGTCCATGACCGCGAAATTGCAAAAGTGATGGGCGTGGCTGATGCAACGCCCTGAAAATCTTTACAATTTTCTTTGAAATCTAGTTGATAGTTTTAGAAAATTTCCAAAAACCTTTAAATTGACTTCGCGATGACTAGAGGACCCTGTACCGTGCTGCGTATTGCTTGAGAGAATCATGTGGTATAAAGATCGATTTCCAAGATACAGCGAACCGGCTGACCGTCTTGCTTGAAAAACCAAAAAATGTGCTCTTTGTGCGCATTAAATCAGGGTTGTTATAAATAATGCAATAATTGCATTCAAGCGTTATGAAAAAATGCAAAGTATTTTTTAGCATTCGCATTCTAAGCGAGCAATACATAGCCCATACTAAAAGACTGCATTTCTGAAGACTGCATTAATGGACATACGATAATTCATCTTTGGACTACTCAATAAAAATAAAGTAAAGATTCTACTAGCTTTCAAATAGGAAGAGCATGTTCTAATGGAATATTTGAATTCAAAGCAAGATCATATGCCCTTAAGAGCTTTGACATTTCTATAATTAGCCAGAATGGTTGCTCGCTTATATAGCCATTGTAACGGCTCAGCACGCTGGCATTTATCTTTTCACTTCTTTCTGATGCTGTTATTAGAGTGTCTGTTTTCAGATTACCACAAAGTGCTTTGAGAAGCAATGCTAACTTGGAGACTTTTTGTTCTGGTAAATTTGTCCTACAGAAATGTCAGTTGATTTGATTGATATCTTCAGGTTGTGCTAGTTGCAGCAGCAAATGCCAACTCTTTTCGACTAATGGGACCGAGCTATTTACCACCAAATTGGCAATCTTTGCCACCTCGTTAAAAAATCAAGATATGCGCAATCATCACAGCTCCACCACAGATGAAAATCCTGTCGACTATTTTGTTTTTCACTCGCCACAATGAGCTCTATCATTGATAGTGAAGTTTACGCTGCTAGTGTTCTTTGCTGTTTTAGAATAATGAGTAGTAGCAGCTAGATAGCTTTACAGATACTCAGGTAATTTACAGTCCACGGATACAATACCTTTACTACTGCTCTGCGATCTCTAAACTATCTCCTTCTCTTTTCTCACAAATTTCTCACACTGCATCAGCAGGAAGTGCACAACTGTTTCCATATTGAGTAGAAAAACTCATCAAGTAGGCTTTGGAAAATTTAGCTGAATAAGGTTGGTAGAGGACTATATGTCGATGAAAGGGGTCGGCCCCCGCGGTAATTTGCAACAAATACGCATTTGCCCATGCACAGAGGTGCGTTCTTACCTGCAAAGAGTCCGTGTGGGACCCTCTCAGCGGCGACATATAGTCCTCTACCCGATAAGGTTGTCTCATGTCGTTCCACCCGAATGGCTAATACTGCTATTGTCGGTATAACAGAACAAGCGATAATTTTGGAAATGTAGCGGCAGTCAGCGGTGTTCGCGACATCGCGTGACATTTGCGACACGCGGCGTCGAAGATACGATCGGTACCCTCGGTTTGAAACAGTTTATTATATGCGCCAATCTGTAGTACAGAAGTAGGGGAGCAGTGGAGAAGATATCAGTAGAACTTAAATGAAGCAAATGTGAAAAAAATTGAAACAGATAAATAGCAAATAGAATTCATATAGATATGTATATGTAAATAAATAGCAATGAAATCAGTGATCGTAATCGATTATTCTGAAAAATAATATTGTACTAGTAATCAGCGTGCTCACTTACCCTCTGTGCAATTCCAGTTCAAACTTTGCAGAAATAAAAGCTTGATAACGATACGGATTAATAACGAAAAAGTCTACAACCCGGGATCCGCGCCGAAATGTATGTGCGCAAAGTGGTCTGGATTGGTTCAGGAACAGATTATTCTATCAATAACATTGGAAAAACACGATACCAGTGCATAGACACAGACAAACAATTAGCATTGCATGAATTTGCAAAATGTTGTAAACACATTGACGATCATGCAGATTCTTAGTTGTCTGCCTTCTGGGACCAAGGCCTTTTACAGATCAGCCCACATTTTTCGACTATAATTACGTATACTGCCATCTACAGTACACCTACAGTAAATCTGAAAGGCTGACAAAAAAGGTAGAGGTCATCCCTAGATTCAGTGCAAAAGAAAGCTCATGGAATGAGTTTTTCTTAGGATAGTAGCCATTTCAACAAAATCCAAGGTTTGACACACATGGTGTGTCAATTGGTCCCACTCGGTAGTCATTGCTTGACACACCATGTGTGTCAAGCAATGACTTTCTTAGGATAGTAGCCATTTCAACAAAATCCAAGGTTTGACACACATGGTGTGTCAATTGGTCCCACTCGGTAGTCATTGCTTGACACACCATGTGTGTCAAGCGGTCGTCAATGTGTTAACAAGAAGATGGTCAGAAGTTGAAGTGGCCAATCCAAGCAAGCTACCTATCATTCGATACAGCATTCAACGCTGATTGCGAATCTGTAGTCCGTATCTGCTTAGCGCTGTTGTGGGCAGTTATGAGCAGTTTTTACTACGAAAAAATTGTACACAAAAACTGTGGAATCGAGCACATTGTCGCACTTTCAGCTCACCTTTGCTCCAAGAATAGTTTTGGCCCAGCAGTAAGCCGAAGATGATTCTATTCTGGGAGACGGTCAAGAGGCTCGATTTCTCCGGCTGTCATAAAATCAAAACCTCAGTTTAATGCCATGCTAGTGTCCAAAAAGTAGCGGATAAAGTGTATTAGCTTACTATCCCCCTGAGGTTACCACTTACAACTTTGATGGCTTTTGCTGGAAAACAGCCCGAAATATTTACGAACTTGCTCCTAGCTGCATTTTTAAGGGTTTTTGACCTTCAAAAGTGATTTTTGATTGATTCCAAGTTATTAAGATTGAGCAACCCATGCAACTGTCTATTATATCTCATTCTAAATTTTAAATACTTTTAGAGTGTTATAAAACACTTACTGTGTGCTATTTGGTGTTCGCCTGGCAATAAAAATCGCGTCTCTTGACATACACCCCTCTATACTCCTAATTTGCGCTTTGTATGCAAAACTCCTTTAAAGAATAACGGCTTTTAACGGCTCATAACTTCGCTTATAATGGCGCTGTGCAGATATGGAAAACAGAAAAACAGACCCAAAGTCAGCTTTTCATGCTGCATCTAATGGTATGCAGCTCGTTTGGATTGGCCACTTCGATTTCTGACCATTCCCTTGTAAGTAGGTCTATCTAAGTGTTGAACTTGAGCATGCATTATTATCAAAATTCTCTGCCAAGTTTTGTAAGTGATTGAATCATTCATACCGGCCATGACTTAAATGTCAACAATAACGTCCTCTTAGTCTCATCTTTCTTAAATATTTTCTTGTAGTGCTGGTGCATGCCGCCTATCTTAATACATCCTATTCGGGAATATAATAATGTTTTCTTATAAAAACTCGCAAATTGCTGCAGTATTCGGGAAAATATCGCGTTTGGCTGACTACTGCGAAGTGTTATGTGGCAGTGGTTTATCCAGAATTTTTCTTCAGAGCAGGGAGGAGGGGGGAGAGCAAAAAAATTTTTCTATTGTTAGTTGAAGGTGTGTAGCGTTGGTCAAGCACTTCAAAAAATTCATGAAATGCTTTTTGAAATTCTACGAGCCCATGACCGCGAAATTGCAAAAGTGATGGGCGTGGCTGAAGCAACGCTCTGAAAATCTTTACAATCTTCTTTGAAATTTAATTAATAGTTTTAGAAAATTTCCAAAAATCTTCAAATTGACTTCGTTATGACTAGAGGACCCTGTACCGTGCTGCGTATTTCTTGAGAGAATCGTGTGGTTTAGATCGTTTTTCAAGATACAGCAAACAGGCTGACCGTCTCGCTTGAAAAATTAAAAAATGTGCCCTTTGTACGCATGAAATTAGGGTGGTTATAGATAATGCAATAATTGCATTCAAGCGTTATGAAAATAATGCAAAGTATTTTTTAGCATTCGCATCCTAAACGAGCAATACATAGCCCATACTAAAAGACTGTATTTCAAAGACTGCATTAATGGACATACGATAATTCATCTTTGGACTACTCAATTAAAATAAAGTAAAGATTCTACTAGCTTTCAAATAGGAAGAGCATGTTCTAATGGAATATTTGAATTCAAAGCAAGACCATATGCCTTTAAGAGATTTAACATTTCTATCATTAGCCAAAATGATTGCTCACGTATATAGCCATTGTAACCAGGGTTGAGCAAGCGGTCAGGCACAAGTCCTTCATAAACGACCCCCCCCTGTGAAAGCCCCTAAAATAACCCCTCCGTTTCACCTCCAGGACCTTAGACTGTAATATTTTGAAGAAGACCAGCCTTTACTGGATAGCTCTTGTTTTCTGGCCGTAGGCCCAACTTTCTGCGATTGCGCAACCACACGCAACTTGACGGCAGGTTTTGAACTTGGATAGCCCTCTTTTCAGAGTTATAGTTTTTGCAGGGGTGGGGTGTTTGGTTCCATATTTTCGATATAGCAAGAAGACGCTTTGCGCTCAATACTCATACTGAAAAGGGAGCAATTTTTGAATACTGAAGACAAGTTAAGGGGGTCAGGCGCAACCCCGCAAAAGCTCAGGCGGCCTGACCTTTTGAGGGGTTGCGCCTGACCCCATTAACTTTATTTTCGAGGAAGCTTTTCTATCCAAGTTTCATGTGATTCGCTAGCACAAATCTCGAAGATTCCACAATAAGTGTTTGAGCTTATTAGCTTCGACTTGTTTCGGCCTTGTAGTAATCCGTGGAGTTAAAGACACCGTTCCACTCAGATTTTACTTCCACGTTTTTGTATTTTCAGGGCCTTCTCATGTCCCTGATTCCGAATATGAAGTCGAGAATGCGCGAAAACCCCAACAATCCCCGTTCCGGAGAACCCACAGGCCGGCTTTCCGAAACGGTGATTGGACGGGCGCGCACAAATGGGCAAGCATGGATGGGGGTCCTCGTGCATCTTTGCTATTCCGAAGCGATTTTCTCGCTTCCGAAGCGGCATTTTGCGCCGCGACTTGGGCATTGGATCGATAGGGGGCTCTACTATTATAAGCTGCCAAAAACTCAACACCCTCAACTTAGGGGCCAAAAGCTCAACACCCTCAACCTAGGGTGGACGGTGCCTTTAAAGCACTTAATGTGAAGAACGGGCTGGTTGGAAATTTGGCAGCACTTCTTACTTCATTATTTGAAAGCGATATGAAGCTTGAATTCTAGCATAGACTTGTAGGAAACGTTACATTGTTATGAGTATAAAAACGCTGACTATTTTCACTTTAGAAGCCAAGTTAATCATGTTTGAAAATCACGCTTTTTAGATGTTGCGAAACACTGAAAAATGCGGTAGGTAATGACTTTAGAGCTCATAGAGGTAATCTGACATGTTGATACGGAAATAATACCCATTTCACACAGCAAGCTTACTTGGTAGCCTCATGATATGTGAAAGTAAAAGGTGAATTGAATTTGGCTGAAATTCTGTGGAAACAATCAGCATGTTGTTTAAGACCGTCATTCCTTCAGTACTGGTAATTGCGATATTCACCGGAATAGTGCATATCTTCTTCACCTTCGTAGTATCTCCCCAACTAAACGGATTCGGTTTTTAGTTACGACCCCCCTCCCCTCAGTCAATACCCCCCAGACGACCCCCCAGGTCGGGCGTGCCTGACCTCACGCTCAACCCTGATTGTAACACCTCAGAACGCTGGCATTTTTCTTTTCACTTCTTTCTGATGCTGTTTTTTAGCTTAGAGTGTCTGTTTTCAGATTACCACAAAGTGCTTTGAGAAACAATGCTAGCTTGGAGACTTTTTGTTCTGGTAAATTTGTCCTACAGAAATGTCACTGACTATGATTTGATTGATATCTTCAGGTTGTGCTAGCTGCTGCAGCAAATGCCATTCCTTTTGGACTAGGAGGACCTTACCAGCAACTTGGCAAATAGACCTCGTTAAAAAATCAAGATGTGAGCAATCATCACAGCTCCACCACAGATGAAAATCCTGTCGACTATTTTGTTTTTCACTCGCCACAATGAGCTCTATCATTGATAGTAAAGTTTACGCTGCTAGTGTTCTTCGCTGTTTTAGAAAAATGAGTAGTAGCAGCTAGATAGCTTTACAGATACTCAGGTAATTTACATTCCACGGATACAATACCTTTACTACTGCTCTGCGATCTCTAAACTATCTCCTTCTCTTTTCTCACAAATTTCTCACACTGCATCAGCAGGAAATGCAACAACTGTTTCCATGTTGAGTAGAAAAACTCATCAAGTAGGCTTTGGAAAATTTAGCTGAATAAGGTTGGTAGAGGACTATATGTCGACGAAAGGGGTCGGCCACCGCGGTAATTTGCAACAAATACGCATTTGCCCATGCACAGAGGTGCGTTCTTTCCTGCAAAGATATCTTCTCCTCCTACCCTCGGTTTGAAACAGTTTATTATATGCGCCAATCTGTGGTACAGAATTAGGGAGCAGTGGAGAAGATATCAGTAGAACTTAAATGAAGCAAATGTGGAAAAAATTGAAACAGATAAATAGCAAATAGAATTCATATAGATATGTACATGTAAATAAATAGCAATGAAATCAATGATCGTAATCGATTATTCTGAAAAGTAATATTGTACTAGTAATCAGCGTGCTCACTTACCCTCTGTGCAATTCCAGTTCAAACTTTGCAGAAATAAAAGCTTGATAACGATACGGATTATAACGAAAAAGTCTACAACCCGGGACTCACGCCGAAGTGTGTGTGCGCAAAGTGGTTTGGATTGGTTCAGGAATAAATTTTTGTATCAATAATATTGGAAAAACAAAATAGCAATGCATAGATACAGACAAACAATTAGCATTGCATGAATTTGCAAAATGTTATTAACACACTGACGACCATGCAGATTCTTAGTTGTCTGCCTTCTGGGACCAAGGCCTTTTACGGATCAGCCCACATTTTTCGACTATAATTACGTATACTGCTATCTACAGTACACCTACAGTAAATCTGAAAGGCTGACAAAAAAGGTAGAGGTCATTCTTAGATTCAGTGCAAAAGAAAGCTCATGAAATGAGTTTTTCTTAGGATAGTAGCCATTTCAACGAAATCCAAGGTTTGACACACATGGTGTGTCAAGCGGTCCCACGCGGTAGTCATACCATGTGTGTCAAGCGGTCGTCAATGTGTTAACAAGATGGTCAGAAGTTGAAGTGGCCAATCCAAGCAAGCTACCTATCATTCGATACAGCATTCAACGCTGATTGCGAATCTGTAGTCCGTATCTGCTTAGCGCTGTTGTGGGCAAAGTTATGAGCAGTTTTTACTGCGAAAAAATTGTACACAAAAACTGTGGAATCGAGCACATTGTCGCACTTTCAGCTCACCTTTGCTTCAAGAATATAATGTAACTGCATGTTTTGGCCCAGCAGTAAGCCGAAGATGATTCTATTCTGGGAGACGGTCAAGAGGCTCGATTTCTCCGGCTGTCATAAAAACAAAACCTCAGTTTAATGCCATGCTAGTGTCCAAAAAGTAGCGGATATAGTGTATTAGCTTACTATCCGCCTGAGGTTACCACTTAAACTTTGATGGCTTTTGCTGGAAAACGGCCCAAAATATTCACGAATTTCTTCCTAACTGCATTTTTAAGGGTATTTCGAACTTTAAAGGTGATGTTTGATTAATTCCAAGTTATTAAGATTGAGCAACCCGTGCAACTGTCTACTATATCTCTTTCTAAACTTCAAATATTAGGTTGTTACATAAGTCTTGTTACACTTAACTTCTAACGGCAATAAGTCATACACCTCATAGTCTTTGCAGGACTCCAAGGTACCATTCGATAGAGCAAAGCAAGCTCTACAAGATGGTCTGCAAAAGTTCGCACCAGCTCCGACCCACCGTAAGTTTGCACCCAAAATCTGAGTCGTACTGAAATTCAAAAAATCGCGAAAAATTCATATCTTTCTTCAGAAAAATCCTACAAATCTCCAACTTGTTCACAAAAATTGCCCACTATATCAGACACTTATATGTACCGTTGCTGTATTTTTTCCTTATCTAGAAATCGAGAAAAAGAATTTTTTTTAGTTTTTACAAAAAGGAAGCCATGCTGTTTCTATTCATGTAGCTGTATACTACAAGCCCTTATAATTATAACCATGAGTTTTCAGCTTCCCAGAAGCTCTAGTCTTCGAGAAATACCAAATTTAGCTTTTGTCACTCGGGTGTTCAATGCCAAATTGAATAATTTTCGAAAACTAAGGTTTCTAGAGGGCTGAAAATTTACGGTTATATTTCTAAAGGCTTGTAGTATACAGCTACGTAAATAGAAACAGCATAGCTTCGTTTTTGTAAAAAATAAAAAATTCTTTTTTTTTCGATTTCCAGATAAGGAAAAAATACAGCAACGGTACATACAAGTGTTTGATATAGTGGGCAATTTTTGTGAGCAAGTTGGAGATTTGTAGGATTTTTCTGAAGAAAGATATGAATTTTTCGCGATTTTTTGAATTTCAGTACGACTCAGATTTTGGGTGCAAACTTACGGTGGGTCGGAGCTGGTGCGAAATTTTGCAGACCATCTTGTAGAGCTTGCTTGGCTCTATCGAATGGTACCTTGGAGTCCTGCAAAGACTATGAGGTTTATGACTTATCGCCGTTAGAAGTTAAGTGTAACAAGACTTATGTAACAACCTAATACTTTTATAGTGTTACAAAACACTATGTGCTGTTTGGTGTCCGTCTGGCAGAAAAATCGCGCCTCTTGACAAACGCCCCTCTATACTGCCTAATTTACGCTTTCTAGGCACGATTCCTTTAGAAAAATAATGGCTTTTAACGGCTCATAGCTTTGCTTACATGGGCGCTATGCAGATGTGGAAAACAAACCCAAAGTCAGCTTGTCATGCAGCATCTAATGGTATGCAGTTCGTTTGGACTGGCCACTTCTATCTGACAGTTGCCTTCTAAATAGGTCCACCTAAAAGTTGAACTTGAGCATGCATTATTACGGAAAATTCTCTGTCAAGTTTTGTAAGTGATTGAATCATTCACACCGGTCATGACTTAGATGTCAACAATAACGTCCTCTTAATCTCATCTTTCTTAAATATTCTCTTGTAGTGCTGGTGCATGCCGCCTATCTTAATACATCCTATTCGGGAATTTAATGTTTTTTTACAAAAACTCGCAAACTGCTGCAGTGTTCGGGAAAATATCCCGCTTGGCTGACTATTGCGAAGCGTTATGTGGCAGTGGTTCATCCAGAATTTCTCTTCGGAGCGGGGGAGGGGGGGGGGGGGAAATTTTCTCATTGTTAGCAGAGGGTGTGTGGCGTTAAACATGCACTTCGAATTCATGAAATGCCCTTTGAATTCTTTGAACACATGACCGCGAAATTTCGAAGGCGATGTGGAAATGGCTGAAGCAACGCCCTAAAAATCTTTACCATCTTCTTTGGAATCTAATTAATAGTTCTAAAAATTTCCAAAAATCTTCAAATTGACTTCGCGATGACTAGAGGACCCTGTACCGTGCTGCGTATTGCTTGAGAGAATCATGTGGTATAAAGATCGTTTTCCAAGATACAGCGAACCGGCTGACCGTCTCGCTTGAAAAATCAAAAAAGTGCTCCTTGTACGCATGAAATTAAGGTAGTTATAAAAAATGCAATAATTGCATTCAAGCGTTATGAAAAAATGCAAAGTATTTTTTAGCATTCGCATCCTAAGCGAGCAATATATAGCCCATACTAAAAGACTGCATTTCTGCATTGATGCATTAACTGCATCAATGCATTAATGCAGCCAATGCACTGCATTGACTGCATTAATGGACATACGATAATTCATCTTTGGACGACTTAATAAAAATAAAGTAGAGATTCTACTAGCTTTCAAATAGGAAGAGCATGTTCTAATGGAATATTTGAATTCAAAATTCAATTCATTACAGCAAGACCATGTGCCCTTAAGAGCCTTGACATTTCTTTAATTAGCCAAAATGGTTGCTCGCGTATATAGCCATTGTAACGGCTCAGCACGCTGGCATTTATCTTTTCACTTCTTTCTGATGCTGTTATTAGAGTGTCTGTTTTCAGATTACCACAAAGTGCTTTGAGAAACAATGCTAGCTTGGAGACTTTTTGTTCTGGTAAATTTGTTTTACAGAAATATCAGTGACTATGATTTGATTGACATCTTCAGGTTGTGCTAGCTGCTGCAGCAAATGCCATCCCTTTTTACGTGGGGGGAAATAAGTACACGTTCCCGCCAAAGTGGTACAAGTGAGACTTCTTTGAAAAATTAAGATGTGACCAATCATCACACTCCCACCATAGGTGTGAAAATCCTGTCGACTACTTTGTTTCTCACTCGCCGCAATGAGCTCTATCATTGATAGTAAAGTTTACGCTGCTAGTGTTCTTTGCTGTTTTAGAATATGAGTAGTAGCAGCTAGATAGCTTTATAGATATTCAGGTAATTCACAGTCCACGACAATACCTTTACTACTGCTCTGCGATCTCTAAACTATCTCCTTCTCTTTTCTCACAAATTTCTCACACTGCATCAGCAGGAAATGCAGCAACTGTTTCCATATTGAGTAGAAAAACTCATCAAGTATCGTCCATTCGTTGACTGTACGGACTGGACATAACCGCGGAGCACGCGCCGCGAGGTAAAACACTTGCTCCGATACAAAGTTGCCATTGTTAAAATCGTGCTCTCGCAACATTTTAACCGCGCCGCGCGTGGTCCCTAGCGTTTGACCAGTCCCTACGGCCAACGAATCGACGATACAATCGAATCATTTCATATGGTCATGGTGCATTGCACACACCATCCGTCTTTGGCGTCCTCATCCTGGAACTGCAATCGCAAAAACGCAAGAGACTGACGGGTTATTATCGCTTATCTCACTTTGTGGTGATTAGCATCCAAAAGGGAAAGAAAACACCAGGAACACATTGAAAAAATCTACCTGAAGTGTTGTCTGCGCCAAGAATCCAGGTTGGGCACGTCAAAGGTGGACAGTGTATGCATTTTCGAATGCCTACAGTCGCATCATTTCGTATGATCATGAGTGTCATCATACAAAATGATTCGACTGTAGGCAATTGAAAATTTTAACTTAAGATTGTCTCAGATTGTTGCAGCCGGAATTTTTTTCTGCTAATACTTTCATTGTCGGTATACCGCTCGCAGAACGAGCGATAATTTTGGAAATGTAGCGCCAGTCAGCGGTATTCGCGACATTGCGCGACACTTGCGACACTCGCGACATCGCGCGAAATTCGGCATATTGCGGCGTCGTGCTGAGTCGATCGGCAACGTTGCTGTTAAATATAAGTTTGAGGCGAACCTCTGCAAAACTTGCTTTTTCTGGTGTGCTTTTTCATCGAATACACTGATTGGCATCACCATTGAAATGGCGCACTTATGTGCAGTAAATATCGATATCATTATCAGTTTCGGCAAACTCTAATAACTCTAATAACGGATTTCCTGTATCACAAACTATCTTATATATAAAGCTGAATGTGTGTTTGTATGTATATGTGCACGTATGTGCGGAATAGAACTTTTTATTTTTGGACCGATTTGGACCAAACTTGGCACACATACACTACAGGGCCGGGCGAGAGTCATAGGCTACTTTTCGTCATCGAACACTAATCATTTGAATGTTTCGCAGAACTTGGAGAACCAGGTGCAAGGTGCACAACCATGGCGATAAGATATGTTATTTCAAGCCTGACACAACCTGCCAGATTGTGGATTGTAAAAGTACAGCATAATTTGATTAATTTAGGGTTTGAGATATACAGGGTGTCCGTAAAAAATGTGCCTACTGTTTGATTGTGAATAACTCTCTTCTAACGAAGTCTTTTGAGAAGCTTTAGGCACCATTTTGTAGAGCGAGGTTCAACTTAGATTTGCAGTATAGAGCGAATCACCGGGCTCTTTTTATTACTGTAGGATTACGGTAGGAACTTCGACAAGGATTTTAGGTCTTTGGAGGCCATAATCTGCCTCGGAACATAACCAAACAAGCCGGAAACTCTTACACTATGGTAATGGAAGCCGCTCTTTTCGAATATGAAATTTACACTTTACTGTGGTGCCTCTTTCCTAAGTTACCCCAGGTGAACCGTAATAATTGAATTTCCAGCATTTTTCAGAAATGTGGTTACACCGTCAAAAAAGCTGAAAACACCCGTAAAAAGTTGTGTAGTGGAATCAGCGTGCGCGAAAACCCTAGTACACGATTTTTCAGATTTTAAAAATTTTGTCAGGCGGCATATTTCACGATGGTTCCATATGCTGAAAGTTCCTACCGTATTCCTACAGTAATAAAACGAGCTCGGTGATTCGCTCAAACTATCAATATCGACAGCTCATAATTTATTACTCTAGCAATCTTCACCTAAATTCTCTAATTCAGAGACTTCTTTCCTTATGGAGCAAAGTAGTGATTTCCAGAAACGAGAGGAGGAACAGGTGCTTTACAGTTCGCATCTGATGTTGTTATAGAAACGTTCGACACTTGCAAAAAATAGCCATTTGCACCAGAACGGAAGAACTCGTATTCGGCTCGTGCAGCGACGCAGTCGACATCACTAAATACAACAGAATGTTTATATCTGGAGCATATTATATAAATCGAAATGGGCATACCGTGACAACCGACTGAAGCACACATGTGGAGTCAAGCATCGGCTCACGTGTAATGTCCAGTGCTCATCGTTTATCGCACTCATACAACGATGAAGTCCTAAATACTATTCTGACAAATCCATATAAAGAAGACAAGATATTACAGGCAGAAGAAAATTCTGGTAACCCTTGAATCAACTACTTGGCGGCTGGAAGGTGAGGCTATGTGGCCATTGAGGCCGCTCGCGCCCGCTATGCAGTCTGCGCCCTCATCGCGCGCATGCTGTCTGATCACTACCCAGCCTTAATTAGGTCACGAAGACCCCCCCGCGCTTCCCTAGGCCCTCCTTGGATGTGGACGAATGGAACAGCTACGCCAAGGTTGGAGATGCAGAGACGATAAAACTTTGCGGGTTCTCGTGATAACATTGCGGCATGTCGCCTCCGACGCTGGGAAAATCGCGAGCTTGTTGAAGAGCATGTAAAAATGGTTTGCGCGCGGTTTGGGAGAAATTTTCTGGAAGACGGTCTTTTCGCATGGGCGGTTCGTCCGCCTCGCCCTGATTTTGACTTGTCTTAAAGGCAGTGTCCCACCAGACTGGTATCTGGCTCTCATAATGATGTGATAGTAGACCCCCTACCTAAGCGATGACTGAAGTTCGGAGCGAAAAAGGGGGTCTACCAAGCTGAAATTTGCTCCGAAAGTGGGCCGAATCTTACGGTAGGCTCGGGCGAGTGCGAGGTGCATGCAAGGTAGAGACGCAGAGCCGTTGCGGGTCCCTGCGCTCATGATGTGTCCGCTATACGCACTCTGGCCCTGCAAATCGATATTGCCGAGTGGGCGGCGTACTGCCCTAGCGTAAGATTCGGCCCACTTTCGGAGCAAATTTCAGGCTTGGTAGACCCCCTTTTTCCCTCCGAACCTCAGTCATCGCCTGGGTAGGGGGTCTACTATTATATCATTACGAGAGTCAGGTAGCCCCAGTCTGGTGGGACGCTGCCTTTAACACGTCGCGCATGTCGCAAAATTTCCTCTCTTTTTTGCTCGGGCAAGAGTCGTCGCAGGGTGGCTCACGTGCGGCGATAGTCTTGTGTGGAAAGCATTACGGTCGTGCGAATCGTACTACACCCCAGTTTTCTTGGCGGGGGCAGCAGGCTGGGTGCTCGGCTTGCATTGTTCATATCTGGGGTGTAAAAAATCTAACATAACTTAACATATCAATTTTTCGAGATGTTCAGTTTCGCCGAGCCACTGCCTTAAAGCTTGTTCTGAATTCTGACCCAGAAGAACAACTCACAACTTTCGTTACTAGACATTAGATGCTTTAATGCAACAACAAAATTCATCTCTATTCATCTTTCATCTCTGATTGAGTAAGTGCTGCCATACGGCGAAGCACTGAGCGAGCACAATTGAGCAACGATGTTATTTTGGTAGCCATGCCGATCAAGAGAAAGATAGAATGTACAACATGCGGCGCGTTCCTACATTGAAGAGACAGTAATACCACTGATGTTAGATTTGAAAAACATTTAGATAATAAACGACGTGGCAATCTGACTTCACCACTCGGGAAGCATAAACATGAACATCTTGGTGGCGCAGACTATGATATTAAGTGTATGATTTTGGCTTGCGAAACATCTGACGCATCTGCGCGGAAAACTCTCGAAACATTCTGGATCTGACAAAGAGATCCATCGGACAACAGAAAGGAATGTTTAACGATCACGAATGACTTCTTGCCAGATATACTGTCATGTGAGTTATAAACTAGTAGTGATTCACCGGCCCATAAGCTTCTTAATTGGCTTACTGTCACTACTGGCACCAAACGACTGGTTGCACAACACCATCAGTGTTCCAACGTAAAGCAAAGCAAGTTGGCGTTTTCCACTTTGTGCGACTCTTGTTAGTGAAATCAGTGGGGGTTCGAAACTAGCTTGACGATAAGGCATTTGGCGGGCTACAACGCAAGATTGAAATCTCGCACCACTTTCGGCCTCTGTAGACGACGATAAGTCGAAACGCAAGGCCGCAATCAAGAGCTTCACCAAACCTCATATGGCATAAGAAAACAAAATGCAAGCCAACAATTACAGATTCGGTTCGCACACACACGATTACAGTAAGTTTTGCAACTTGAACTTACACAGGAACTTGGAATACGAACTTTTCTCGATGCACTTGCAGTTTTTTTCAAAAATAAGCAGTATGGAATTTGACAACCCTCTCGAGATTTCAAAAAATAACAGGTTTTTGACCGTCCTTTCCGCTTTGTATAAACTCAAGCCATGCTTACAATGAGCTTATATGCTCCCTTTATCGCCTTTGCTTCGTGTGAAACTCCAAATTTGGAAACTTGTGATACTGTTTTGCTTTTAGTACGAGTACACATATCATCATCGACCAATCGATGGCTCCTGATACCCGTGCCATATGACGTCAGAGTCGAGTGGGGTTGCCATGTCTGCCATGCGTCCACATGGAAGGTCCGCCTCACTCTTAATCACACGTTGACCACCTAAGGTCACAATCTCACACTCTCGGTTACATAATGATAAACCACTGAACCACCAATATTTTGCTTACTTTACTGTATTACATCACATTCCGAGGCAAACACCCGTCGAGGAGTCTACACCGCTAATGACATATGTCACAAGAATGTCTCTGCTACTAAATATTGCTATTCATTGTTGCTTTATCCGTGCATACCCTTTGAGATTTTTACAAAATTTATAAGAGGTTGGAGGTGGAGGGGAAGAAAGTAAATGCGACTTACATCGAATGACTAAGTACTAGATTTGTTAAGCGGCTCGTCTCGGAAATCCGCAAAAGATTCAGCCTCATGTACCATTGCCTGAAATCGAACTTGGTAAAATCTATTTCGTCTGCTTTACCAGAATTTTGCGGGTTATAAAGGCAGTAGACAGGGCAGTCATGAAGTCTTAAAGATTAAGTTAAGTATTTTTCTGGTTAGTTCTAGTAGAAGTAAACTCAATCTCATGCAAATCCGATACACAGTAAACTCTAGGAATTGTTATAGAAACCTATGTTCAATTTCAAAATTTAAAATGTTCGGAAATCTTGGTGATAAAAGTTCTTTTCTGCTAACAGAAATGTGCAGCATTTTGTTATTTGATTCCATTTCTTTGCTTATCATTCTTAGTTAGATTTTTGGCATGTCAAATTTGACTTCAGTAAGTTTTCTACCGAAATTTTGCGATCGCTAGTTTGTTTATCATAGTCCCCAGTCATTCCATTTCTGACCATACAAACTAAGTGACTTTGCATTGATTAGGTTTGCTTTACTCAGACTGACCGGAACTCCCGCAGAACGTTTGGGAAAGTTCCGCTGGCTCATCTGTGGAAGTTCAAATGAGGTGACGCGGAAGTTCCGAAGAATGCGAACCACAACAGCAAAAGAGAACCTGAGCGGGATTTGAATTCTACTCTATTGAATGTAAGACTCAACTACTATCCTCTAAACTACAACTAACATGTTCGATAATACAGTCTAGTTGTTGGCGAGGCAACATCATACGAGGCGCACATTAAAACCTTGCGGAATACTGGCATGTCAAAGTGCTGCGAAACCTCTGACAATTTTCGGAAGTTCCGCAGCACTTTGCAAAAAGTTCTTCGGAGGATCCCGTTTTCAACTAGTCTGAGGTGAAAATACTGCGAAAGTTCCCAGTTTGAAGTTTCCAGTTATGCAAGTAAAAAAAATGCTGCGGAACTGCTGCAAACTTTGCTGTCCTGCGGAATACGGTGAATATTGGTGTAGGTGACATTTTATATTAGACCTTCGGTTACCTGTTCAAATTAGAAACCAGAGTGGCCATATTGATTGCTACAGAATTCTGTACAATAGATGGTTATGCCTCAAATGATAGAAATGTGCCTGAAATTCTGCATAGTGATTTTAACTATAGTAACTGGGAGGAACTTACCTGCCTACACGGTACTCGTGTCTGTACATAAGAGAAGCGGTGTAAGCCTGTCTCATGCATATTCACGGAGTCGACTCGGCCTGAATTTATAAGGTGTGTTTGCGTAATCTTTGATTCAACTGTGGCCGTATTCATCAACGAACAACCCAGTGGGTTCCGAAACCCATTTAGTGGTTTTGATGAATATCGATTCTACATCGATATTCATCAAAAGCATTAAACTGGGTTCCGGAACCTACTGGGTTTTCGTTGATGAATACGGCCACTGGTTTGGCGGCTGAGAGGCGGGCCTTGCGACCTAAAAATGGCCGCGCGCGCCCGCGACGCAGTCTGCGTCTCTGTTGCGCGCGTTCTCTCTGATCATTAACTAGCCGCAATTAGGTCACGAAGCCCCGCCCTCCAGCCTCCAAGATCAAAGGGTAACTGAGCACAGTTGACTTACTTGCATTCACTACGACTCGTGTTTTCATTCTCCAGACATTACAATTCATTTTCTGCTTGGAGTCCATAAGGAAATTGAAGTTGAAGTTCGCAAGGGTTGCTGGTGTTTCCTGGAGAAAATAACATGTTTGGAAACAGTAAAATAATAATAATCGTGCTCACCCTTAGCTGAAGTTGTACATCGCGGTGCTCGAAAAGCAGTGATCCCGCTTGGAAATGCTCTGCAAACAGTGCATAGACTTTTTTCTTTAGATTCCATGTCATTCAAATTAGGTATGACATCTCTTGGAAAAATTTGGTCTCATACAAAAGCAGAGTGTATGCGCAAACAGCTCAAAAACGTCGTAAGTGGCCGGAAACAAATTTCGCGGATTTTGCAGACATACCCTTTCATTTAACTGGCTTCGCGGCTGAAAGGCGGGGCTTCGTGACCAAGTCAAGGCTAGGTAATGATCAGAGAGCATGCGCGCGGGAGAGACGCAGACTGCGTCGCGGGCGCGAGCGGCTTCAATCAGGTCACAAAGCCCGGCTTCCAGGTGCCAATTCAATTAAATCAAAGCTTACAAACAAGCAGGTGAGCAATGAAGAGGTTGGAATACTTAAATGCCAGATTTTAGTCCACGTACAGATAAAACATCTTTACACTACCTGCTATAAGATTTATACCGTCTCATAGTTTCTCACAGCAGACCGTATCTGCAGCAAATATAACAGTTGTTTTACACTGAAAAAAACCCCGAAAGTGAAATTCAGAAGTTAGATTGGAATAAGGCTTTATGCTCAGGTCGTTGCAACCAACTGCTTTACTACTACCATAATCTTCGAGATAGTGCTCACAGAACGTGCAATATTTCCGCGGATTGGCAACAATCGCGACATTTGCGACATTGCGCGACCTTAGCGACAACCCCCGACATTGGCGACATTGGCGTCATTGTGCGGTATTGGCGACATTGCGCGTCGGGCTGAGGGCGCCTGCGAATTTTCTCTCACAAGCCATATGCAGCAAGTATCGGAAAAAATTTTTGTAACAATCATTGTGAATGTCTCGGTGAACCATTGATTTTCACGTGGATTCACGAGTTTTTGAAAACAAATTAGGCAAACCTTGAGAATGTCCACATTAATATTAGGTCTTATATTCAATGGATTGCTTGGTAGAAGCATATCGCCACATCTGTGAATGCTATCATATTTGCAAACGGTTTTGCGAAGACAGACAATTCACATGCGATTCTTCTATGCCTAAAAATTTTCCGATAAAAGCTTTGACAATTTTCTAACCGGATATTTTTTTACCTCTACTCTGAACCAGCCCATTTGGATTTGTATCAGAGAGGATAGGCCATTTTGGCCATGTGCGGATAATTACCAGGCCTATAATTGATGATGCCTACACCCGTTTTCTTCCTATCATGCATGGAATCATTGGTCAATATGTACCACGGAAAACTCGCAGGCAGGGGTTGGGAAAGTATCCTGACCACATTCGAAATCTTTTTGAACAATGGCAAAGAATATTTGAACAATCTCGTGACCCTTTGCACTGCGTAACTTTTAAAACTGTCAGTCAGAACCTTGAGCACCATTTGAAGAAGTTTATGTCATACAAAACCAGATTGCTCGCCAAGACTAAATACATGAAGGGGATCATTTCTTATATCAAGGACAGGACAAAGCGGTCAGTCTCTCACCCAGTGCTCATATGTGAGGATGGATCTTTTTGCAGTACAGATTTTGAAAAAGCGGAGGCTTTTGCTGGTTTCTTTCGCAGTACTTTTACTTCCCATATGGAATGCAGAAGTAACCTGGCGAAAGTGACTGATGAAAGCCTGAGGTTGCCTATTATCACTCCCGAAATGGTTGCTAAACAAATCAAAACCCTGAAAACGTCACAGTGAATTACTTCTGACGGCATACCGCAGCTTTTTTACAAAATGTTTCCCACCCATCTCTCCGTTCCCCTTAGTCACAATTTCAACATTTCTCTTATGACAGCGGAGGTACCTAAAAATTGGAAAGCTGCAGTGGTGACATCGATCCCAAAAGGAAAAGAGTCTACCACTATCACCAATTACCGCCCAATCAGTATCCTCCCTGCATCACTAAAAGTTCTTGAGAGGATCATTAAGAAACATCTGCTCGAAATGGTTAGATCACTTGAACCATATTCCCATAGAACAGCACGGTTTCTTAGCAGGATCCTCCACCTGCTCACAGTTGATAGATTGCTTGCATCTTTGGAATAAGGCACTAGGTGAAGGGAAAGGTGTGGATGTAGTTTATTTTGACCTCAGTAAAGCTTTTGACACTGTTTGCCACGGGTGCCTTTTAGGTGAATTGCGGAGTACAGGCATAGAAGGCAATCTTCTAGATTGGTTCTGTTCTTATCTCACGGACAGAAAGATGATAGTGCGCTTCTCTCAAGACTTTTCTTACCCTAGGGAATGCTTATCGGGCGTTCCGCAGGGAGGGATACTGTCGCCCATACTTTTTCTCATTTATACGTATGATTTACCTGCGTTCCTAAAAACGGATACGAGAATTTTTGTCCATGCATACGCTGATGACATCAAAGTCACCGCGGTTTATACTGAAACAGAAAAAGAGGCAGTTCAGCTGGCGTTGACTGAATCTGTCACGCATGTTGCACTGGACCAATTTCTGGAATCTCAAACTCAATTTTCGCAAAAGTCAGCACCTCCCTATTGGACCTCTTACGTTGAACGTTTGTAACGTTGAGCTAGGAAACATGTTAACGGGCAGGGAAGTGCGTGATTTTGGCGTTCTAGTCGGCAAGGGCTTGAATTTTGAGAACCATGTAGATGCAGTGACAACCAAGGGTTTGAGAGTTTTGCATTGTCTTTTTCGAAATGTGATGAGCTCGGATATTTTTCTTTGGATCAAGCTTTTCAAAATGTTCGTTCTCCCATTACTTGAATACTGTGGTCCTGTATGGAGCCCTTACCGTTCCAAAGAGATTAATAAAACCATACAGTCCGTACCCAGGGCTTCAGGTGGTTGTCTTAAGGGGGTGGGAGAGGGTTGATCAGTATTTTTGATTTTTAACATTCTTTCTTGCCTTTGTTTGCGTCTCTGAGCTTTGAATGCTCCTCCTTCCACTGAGTGCAAAGTAAATCGCGTTAGATGCGGATGACCGATTCATTATTACGGTACCACGATGTTGTTATTTCCTTCCTTTTTTTTGTGTTTTGTCTAGCTTACACAGGTTGTTTTGATAATTGTTGGGGATGTACGAAGCACGCCTTCGGGCGTACTAAATAAATAAATAAATAAATAATTAACTCTTGCTGTCATTAGACAAGGCGGAAAATGTGCTGAACCTCTTTTTTCGTACTCCTTCAGAATTTTATATGTCGTAGTCGAAGCTGACTGTATGGGTACGATAATTGTCGCGGCTCGCGCGATGCAAGCCTCTCCTCGATTCAGGTGCCGGGAGCACTGCATGCCGCCGAATCGGGCGCGCTTTTTAACTCGCGCCCGGACCTCTCCCGCTTGGGCGCGCTGCCAGGTCGAGGGGTATATAAGGCCGCGCAGTTGGCGGCATATGCCTCTCTGATTTCCGACCTCGTTTTCAAATTAATTTCTGATTTCTCACGTTCACCTTATTGATTGTGTTGGCAGCTAACCCGGCAAGCTCCCGTGGATGAAAATCTTGCGAGCAAGTGATTGTTGTAGCTTTTGGATTGTACCGCGCTAACGCGCGAGGAAAGTTTAGAGCCTTTGTGGAAAAGTTAGTGCCGGGAGTGGAGAGGGTCGCAACTTTCTACGCGGAGGCGAGAGTAGGCGGTCGACCCAGGTGATTCCCCTGACATCATGTGTTGGAATTAGGTTGATGTTCATCGGCGGCTTGGGACGAGGCGGACTCGTCCCGTTTGTCATTTTCCTTTAGTTTAGGCGCTTTAGTAGTTTAGTCTATTTCGTAATATGGTCTGTTGTTATTCAGATAAATGTTAGTAACCTAATCGCGCGTTTCGTGCTATGTATTAATGCCACTAGCGGGGCAGTCGTTGGACGCGCCGGAATGGCCAACCGGCGCTAGGTTTGTAGGCAGTGGGTGCAGGGTTGTGCAGGCAGTCGAGCGAGGTAAGGGGGTGCTGAGCCCACCGAGCCGCAACATGGTGCATCGACGCCGAGCGCATGGACGATGGAGGATTCCGTCCGCGTATGGAATGGACGCGCAGATCGAGGACGAACTGGACAATATCTGGACGCCGTTATGGGAACGCGCCATCCCATCTGCCATGCGTGCGTAACGGACCTAAGTCTACCACGCTCAGCACAATAAGAAGATCGAACAACAAGGACACCAGAAGACACTCGGACGAACAGTGGCAGAATGCGGGAATGGTAGCCATGAGTATGTCATGAACGTGAGGTGGATAGGCAGCAGGATGGTGGCAGCTCTTGCCAACTTGAAACCTCAGCATGCAGTATTTGATACAGTGATTGGTGCTTCGCGCTTCTGAAGAGTTTTTCAGGTAATGTGCAGGTGTCATCCCCGGCGGGCTCGACCACGGGAACCCTAGTGGTTACGCGCGCGCATCTGTCGAGTCTTGGGCCGAAGCTGGACGAGCTGTATCGGAGCCGTATGGGGACGCAACAGCTTCGGTGAGCTGTTACGGGAGCTCTATGACACCGTTTTTTCACCATCTAGAAGCCTGAACCACACCGGAGATTTGCGTATTGGGGGCGCTAGCATGGGAGCGTCTTCGGAGGGAGTACTAGAGGGTCCCTAAAATTTCGCGCTACTCCTACATTCCTTAGTTCTTTTCGCGCTTCACAGTTCACATTTCGTAACCTTGTTTGTCTAATTTGGGCCCGTAGTTTCTATTTCTGCTTCTCGTTCCTCGTAAACGGGCATTCCTTTAGGTTTTAGCTGCTTGGGGCCTAATTGTGGAGGGCACCTAGCTACTAAGGCCGCCCAGTAAAGGCCCCCCTTTTTTAGTCATTAAGGGTACCAACTCATCTGGTGAGTCTTGTTGGCCAAGAGTTCACGGACTCTGGCATCCGATATTGTGGGTCGGCACTACCAGACCCGACCTGACCAACAAGTCTATGCCCACACCCTCTAGTACAGGCGAGGCGTCGTGCGTATGGGAAGATCATCATTACGGCACGGCCCTCTGGAAAGGTGGTTCAGGAGCCCAAAATTTTCCAACTCGCCGATAGGAGCCCTGGATAACTACTGAAGGGCCTCCGGACAGGTCACCATTTCTTCATCTTGTTACTCGCGCAATCACCATCAGCGCTTTCAGTCTCTAGTGACACCCTGTCGTAATTGTTGCTTTGCGCCTGTAAGTAAGTTGCCCCAATGGTGGTTTACCCCCTTTTAGTTTTAGGTTGGGCTAGGTTACTCACATCACATATTACTCATGTCATATTTATCGTTTGTTTGTTTTTTACATACTAGACTGTTCTTCTTTCTTTTTTCTTTCAGGTAATGTCGCTTCTCGGAAGCTATAAAGCCCGAATCACCAAACTCGCCAAAGCACTTCGTGAGAAGATCTCGGAAGCCGATGAGGCCACCCTTCAACCGCTGGATCCTGCTATGGAGGCAAGTAAGGATCCACACTTTATTTTGAGCCATAAGAGTTCACTTTTTTTTTGAAATTTACTCTCATTGAACGTGCTATTGCACATCTACGCGCCCAGAGAGAGAAAGCCGAAGAGTTTGCTCGTCAAAATCCTGACGAGCAGGGCGAGTTTCCCTTCCTTCAGCAGATTCAGGATCATTGGGACGCTGGTGAACTGGATCAACTCCTGGAGGAAGCTGACACTCTCCATGCACGTCTTGATATTGCGATCAAACTCTTGCCGAGCTCGGAAGTTTTGTATTCTATGCGTGTTCCGGTTGTTCCTTCTTCTTCTTCATCTGTTAACCTTTCTCCTCATCCTACCCAAGACCCCATCCCGACCGATCAGCCTGCGCAGGACGTGAGAGAGGAAATTGCGAGCCACTCTTCGTCTAAGAATCAGGATCGCCCATCAGAACCTGATATCGCGCCAGCTGATACCCTACCACCGCGCGCGTCGAGCGCCACCCAAGGATTCGGTGTCTCCCCCCATAACCCCTCAACTTTTGGCAATCCCTTCGTGACTCCTTCTTGCCCCCAGCCGAATCCGTTCGCAGCATCGTCTGCTCTCCCGAACCCTACTTCTAATCGTCCGTGGAGCAATCGTTGAAACTACCGAGCTTCGAGATTCCTACGTTTCATGGCGATATCGAGGTTTTACGAGTTTTGGGACCTTTTTTCGACGGCCGTGCACAATAACACCAGTGTACCTGTGCCAGTCAAGTTCATTTATTTGAAGTCCCATTTACGAGGACCTCCTGCGAACATCATCGCCGGCTTTCAATCGACGGCTGAGAACTACGATGAAGCAGTACGTATCCTGAATAACACGTATGGTCGTCCGGAGATCCTACGCAACAAGCTGTGGGACAAGCTCTTGCAGTTACCATCAGCCTCGGATTCGCCGTTGTCACAACGCGCGACACTCTGTGCTATAAGAGCTACATGGACCCAGCTTCAACATCTCAAGGAAGACTCCAGCGCGATCGGCACGCTCAAGATCATTCGTGCCAAGTTTCCCCGGCGTACACGTGAGAGGATTGGCGAATTCAAGAACAAAGGAGATCCGATGTGGACGGTTGATGAATTGCTTGCTACGCTGGACACCATCATTGATAGATTAGAAAGTATAGAGGATGCAGACCCTTCGGATTACCACTCTTACAACTCCCAGTCGGCTGTTCGTCAACACTCTCTTTCTCCTCGAAGATACCCGTGCGAGGATAGGACAGGTGAAGCGTTCACGCGCTATCGCACACCATCGCGTGCAAGGCGTTCACTGTCGCGCACACCGTCCCCTCGCAGAAGACAGGATAGACCTCCAACGCCATATTACCCTAGGCGTGCGTCGTATAGCCCCAGTAGATCGCGTTACGATTCATCCGACCCGCAGTGTGTTTGCCACAATTTTGGACATCCGTCAGATCGTTGCAGAAACTGCGATGCTAGACAACGTAGACTATATGTCAGTCGCAATAAGCTTTGTTGATTGTGTTTACAACCTGGTCATACTTATATGTATTGCGACGCTCCTCTTTGTCCGTATTGCAATAGGATACACCATAGGTCCCTTTGCCTCGAAGTTTCCTTTTTGCCGCGATCGCCAACTCCGACGTCTAGGCAGACTTTCTATCAGGGCTCGCATAGATCTCGATCGCCCAGACGCGTACAGTTCTATGAGGAATCCTACGGCTCGTCATCTCGCATGAGATCTCGTACTCCACGCGCATCATCGCGCGGTTTCCAGTCTAGATCTCCATCACTATCTAGGAGTAGGTTTTCCCCAACACCGTCTAGGCGTACTTCGCGATCCTATAGGTCACGCAGTCCTACATCCGCGGTACACAGCACCAACTGTACCTTTGACGCATCTCGTACTACCATGGATACGCAAGCAGAGTCATCTGACGATCAGTCACGAGCTTCAGGCGCGCATTCGCCATCTTCCTGTACGTCTCTTTGTCATGATTGATCCACACTTCAAGAGCCTCGTCTAATGGTAGTCCGCGCTGTAACTAAGAATTTTAAGACTCAGACGAGCGAGCTGCTTACAGTTTTCTTGGATAGCGGTTCGCAGTACAGCTTTATTTGCACTGCGTTGGCCAAACATCTGGGCCTAACATTCAGGAATACCAGGACAGTGACGACCCTGACGTTTGGAGGACATGAACTTACGGAAGAATCGTCAGAAGTCACTCTCACGCTATGGGATCAATATGAACATCCGATCCAGCTTGTGCTATGGACGCGCGAGAAGATTACGACGGTCCCCCGAACTAACGACCGCATCGACAATACCATATCCTGCAGACAGAGTGGATGTCGACGTGCTCAGTGAAATAGACAACTATTGGCGTGTTGTTGATTTGCACAGGAATGAGAGGCTTCCATCAGGACTCATCCTGTCACACACGAGATTTGGACCAGTTCTGTCCGGCATACAACACCCAGTTGTCTCCAATAGTCTCTCGACCGCTCACACATCATCGGACGAAGACTAGCCAGAGAACGAACGATGTACGTAGTCTCTTTGGACTCGATACACTCGGAATGGATGAAGGCGAAGATGTGGACGATGCCGAAGTCAACAGGCAGTTTTATAGCAAGGTCGCCTTTGTAGACGGCAGTATCTATGTATCGTTTCCGTGGAAGCCAGAGCATCCCCCTCTTGAGGATAACAAACCTCTAGCCTTTCGCCGATTGCAGAGTCAATATGAGAAGTTTCGCGCGACACCAGAAACTTGGAAAGACTACTGCAGGACAATTGGAGATCAATTGCGAATTGGTATAATTGAGGATGTCACGGATGTTGCCGCGCAAGGCTCGAATACGTATTATATTCCGCATCAAGCCGTATATAAACAAGACAGTTCTACCACCAGACTAAGGATCGTCTTTGACGCGTCGAGTCATCAGAAAGGCTGTCCAAGCCTCAACGACTGCTTATACCAAGGACCTTCCTTATTACCAGACTTAGTAGGAACTCTGATGCGAAGCAGATTCCATCGCTTCCTTATCATCGCCGACGTGGAAAAAGCGTTCCACCAGATCCATTTACATCAGGATCAAAGGGATTCCACAAGATTCCTCTGGCTGAAAGATGTCCAACAACCACCATCGACGGACAATCTTCGCATACTACGCTTCACACGCTTGCCGTTTGGTATTAATGCATCACCTTTCCTACTCAGCATGTCCATCAGATACTTTTTGGAACAGGATCCGGCAAATCGTCTTAAAGAAGAGATCCTTGCTAACACTTACGTAGACAATCTCATTGTCGGAGCGGATTCCAACCATGAATGCTTGGAAAAGTGTAAGCAATGCAAGAAAATCTTCGCGCGAATGTCCATGAACCTTCGTGAGTTCATGTCGAACAGTGAGAGTACGGTGCGCTCGATTCCTGAACACGATCGTATGAAGATATACGGACCATTCGCTAAACTCCTAGGGATCAAATGAAATCCTAAGCTCGACGTACTTCACGTGCCTATTAACATCGCGCGTCAACCTGTGACGAGCAAGAGGACTGCATTGAGAGTTTATGCATCTACGTTTGACCCTTTAGGACTATTAACACCGCTGCTAATAAGACCTAAGATGTTTATACAAGACTTGTGGGAGTTTGGTTATGACTGGGATGACCCTCTTACTGAGGCAGATATTGAGAAATGGAATACCATCGTTCAGGAGATAAGCGACTTTCACTCACAGGTTCCGCGCCACCATGGAGTTACTTGTGACAATGCTTACGATTTGGTCCTCTGTTCGGACGCGTCTAAGCGAGTCTATGCTACCGCTGTTTACATCTTGACGCGTCACGCGAACGATAGTCCAAGACCAACACTGCTCTTCGCAAAAGCGAAGTTAGCTCCTCCAGGCGCGATCACCATCCCGCGCATGGAACTCTTAGCTTGTCACATGGCAGCCAAGACCGCGAAGATCCTTATAAGCCAGTGTAAAGTCAGCTTTCATCAGTCAAATTTCTTACCGACTCCCAGATAGTTTTGTACTGGATTCAGTCGCGCAAGCCGCTCAAGATCTACGTTGCAAACCGCGTTAGATCATCCGTCGCGTGCTCGATGAGTTGAGAGCGGACAACATCGCCACCGGATTTTACTACCTGAACACGGACAACAACCCGGCGGACTGTGCCACCCGTGGACTAACAGCCACAGAGCTCCAAGACCATCTATGGTGGACAGGCCCAAGCTTCTTCGCGACCCCTTCTTCACAGTGGCCCTGGAAGAGTCTTGAACCATCAGTCAGTTCGCTACCAGGTGCAGAAGCAGAAGAGCTTAAGGCGGTCACAACCTCGACAAATACCATCTCCGAACCTTATGTATCCTTCGTGCCTTTTACGCGCACCAACTCGTACATTAAGCTGATCCGCGTCACCGCATACGTCCTTAAGTTTTTGGCTAGAGTGCGTCACCGAGTCGAGACGCGCTGCCATCGCGAACATCAGGACGTGCAATCAATTTTAGGCACGATGGATATAACACCCGTAGTAACACCAGACGACTTTACGACAGCTGAATCGCTGCTCATACGTGAGCACTACAGAGAAGGCCAGCAACAGTTGGACAGTCCGTCTATGAAGAAGTTTCGCACGACGTGCGACAAAGACGGTAACATCAGAGTGGATAGGCGCATGTCTAACGCGCAGACCGACAATTCTACTAACCCCATCCTCATATTGTCGGATCATCCTCTCTGTTATATGTTGATCATGTACCATCATTGCCAATTTCACGCTGGACCGTCCCATATGATAACCACCTTGCGCCAAAGCTTCTTCATACCTAAGCTAAAACGTTTGGTAAAGTCCGTTATTTCCAGGTGTGTGATTTGTAGAAGGTATCAAGCCCGTCCATACAAGTATCCGTACGCGCCGGACCTTCCATCACAGAGGGTAACTAGGAGTCGCCCATTCCAGCATATCGGCCTTGACTACTTTGGACCCATTCTTGTTCGCTTGCAGTCATCTGAGCGCCAAAAACTGTGGATTTGTCTTTTTACGTGCATGTCAACGCGCGCAATCCATCTAGAAGTGGTAAGAGATAATTCTACTTTACAGTTTATACTAGCTTTCAGGAGATTCATGGCACGACGAGGGAAACCGGACACAGTAACGTGCGACAACGCGCCTACCTTTAAGCTGGGACAAGAAATTATCAAAAATGAGTTGACAGCCGCGAAGGACGACAGTGAAATGAACCAATTTTGTGCCAGTCATAACATCAAATGGACATTCACACTCCGTACTCGCCATGGAAAGGAGGATTTTATGAACGATTAGTCGGATCGGCTAAGAACGCGCTGAAGAAGACGGTGCGGAATCAAATACTGGACATTTGGTTACTGGAAACTCTCATCATCGAGATCGAGGCAATTCTCAACACCAGACCTCTCTTTCCGGTGAACTCATCCGATCCGGATACGAATGTGGCCATAAGACCTATTGACTTGATCACCGCGGATTTCCAAGTGGCACGGTTGACCGGCAGCATGCCCCAGAAGATCGCTAATGCGACGAACGAGAGCTATCGAGCACTCCGTACGCGCTACAAGTCTCTGCAAGAAGATCTAGATCATTTTTGGCAGCTTTGGCACAGTGACTATCTTGATGCCTTAGCGCAGAGACAGATCGTACGCTCGAACGGTCAGTCTAGCAGGACCACCCCGAGTAGGAGAAGTAGTGCTCGTCAGACAGGACGCGCATCGATCAACTTGGCCATTAGCACTCATTCTGGAACTCAACGCTTCATCTGATGGCAACGTAAGATCAGCCAAGATCCGGACAGCCAAAAAGAAGATACTGAAACGCTCAATCAACCATCTGGTACCTCTGGAGATAGTGGCAGATGACGATACCATCCCTGAGAGATCACGAGCACTTTGCAGTAAAGGATGCCCCTTCTAGAACATCTAAGGAGTGAGCACAGCCGTAAAGCAGGTACACATATTGATTTACCTTGATTTCCTTTCTTTCGATCCTTTTCCTCTTTCTTTCTTAATTATTGTATACTCTTTTCTCTACACATGAGCGCTACAGGCGCGCATTGATGAGCGATGAGATTATTTTCCTTTGTCTAAGTCCATCTTTAGACTGCGCTGGGTCCCGGCACGAATCGTCGTCAGGCAGCGCGCGATTGTCAACCTAGTCGCAAGATGCAATTCGCTCACATAACGCGCACATTCTTTTGGCACCAAAACATTCTATCAACTTTTACACCAAAATTTCTATCAATTTTTTGTCTCTCAAACTCTTCTTTCTTGCATTGAGCCCTCACTTTTCGTTATTGCTACTCATATTTTAAATCATTAGCGCGTTTTTCCAGCTGCGCCATACGTACTTCTACCGTATCGCCATCATGAAGCATTCGCCATCCTCGTTGCTGTCGCGCACGGCAAGCTCTAGCGCACAACCGCGTAGCTGCTCGCCACTTGCGTCTACCTCTAGCGCAGGCACTGCAACATCCTCTAGCGAATCAGTTGCGCAGTTGATCATCTTCGAAGCCCGACGTCTACTAGCGCATTGCGAAGACAGTTTGGAGCTGAGAGAGATCCTGGACGACATTTGCAAGAAGCAGCGCGATTTGCAATCCCGCGTATCCAGCGATCCTAACTTAAGACCCTTGCAGCCCAACCCAGCGCCGGCCGCGCATGCGCATGTCATCCCTGCCTTGCAAGATATCGTTGAAGTATTGCCACACACGGTAGAGGAACTTACCGCTGCGCAGCTACGCAGAGTTTTCGCGTTTATCACTACGTCTGGTCGCGCGCAGCCAGAGCCGCAAGCCGCAGATACTACGCTCCTAACACCTGAGCAACAGCGCCACATCGCGCGTATCGTCTTTCATATGCGTAAGCTTGCAGCCGTGTTGGATTGCGCCAATAACATCTTCCTCAATACCCAGACCTTGCTGCTGCGCCCGGACAAAGCTAGTATATCATACGCGAGGTACATGGCGTACATTCATGTAATTCAGCACGTTATCACAAGCATCACGGTACACCGCGACATCATCAGTGAGGCTTTACTATCGCACTTTTTCACGCGCTCGCAATCGTTTCTTGACGCGCTAGTTGGTTACCAGATTAGCGAAAGCGTAATCATGGAAAAGCTTATGGCCGCGTCAGCCGCAGTTGCGCATGCTACCCGTCTTACGCGCACGCTTGAGTACTATCAGATGGAATTCGTCATGACGCATCTACGGCAGAAAGTCACCAAGATCGACAAGCAGTATACGCAGCTCGCAATCCCACCAGTTCAGATCCCCTTCGTACCGACCACCTACATCCAGGTACTTAGATGGTGGCAAGAAAACTACGAGGAACAACTCCATGGTCCGCTTACCGAAGACTATTTGGAAATTGCGCATAGTGAAGATCCATTCGCGCAACAACCAAAGGAGCGATTTATACGAGTAGAATTTCATGATGATCAGCTCAAGTCGCGCCTAACATCAGCGCGTTATCGCCAACCCAGCCAGTGCAGACAGAAGACGCCATCCGAAGCACTCAAGCACCGCAGTCTCCAACACCTTTGCCATCTGAGAGTCACTCGAGTCCAGTAATTATACCATTGACGCGTATGTCAACGCCAGTCACAGAGCTTGAGAGGAACCAGTCCATTCCACCAGTCCTTTCGCCTCAGGTTAATTCTGTCGCGCGGGAGGGCGGACTAGAGTCCTCTCAGCAACTCGAGGCGGCCGGACCTAGTTCGGCATTTACTGGACGGCGTGGACTTTTACCGTCATGTGTTTTTTGTGAAGGTTATGGACACTTCAGCGCCGAATGCAGTGTGGTAACATCCATGTCTAAGAGGATTGAAGTTGCGCTGGAGAAAGGATTTTGTTCGGTATGTCTCAAGAAGCATCACGGAAAATGCAAGAAGCGATACTATTGTTGGAACTGCGGAGGAGAACGTCACCATCGCGCCTTTTGTATGAAGAACACCCAAATTGTGCGTGACGCGGATTGGTTCCCAACGCACGAAGAATTTTATGCTTGGCTGGACGCAAATACCCATCCCCCAATACCATCTGGGAGTTTTGCTTTGCCGCGCGCTGAAACATCGCAGCCTCCCCGCCGCGCGCGCGAATAGTGTAGAGGGCGAGCCCGTGTGTGACGGTAGTGAGTGGAACGGTGGAAAACGGTTAGTGTGTTTCTACCTTTATGACCTCTTTAACCTCATAAACCTTTTCTGCTTTAGTGACATCTGGTAGAATGGTATAGTGTGGTCCTGCGTAGTCTCGCACATGGTTGTTGTTGCTTGTGGTCGTGGTTGTTGGAGATGGTGTTGTGGTTGTATGGTCGCACATGGCTCGTCGTTCACACATGCACATGGTCTTCATAGTTACCCACATCGCATTTAAACACTTCATATTTAATCACGTCTAGTTGCACACTTAGCTTCACACAATCATTTTAGTTCATAGTTAGTTTCATTTAATCACTTCAGTTGAGCAGTTATTCTCCTTCGTAGTGTTAGTTTTCACATTTAAGCCACCTCACATTTAGCCACCTCAGTTATCCAGTTACTCTCCTTTGTAGAATATAGTTATCATATTTAATCACGTCATTTAACCGCATTTAGCCGCATTTAACCGCACTTAACCGTTTAACCAATCAGAATCTCAGTTACTCCATGTATTTGTTGTGTGCTTTATTGCGTATGTATGTTACCCTATGGGACGGGTTTTCTCCCAGGTCATCTCTTACGCGCTCTACTATGCCGTCGATAGAATTTGTTCTTTTACCGGTCTACCTTCTAAAACCTAACGTAGGATGCATCCCCTGTGGTCGTCAGTGCTATCACGTGACCACCATTCGAACGTCCAAGCCACTGTCTCGGGGGGGAGTGTCGCGGCTCGCGCGATGCAAGCCTCTCCTCGATTCAGGTGCCGGGAGCACTGCATGCCGCCGAATCGGGCGCGCTTTTTAAACTCGCGCCCGGACCTCTCCCGCTTGGGCGCGCTGCCAGGTCGAGGGGTATATAAGGCCGCGCAGTTGGCGGCATATGCCTCTCTGCTTTCCGACCTCGTTTTCAAATCAATTTCTGATTTCTCACGTTCACCTTATTGATTGTGTTGGCAGCTAACCCGGCAAGCTCCCGTGGATGAAAATCTTGCGAGCAAGTGATTGTTGTAGCTTTTGGATTGTACCGCGCTAACGCGCGAGGAATTAGAGCCTTTGTGGAAAAGTTAGTGCCGGGAGTGGAGAGGATCGCAACTTTCCTACGCGGAGGCGAGAGTAGGCGGTCGACCCAGGTGATTCCCCTGACATCATGTGTTGGAATTAGGTTGATGTTCATCGGCGGCTTGGGACGAGGCGGACTCGTCCCGTTTGTCATTTTCCTTTAGTTTAGGCGCTTTAGTAGTTTAGTCTATTTCGTAATATGGTCTGTTGTTATTCAGATAAATGTTAGTAACCTAATCGCGCGTTTCGTGCTATGTATTAATGCCACTAGCGGGGCAGTCGTTGGACGCGCCGGAATGGCTAACCGGCGCTAGGTTTGTAGGCAGTGGGTGCAGGGTTGTGCAGGCAGTCGAGCGAGGCAAGGGGGTGCTGAGCCCACCGAGCCGCAACAATAATTTTTGTGGCTCCGAGTGCAAGCCATGTTTCGATACCAACAAGGAGAGGATCTCCCAATCGGTGTAGATATACATCGGTGCCATGCATACCACGAGCTCATGACGGGGTTCCCTGAATATTCGAAAACTTAGTTTATAAAAAGGGAACGAGATTGGGCAGCAGATCGAGTATTCGGTTTTGAAACGAACAAAGGAAATTGAAAGATCAGAAAATGAGTTACCATAATGGCTGTTCTGGCGTGAGTACCATAGCGTCTTCCACTTCTTTGGTTGAACTTAGTCTAAAACGGATTAAATTAATCGATTTGCTGCATGCGCAGAGCCCGTGCCCGCAGTGTGCCAGCGCCGTGCCAAGGCGTAATCGATCAATAGTGCGTCCGTGTGGGTCCCTACGCGGCGCTGGCACAGCAGTGAGACACATAAACTCACAACGCTGCCTTATCTGACCGCTCACTTGAATTCTTTGAAAGCATGCACTTCCAGTTCACATTCGGCTATATGTCCAGCCCAAGCACAAACGTCCGATGCGGCGCGTTTACCGCGGCTGCTGCGTTGAACTTTGCCCCGTGTCCCTAAAAAATATACTTGTTCTGCAATTCTAATTTTTCCTTGCGGTAACCCACAGTAATATCGATTGTCTGGCTGTTTGGAGAAACAACGGACAATGCGTTCCACCGGTGGGTCGTATGCCTTTTGAAATTTTTGATTCTGCTAGTTTGCGATAAAACTTTTTGCGATAAAGTCTGTATACACAACTTAGAATGCTTTTTGTAAGAAAAACATTTCAGACCATAGAACCCACTAATAGCCACAAAAATATCACGCAAACTTAATATTGTGAAATACCCTCTGTTCCAAAATGGCAGTCATTGAGAAATCGACTTTGTCGTGTGTTGAACTGCAATAAAAAAGAGAACCTACGGCGTAGTTGCGGGAACATTTTGTTCGTTTTTCTGACGATGAAAAACACTAAGTATGATGTTTCGCGATCATAGGTGCGATGGGGTGATCGGGGTCCTTCGAAAGTGAAGGGTGTCCCAGCTGATTTTGACCCCCAAAAGTGAAGGGTGTCGGAAATGCTCCGACGTCGACCGGGGGGGGGGAGGAATCGTAAAAATTGCAGACGTCGACCGGGGGGGGGGGGGGGAATGGAAAAAATGGTTAAAAAAATTCGACCTTTTTAAAATTTCTCAAAATGAAATTTTATTAATTTTTTGAAAATTTGTTTCAAATAATCTAATTTTCTAAAATGATTTTGTATACATTTTATATAATTAATGGGAGTTTCACAAGTAACTCGTTTTCACTTTGTGCAGTTATTATCCAATTTCTTTATGCCATATTCGTGTGTGTAATTGTTTGTATAATTGACCATTTCAAAGTTATAAATGAAATCTGTTTCCTTTTTCAAAGAAAATGTTTTGTCGACGCGTGGACGAAATTCATCATCTCGGCATACAAAATAATTTTTCCAATATAACTCTTGGATAAATGGGCTAAAGCCAAGTTTAAGCTAGATTTTAATTCTGGCCTCTAAAAGCTATACAACGATATATAATTTGTGAGGTGCAATATCTTTGCCAGGTGAGATAGTTTCCAGAGGTCCAAGGTACCCCCCCCTCCACGTCAGAGCCCCATATCTCCACGGTGGGGGCATTTCATGATTTAATTTTTCTTGCATCTTCAAGAGGGAGGTCCATTTAGTATTACCTATACCCTCGCAAAGAGATTCCACGGGAGCGACTGACTTAAATTCCAAATTTACCTGTGTTTTTCAAGCGCCTTTTATTCCTTGCTGTAACTCTCCTTCAGTATATCCGATCTTTCTGCGAGAGTATAGGTAAGACTCAGTAAACCTCCCTCTGTAAGACGCAAAAAAAACTGAAGCACGAAATGCCCCCGTCGCCGAGATATGAAGCTGCAAAAAACCCCATCAAAAATCGATTTTTTAATATAACTCTTGTATAAGTAATTAATTCAAAACGAAAATAGTGTAGGTAGATTCGTCTCCTCAAGAGCTTTCGAATGATATATAACATGTGGGGGTTTACTGCTTCCGGGTTGCAGGAAGGGGGGGTGATCGGTCTCAGTTCAGGGCGATCACCTGGTGGCGCCTCTCCAATGCATTAAGGTGGCGGGGGTGATCACCCTGAACTGAGGCCGATCACCCCCCCCCTCGCAGAGCTTAAAAAAAAATAGGACCCCACATGCTATATATCATTCGAGAGCTCTTGATGATACCCTTCCCATTCAATTTCATTCACATTACAAGTTATTTGCAAAAAATCGATTTTCGGAGGCGTGATTTTTGCTCTATTTGCGACTTCATAACTCTAAGAGGAATACTTTTTAGGATCTACATTTTTTTCTATGTGATAGAGGAAAGGGTTCCTTATTAACGCCTATACTCTCGCAAGATGAAATTCTGCAACTTACTCAAGTTATACTGACTCAAAAACTGACTTTTCTCAAATTTGGCCAACATTGTGACTGCAACTGTGCTGCCCTAAAAATTTCTCCTGACACCATTTGTACTAATTTTATCATTGTTCTGGACTCTATATCTTTATCTACTTTAAGCGAACACAAATGAACACCATTCTTTTATTGTACTACATAAATATCGACATAGAATTTTATTTGCAAAAAAATAAAACATGATCAATGCAAGGTCTTTTATTAACATCATCCACATCAATATTCTCCAGGTAAATCTGTCGTCCATCAGCGCCTTTTAGGCCTCCAAAGTAACTGCCATTGTCCGCTGCCCATGTTATTGTCGGTCGAGATCATTTTTATAAGATCTGCGTTCGATCCTTCTGAAAATGCATTTGTTCATTGATATTTTTGTAATTGTGCAGTAATTCCTCACCTTCAAAAAAAATTTCGTCCGTCAGGTGAAGGGGGGGGGTGGTCCGGCCTCCAAAGTGAAGGGGGGGGGGTGAGCATTTGCTCACCCCATCGCACCTATGTTCGCGATCCTGCAATGGGAATTTTCACGTTTTCAAATTTCTTTGTAATCTCTAGGAACTTGGTTGATGAGGAGATGTTGATTAAAACATTCCGCCAATATGTTCTGGGCATCCAAAAATTAAATGCAAAGACCGCCCTCTTCTGCCAATGAAATGCGTTTTTGATGCGCTGTTGCTAAACTCCTTGACTGACTTCAGGACGGGACTCTCCAACTCTTCAGTCAAAACGTTACTACAATCTAATGCGGTGCCGGTTTGTGCGAACAAATTTGCCTGCGAGCACATAGCTACGCCTCTATTGCCGGCCACTTGCGCGCGCAAAATACCGGCGTTACTGGCGCAAGTAATTGTTCACGCGCAAACTTTGTCTCCCAATCTCGGCAGCGCAAAGACAGTTTATCAAGCGGAAATTTACTACTGTAAATATGAGGTAAAAGAACTTATTGGAAATATACACAATCACTATAGAAACTACACCTTCACAAACAAAGTGATAAAATATTTTGTGATAGGAATACAAGTAAAGTTTGTAGTTTGTTGTTGTCGTGTCGTGCAGTATAACTGCAAACTTGATTTAGGCACAATCATCTACAGCGGTTTAAGAAATTGTATTTTTTTCTGGCTTCTTGCCTGCAAACATATTCGCACTGTTTTTGTCACAAATCAAACATACTAAAAACTAATAACAAAATACTTTTGAAGCAAACTCACCAAGAGTTTTCGTTATCAAAGAATCGCCAATAATCTTCAACATCCACATGTTGATAGTGCGTTGGTACCATGCTACCTACGCACAAAATGCAAACAAATACCAAAGCAGCTCGGTACATCTGTAACAAAGTTTATGAACAGTGTCTTTGAGTGATTGGAAAGTGCTGATATTTGGGACGTGCTTATAACAAATGGCTAAAGCATAACGAAAATGTGTGCTCTGAAGCCATTTTTTACGCGCAAGTGTTGTCGCCACCGCAGAGGCAGTACCTTGATCGCCAACTACTACGTTACTAAACATTATATATTGAGTTGACGCATAAGTTTTGCAGCTTATTTTGTAACTTTTCTCTTTTTCCCTATGACGCTATTTTTAGGCGTAATGTGAATTAGGTAGTAGGCTACAAATTTACGCAAACGGTTTGTTTTTTGGTAGCGAAGAGGAGAAAATTTATGCATCTTTGAAACGCTGATCAATTTTAGAATTTCAAAGGCCGGAAAACCAATAATAAACCACTCTGATAAATGACGGGAACTTCCGCGGAGCGCTTGCGGAAGTTCCGCCGGGTCACCTGCGGAAGTTCCGTAAACGTGCTGCGGAAGTTCCGAAATGAGGTCCTGCGGAGATTCCGAAGAATGATACAATACCTGCACTACCTCGTGAGATCTCTAAGCTAACTCTCTTACTCCACTCTCAAAAATTTCTCAAAGCAGATCTGTAGGCATTGCAATAACTGTTTTCACATTGAGTAAAAAATTCACCAAGTGGGCTTTGGAAATTTTAGCTGAATAAGGTTGGCAGAGGACTTTATGTCGCCGAAAGGGGTCGGCCCCCGCGGTAATTTGCAACAATATGCACTTGCACATGCACAGAGGTACGTTTCTGCAGGGAATCGTGCGGGACCCTCTCAAATTTGGTGACATGTAGTCCTCTACCCAATAAGGTCGTCTCGGGTCGTTCACCCGAATTTTTTTTGCTAATACAGCATTGTCGGTATATCACTCACAGAACAAACGATAATTTTGGAAATGTAGCGGCAGTCAGCAGTGTTCGCGACATCGCGTGACATTTGCGACACGCGGCGCTGAGCAGAGTCGATCGGTACCCCGCTTTTGGAACAGGTTATTATATGCGCCAACCTGTAGTACAGAAGTAGGGGAGCAGTGGAGAAGATATCAGTAGAATTCAAATGAAGCAAATACGGAAAAAATTGAAATAAATAAATAGCAAATAGAATTCATATAGATATGTATATGTAAATAAATAGCAATGAAATCAACTAATCAATTATTTTGAAAAATAATATTGTACTAGTAATCAGCGTGCTCACTTATTCTCTGTGCAATTTCAGTTCAAAATCTCCAAAAAGAAAGCTTGATAAAATCGATACGGGTAATATAACATAATATAATAATATATAACGAAAAAGTCTATCCGGACCCGCGCCGAAATGTATGTGCGCAAAGGTTGGTTGGTTCAAAAATAGATTTTTTGTCAATAAGGAAAAGCACAATAGCCAGCATAGATTCAGACAAACAATGAGCATTGCATGGATTTGCAAAATGTTATCAACAAGGGGATAGTCAGAATAGAGAATAGAATAGAAGGATAGGATATAAGATATGATATAATTACGTATACTGCCATCTACAGTACACCTACAGTAAATCTGAAAGGCTGACAAAAAAGGTAGAGGTCATCCTTAGATTCAGTGCAAAAGAAAGCTCATGAAATGAGTTTTTCTTAGGATAGTAGCCATTTCAACGAAATCCAAGGTTTGACACACATGGTGTGTCAAGCGGTCCCACGCGGTAGTCATGCCATGTGTGTCAAGCGGTCGTCAATGTGTTAACAAGGTGGTCAGAAGTTGAAGTGGCCAATCCAAGCAAGCTACCTATCATTCGATACAGCATTCAACGCTGATTGCGAATCTGTAGTCCGGGGCAAAGTTATGAGCAGTTTTTACTACGAAAAAGTTGTGCACAAAAACTGTCGAATCGAGCACATTGTCGCACTTTCAGCTCACCTTTGCTTCAGAATATAGTAGCTGCATGTTTTGGCCCAGCAGTAAGCCGAAGATGATTCTATCCTTGGAGACGGTCAAGAGGCTTGATTTCTCCGGCTGTCATAAAATCAAAACCTCAGTTTAATGCCATGCTAGTGTCCAAAAAGTAGCGGATAAAGTGTATTAGCTTACTATCCGCCTGAGGTTACCACTTACAACTTTGATGGCTTTTGCTGGAAAACAGCCCGAAATATTTACGAACTTGTTCCTAGCTGCATTTTAAAGGGTTTTTGACCTTTAAAAGTGATTTTTGATTGATTCCATGTTATTAAGATTGAGCAACCCATGCAACTGTCTATTATATCTCCTTCTAAATTTTAAATACTTTTAGAGTGTTATAAACCACTTGCTGTGTGCTATTTGGTGGTCATCTGGCAATAAACATCGCGCCTCATGACACACACTTTTCTATATGTACTACCTAATTTGCGCTTTGTATGCACGATTCCTTACAAAAAGTAACGGCTTTTAACGGCTCATAACTTCGCTTACGTGGACGCTATGCAGATATAGAAAACAGACCCAAAGTCAGCTTTTCATGCTGCATCTAAAGGTATGCAGCTCGTTTGGACTGGCCACTTCGATTTCTGACCACTCCCTTGTAAATAGGTCCATCTAAGTGTAAACTTGAGCTATTTTCTTGGAGTGCTGGTGCATGCCGCCTATCTTAATACATCCTATTTGAGAATATAATAATGTTTTCTTACAAAAACTCGCAAATTGCTGCAGTGTTCGGGAAAATATCGGGTTTGGCTGACTACTGCGAAGCGTTATGTGGCAGTGGTTATCCAGAATTTTTCTTCGGAGCAGGGAGGGGGGGGGGAGCAAAAAAATTTTTCTATTGTTAGTTGAAGGTGTATAGCGTTGGTCAAGCACTTCAAAAAATTCATGAAATGCTTCTTGAAATTCTACGAGCCCATGACCGCGAAATTGCAAAAGTGATGGGCGTGGCTGATGCAACACCCTGGAAATCTTTACAGTTTTCTTTGAAATCTAATTAATAGTTTTAGAAAATTTCCAGAAATCTTTAAATTGACTTCGCGATGACTAGAGGATCCTGTACCCTGCTGCGTATTGCTTGAGAGAATCATGTGGTATCGATTCAAGATACAGCGAACCGGCTGACCGTCTCGCTTGAAAAATTGCAAAAGGTGCGCTTGTACGCTGAAGTTAGGGTAGTTATAAAATTGCAATAATTGCATTTAAGCGTTTTGAAAAAATGCGAAGTATTTTTTAGCATTCGCATCCTAAGCGAGCAATACATAGCCCATACTAAAAGACTGCATTTCTGAAGAGTGCATTAATGGAATGCGATATTTCATCTTTGTGACTCAGTAAAAATAAAGTTTCTACTATCTTTCATATAGGAAGAGCATGTTCTAATGGAATATTTGAATTCAAAATTAAATGCATTACGATAAGACCAAATGCCCGTGAGAGATTTGACATTTCTATCATTGGCCAAAATGGTTGCTCGCGTATATAGCCATTGTAACAGCTCAGCACGCTGGCACTTTTCTTTTCACTTCTTTCTGATGCTGTTATTAGAGTGTCTGTTTTCAGATTACCACAAAGTGCTTTGAGAAACAATGCTAGCTTGGAGACTTTTTGTTCTGGTGAAACTATCTTACTGAAATGTCAGTGACTATGACTTGACTGCCATCTTCAGGTTGTGCTAGCTGCTGCAGCAAATGCCATCCCAATGCCACCATTTTGGCAATTGGGGTTGATGCATATGCCATATCGTTCTTAATCAAGATGTGCGCAATCATCACAGCTCCACCACAGATGAAAATCTTGTCGACTATTTTGTTTTTCACTCGCCGCAATGAGCTCTATCATTAATAGTAAAGTTTACGCTGCTAGTGTTCTTTGCTGTTTTAGAATAATGAGTAGTAGCAGCTAGCTACTTTACAGATACTCATGTAATTCACAGTCCACGGATACAATACCTTTACTACTGCTCTGCAATCTCTAAACTATCTCCTTCTCTTTTCTCACAAATTTCTCACACTGCATCAGCAGGAAATGCAACAACTGTTTCCATATTGAGTAGAAAAACTCATCAAGTATCGTCCATTCGTTGACTAAACGGGCTGGACATAACCGCGGAGCACGCGCCGCGAGGTAAAACACTTGCTCCGATACAAACTTGCCATTGTTAAAATCGTGCTCTCGCAACATTTTAGCCGCGCCGCGCGTGGTCCGTAGCGTTTGACCAGTCCGTACGGCCAACGAATCGACGATACAATCGAATCATTTCATATGGTCATAGTGCATTGCACACACCGTCCGTCTTTGGCGTCCTCATCCTGGAACTGCAATCGCAAAAACGCAAGAGACTGGCGGGTTATTATCGCTTATGTCACTTTGTGGTGATTAGCATCCAAAAAGGAAAGAAAACACCAGGAACACATTGAAAAATCTACATGAAGTGTTGTCTGCGCCAAGAATCCTGGATGGGCATGTCAAAGGTGGACAGTGTGTGCATTTTCAAATGCCTACAGTCGCATCATTTCGTATGATCATGAGTGTCATCATACAAAATGATTCGACTGTAGGCAATTGAAAATTTTAACTTAAGATTGTCTCAGATTGTTGCAGCCGGAATTTTTTTCTGCTAATACTTTCATTGTCGGTATACCGCTCGCAGAACGAGCGATAATTTTGGAAATGTAGCGCCAGTCAGCGGTATTCGCGACATTGCGCGACACTTGCGACACTCGCGACATCGCGCGAAATTCGGCATATTGCGGCGTCGCGCTGAGTCGATCAGCAACGTTGCTGTCAAATATAAGTTTGAGGCGAATCTCTGCAAACTTGCTTTTTCTTTTGTGCTTTTTCATCGAATACACTGATTGGCATCACCATTGAAATGGCGCACTTATGTGCAGTAAATATCGATATCATTATCAGTTTCGGCAAACTCTAATAACTCTAATAACGGATTTCCTGTATCACAAACTATCTTATATATAAAGCTGAATGTGTGTTTGTATGTATGTATGTGTGCACGTATGTGCGAAATAGAAATTTTTATTTTTGGACCGATTTGGACCAAACTTGGCACACACACACTACAGGGCCGGGCGAGTGTCATAGGCTACTTTTCGTCATCGAACACTAAGTCCTCTGAATGTTTCGCAGAACTTGGAGAACCAGGTGCATGGTGCACAACCATGGCGATAAGATATGTTATTTCAAGCCTGACACAACTTGTCCGATTGTGGATTGTAAAAGTACAGCATAGTTTTGATTAATTTAGGGTTTGAAATATATAAATCCAGCACATTTGAAAATTTGAAGCTTGCACGTGGTTTTGCTCTAACAGCTCATAGTCTTAGATAACTATCAATATCGACAGCTTATAATTTATTACTCTAGCAATCATCACCTAAATTGTCTACTCCAGAAACTTCTTCCCTTATGGAGCAAAGTAGTGATTTCCAGAGACGAGAGGAGGTACAGGTGCTTCACAGTTCGCATCTGATGTTGTTATAGAAACGTTCGACACTTGCAAAAAATAGCCATTTGCACCAGAACGGAAGAACTCGTATTCGGCTCGTGCAGCGACGCAGTCGACATCACTAAATACAACAAAATGTTTATATCTGGAGCATATTGTATAAATCGAAATGGGCATACCGTGACAACCGACTGAAGCACACATGTGGAGTCAAGCATCGGCTCACGTGTAATGTCCAGTGCTCATCGTTTATCGCACTCATACAACGGTCGAAGTCCTAAATACGATGACAAATCCATATAAAGAAGACAAGATATTACAGGCAGAAGAAAATTCTGGTAACCCTTGAATCAACTACTTGGCGGCTGGAAGGTGAGGCTATGTGGCCATTGAGGCCGCTCGCGCCCGCTATGCAGTCTGCGCCCTCATCGCGCGCATGCTGTCTGATCACTACCCAGCCTTAATTAGGTCACGAAGACCCCCCCGCGCTTCCCTAGGCCCTCCTTGGATGTGGACGAATGGAACAGCTACGCCAAGGTCGGAGATGCAAAGACGATAAAACTTTGCGGGTTCTCGTGATAACATTGCGGCATGTCGCCTCCGACGCTGGGAAAATCGCGAGCTTGTCCAAGAGCATGTAAAGACGGTTTGCGCGCGGTTTGGGGAAAATTTTCTGAAAGACGGTCTTTTCGCACGGGCGGTCGTCCGCCTCGCCCTGATTTTGACTTGTTTTAACACGTCGCGCATGTCGCAAAATTTCCTCTCTTTTTTGCTCGGGCAAGAGCCGTCGCAGGGTGGCTCGCGTGCGGCGATAGTCTTGTGTGGAAAAAAGCATTACGATAGTGCGAATCGTACTACACCCCAGTTTTCTTGGCGGGGGCAGCAAGCTGTGTGCTCGGCTTGCATTGTTCATGTCTGGGGTGTAAGAAATCTAACATAACTTAAAGGCACCGTCCACCCAGAATCTCGAATTCGATGTTTTCTCGCCTTCAGGCCTTCTGAAAGCCCTGATTCTGAATATGGAGTTGAAAATCCGCGAAACCCTCAAAAATCCCTGTTTCGAGAACCCTCTGCAACAAGCACAGGCGAGATAAAGCATGCAAGTGGGCGGGGCGACCATGGTCGCCCCGCCTACTTTGCTACTTCTGGAGCGGATTTCTCGCTCCAGAAGCAGTCTTTTGCGGCAAAGATTGGGGGTTTGCCTAGTGTGGGGGTCCACACTAGTATGCCATCATAATCTCGCCAAACTCCGTCTTGGGTGGACTGTGCCTTTAACATATCAATTTTTCGAGATGTTCAGTTTTGCCGACCCACTGCCTTCAAGCGTTTATTTTTGAATTCTGACCCAGAAAAACAATTCACAACTTTCGTTACTAGACATTAGATGCTTTAATGCAACAACAAAATTCCTCTCTATTTATCCTTCATCTTTGATCGAGTAAGTGTTGCTATACGGCGAAGCACTGAGCGAGCACAATTGAGCAACGATTTTATTTTGGTAGCCCTGCCGATCAAGAGAAAGATAGAATGTACAACAAGCGGCGCATTCCTACATTGGAGAGACCGGAATACCACTGATGTTAGATTTGAAAAACATCTAGCTGATAGACGTGGCAATCTAACTTCACCACTCGGGAAGCATAAACATGAACATCTTGGTGACGCAGACTATGATATTAAGTGTATGATTTTGGCTTGCGAAACATCTGACGCATCTGCGCGGAAAACTCTCGAAACATTCTGGATCTGACAAAGAGATCCATCGGACAACAGAAAGGAATGTTTAACGATCACGAATGACTTCTTGCCAGATATACTGTCATGTGAGTTATAAACCAGTAGTGATTCACCGGCCCATAAGCTTCTTAGTTGGCTTACTGTCACTACTGGCACCAAACGACTGCTCAGACAATCGCTGGGGGCAGGCGGGCACCGGAAAAATAGATTGCTGATTTCTCGCACTCCGCTCGCGGATTTTTTGCAAAGCAATCAGGACTTTTCGGAAGACCGCTTGCTGAGTCAGCGGATTTTTGAGAGACCGCCTCTCAGATAATCGCCGGGGGCAGGCGGTCCGCAAACTCGCGCTTTTCTGCAGGCGGTCAGCAGAATTTTGGGGCGTGGCCAAACCTTCAGCGGGCGGTACTTTCGTCTTCTGCCAGCGGGCAGCAATACAAAATTTCCTGCAAGCGCTCCGCAAATAATTTCTTTCAGCGAGCGCTGGCCAAATTTTCAGCAAGCGCTCGGAAGGTTTTTAAGCGGTTTCGGGCGTACGCCGAGCAAAGGTGAGACTCTACATGACAGAGGTGTCATCGATGGTTTAATTACTCAAGTTTGAGGTACTTTCTCTCAGCGGAAAGTACCTGAGGGTTGAGCGGTCCTCCACAAAAGACCGTGCGGCCCTCGAAATTTTTGCATATTCTCGCGGAAAGTCCGCGAGAATGCGGCCAATGCGCCGCAGCTAATCCATAAAGAAACCGCGATTGTTATTCAAGCTTTCGTCTTTAATTTCGCCAACTTTCTTCCAAATTTCTGCAAGCGGGTCGCAAAAAATCAACGAACTATTTTTCCGGTGCCCGCCTGCCCATAAATCGCATCGCCGCTTGCCCCCGGCAATTATCTGAGCTGTTGTTTTTTTTTCGCTCTTATCATTTGCAGATATATTGCTGAATCTCTGAGGAATCGAGAACTCAGCAAGCGGTCTTCCGAAAAGTCCTGATTGCTTTCAAAAAAATCCGCGAGCGGGGTGCGAGAGATCAGCAATTTATTTTTCCGGTGCCCGCCTGCCCCCGGCGATTGTCTGAGTGGTTGCACAACGCCATCAGTGTTTCAACGTTTAAGCAAAGCAAGGGTTGGCGTTTTCCACTTTGTGCGACTCTTGTTAGTGAAATCGGTGGGGTTCGAAACTAGCTTGAGGTCGATAAGGCATTTGGCGGGCTAGAACGCAAGATTGGAATTCCGCACCACTTAAGGCCTCTGTAGACGACGATAAGTCGAAACGCAAGGCCGCAATCAAGAGCTTCACCAAACCTCATATGGCATAAGAAAACAAAATGCAAGCCAACAATTACAGATTAGGTTCGCACACGCACGATCACAGTAAGTTTTGCAACTTACTGTAATCGCTTACACAGGAACTTGGAATACGAACTTTTCTCGATGCACTTGCAGTTTTCTAGAAATGAGCAGTACGAAATTCGACGCCCCTCCAAAGATTTCAAAAATAACGGATTTTTGACCGGTCCTTTCTGCTTTGTATTCAAGCTATGCTTACAATGAAGTTATATGCTCGCTTTAATGACTTTGCTTCGTGTGAAACACCAAGTTTCGAAACTTGTTATACCGTTTTAAGTTAATGCGAGTACATATATTATCGAACAGTCGATTATTCCTGATACCCGTGACATATGACTTCATAGCCGAGTAGGCTGGCCATCTCTGTCATGCTCCGCCTGGGAAGTCCGCCTCACTGTTGATCACACGTTGACCACCTAAGGTCACAATCTCACACTCTCGGTTACATAATGATAAACCACTGAACCACCAATATTTTGCTTATTTACTGCATTACATCACATTCCGAGGCAAACACCCGTCGAAGAGTCTACACCGCTAATGACATATGTCACAAGAATGTCTCTGCTACTAAATATTGCCATTCATTGTTGCTTTATCCGTGGATATCCTTTGAGATTACAAAATTTATAAGAGGTTGGAGGTGGAGGGAAAGAAAGTGAATGCGACTTACATCGAATGACTCCGTACTAGATTTGTTAAGCGGCTCGTCTCGGAAATCCGCAAAAGATTCGAGCCTCCTGTACCATTGCCTGAAATCGAACTTGGTAAAATCTATTTCGTCTGCTTTACCGGAATTTTGCAGGCTATGGCAGTAGACAGGGCAGTCATGAACTTTTAAGATTAAATCCTCAAAACTCTCTTGGTGTTGTCCTTTTCTGCTAAAAGAAAGGTACACCATTTTGTTGTCCGGTTCCATTTCTTCGCTCGTCACTCTAAGCTAGGTTTTTGGCATGTAAAATTTCACTCAGAAAGCTTTTTTTCTGGAGTTTTGCAAAGATCTTTAGAGTCTCTATATGTCCGTTAGTTAATCGATTTTTGACCATACAAACTGAGCAGTTTGAATTGCCAAGTCTTGTCCTAAGTGATATTTTGTACTAAATTTTGCGATTACCTGTTCAAGTTAGAAACCAGAGTTGCCATATTGATGGCTACAGAATTTTGCACAGTATGATGATTATGCCTTAGATGATAGAAATGTGCCTAAAATTTTGCATAATAAACAAAATATATTATAGTAACTGAGAGGAGCTTACCTGCCTACACGGTACTCGTGTCTGTACATAAGAGAAGCGGTGTAAGCCTGTTTCATGCATATTCACGGAGTCAACTCGGCCTGAATTTGTAAAACGTGTTTGCGTAATCTTTGATTCAACTGGCTTGGCGGCTGGGAGGCGGGCCTTGTGGCCTAATAATGGCCGCGCGTGCCCGCGACGCAGTCTGCGCTTCTGTCGCGCGCGTGCTCTCTGATCAACATGTAGCCATAATTAGGTCACGAATCCCCGCCCTCCAGCCTCCAAGATCAAAGGGTAACTGAGCACAGTTGACTTACTTGCATTCACTACGACTCGTGTTTTCATTCTCCAGACATTACAATTCATTTTCTGCTTGGAGTCCATAAGGAAATTGAAGTTGAAGTTCGCAAGGGTTGTTGGTGTTTCCTGGAGAAAATGACATGCTTGGAAACAGTAAAAGAATAATAATCGTGCTCACCCTTAGCTGAAGTTGTACATCGCGGTGCTCGAAAAGCAGTGATCCCGCTTGGGGATGCTCTGCGAATAGTGCCTAAACGTTTTCCTTTATATGTTACTTCATTTGAATTAGATATGACATATATTGAAAAATTTGGTCTCATACGATAGCAGAGTGTAGCGTAAACTGCTAAAAAATGTAGTAAGTGGCCGGAAACCAATGCGCGGATTTTGCAGACATACCCTTTTATTTAACTGGCTTGGCGGCTGAAAGGCGGGGCTTCGTGACCAAGTCAAGGCTAGGTAATGATCAGAGAGCACGCGCGCGGGGGAGACACAGGCTGCGTAGCCGGAGCAAGCGGGCTCAATCTGGTCACAAAGCCCGCCTTCCAGCCGCCAATCCAATTAAATCAAAAGTTACAAACAAGAAGTAATCAGTGAAGAGGTTGTACTCGTAACAATTATTTCACACTGAAAAAAAACCCCAGAACGTGAAATTCAGAAGTTGGAATGCATAATTCTTTATGCTCAGGTCGTTGCAACCAACTTCTTTGCTACTACCAACATCGTCGAGATAGCGCTCATTGCAACATATCCGCGGATGTGGCAACACTCGCGACATTGCGACACTGCGTGACCTCAGCGACAACCAGCGACATTGGCGTCATTGTGCGGTATTAGCGACACTGCGCGTGAGCTAGGGCGATCGTACGCGCTCAAACTGTGACAACGTTTGCGAATTTCTTCTGTCATAACCCATATGCAGCAATGTGCAACGCAAAAATAGTTTTGAACGTTGTGAACGTCTCGGTGGATTTTCACGGGTTTTTGAAAACAAATCAGGCCAACCTTGAGAATGTCCACGTTGATATTGGGTCTTATATTCAATGGATCGCTGGGTAGAAGCATATCGTCAACATCTGTGAAGGCTATCATGTTTGCAAACGGTTTTGCGAAAAACAGACAATTCACATGCGATTCTTCTATGCCTGAAAGTTTTCGACGATTTGACGATCAGTTTTCTAGCCTCATATTCCTCTACCTCTACTCAGAACCAGCCCATTTGGATTTGTATCAGAGAGGATAGGCCATTTTGGCCATGTGCGGATTATCACCAGACCTATAATTAGCTCTTGCTGTCATTAGACAAGGGGAAGAATGTGCTGAACCTCTTTTTTCGTATTCTTTCAGAATTTTATATGTCGTAGTCGAAGCTGACTGTATGGGTACGATAATTTTTGTGGCCCCAAGTGCAAGCCATGTTTCGATACCAACAAGGAGGATCTCCCAATCGGTGTAGATATACATCGGTGCCATGCATACTACGAGATCATGACGGGGTTCTCTGAATATCCGGGAACTTCAAAATATCAAAAAGGTACGAGATTGGGCAGAAGATTGAGGTTACATTCGGCTTTGAAACGAACAAAGGAAATTAAAAAATCAGAAAAAATGAGTTACCGTAATGGCTGTTCAGGAGTGAGTACCATAGCGTCTTCTACTTCTTTGGTTGAACTCAGTCTGAAATGGTGAGAATTGATCGATTTGCTCCTGTTGCGTGTGCAGAGCCCGTGCCCGCAGTGTGCCAGCGCCGTACCAAAGCGTCAGTCGATCGATAGCGCGTCTATGCGGCTCCCGACACGGCGACGGCGCAGCGCTGGCACAAGGACAACTCTGAACGCTTCTCATCTAACCGCTCACTTGAATTCTTTGAAAGCATGCACTTCCAGTTCACATTCGGCTATATGTCCAGCCCAGGCACAAACGTCCGATGCGGCGCGTTTGCCGCGACTGATGCGTTGAACTTTGGCCCGTGTCCCTAAGAAATATACTTGTTCTGCAATTCTAATTTTTCCTTGCGGTCGCTCACAGTAATATCGATTGTCTGGCTGTTTGGAAAAACAGTACAAAAAGTGCTCTTGTCGACTATCGGCCAGGAAATGGATTACCTAAAATATCGAATTTTTATCCAGCGCAATTTTCAAACTTTTAAATTGCAATGAGGAAGAGAACCTACGACGTAGTTGCCGGGGACATTTTGTTCGTTTTTCTGACGATGAAAGACACCAAGTATGATGTTTCGCGATCCTGTAATAGAAATTTTCACATTTTCAGATCTCTTTGTTAATCGCTGGAAACCTGGTTAATGACGAGGGATTGAATAAAGACTTTTTCCAATATTTTTAGGCATTTCAAAGATTGCGCTCTTTTGAAATGCGTTTTTGATGCACTGCTGCTAATTCTTCCCTTAATTAATTTCCAGGCTGGGACTCTCCAACTCCTGAGCACAAACAGTACCGCAGTCTAATAATTTTTTTAATAATTTTCGCTTAGTACAGTGGCTTGCGGTGCCGAGATGCGAACAAATAGCTACGCCACTATTGCCGGCCACTTGCGTGCGCAAAACACCGGCGTTGCTGGCGTGGCCGTTTATTCACGCGCAAATTTTACGGCATTTTCTCGGCACCGCAAGCGCACTATATCAAGCGAAAATTTTATTACCGTACCTATGCGGTAAACAAAACAAGGAAATTACCTCATTATTTCAAGACCTACACACACCCATATGGAAAACAAAGAAGTAAAATAGAATAGGTTACCTAATAATAACAATAATAATAGATAATAATGTTTATAATTATAATATTATGACTTGAGAACTCCGTTTCGTTCCTATCCTTAGACGAGTACTTGTTATTTCTATGTCGTCCTCGGAACTCTTGAGTAAAGAAGGATGGCGATAGTCAAAAATAACTCATCTTTCTATATAAAATTGATATAAGATTTCATAATTCTAACAACTAGTTCAAAATCAAAACACTCATTTCGTTACATGCAGTACACATGACTACAAACTTGACTATATAGGGCTTATCAAATTGGGTGTCGTTTGCACCGGCATCTCCATTTTCGCGCTGGACTCTGCGTCTCTTCCGCAGGGCTGCTCTCTAAGCACTTTCCCAGGGTGAGCGTGGGAAAGACGGAGCATCAATCGATTGGAAGTGATTAGGCAGCATGTAGCGCAGAAGAGACGCAGAGCCCAGCGCGAAGATGGAGATGCTGGTGCAAACGACACTCAATTTGATAAGCCCTATACATATGCATTATTATCTAACGGCAGATTTTGAAAATTTCATTTTGGCTTCTCGGAAACCTGCAGACTTTACGTTGGCTATTAACAATACAAATTTGGCACATCAACAAATGTTTGACAAAGGGCTCCGAAAGCAAACTCACCAAGAGTCTTTGTAATCAACGAATCTCCAATATTCTTCAACATCCACATGTTGATAGTGCGTTGGTACCATGCTACCCCGCACAAAATGCAAAAAAATACCAAAGCAGCTCGATACATCTGTAACAAGCATAAAAGTGTCTTTAAGTGACCAGGAAAATGCTGATATTTGGGACGTGCTTATAGTCCCTGTAGCGTGCTTATGCGTGGCAAAAGGCTGACGCGTAACAAAAATGTGTGCTCTGAAGCCATTTTTTACGCGCAAGTGTTGTCGTCACCGCAGAGACACTACCTTAATCGCCAACTATTACGTTACTAAACATTACGTATTAGGTTGGTGCATAGGTTTTGCGGCTTATTTCGTAACTTTTCTCTTTTCCCCTATGACGCTTTTGGGCGTAATGTGGATTAGGTGGTAGGCTACAAATTTATATAAGCAGTTTTGATTTTCGGTAGTATAGTGGAGAAAAATAAATTCTTCAAAAACTGGTCAATTCAAAATTTTAAGGGCCGGAAAACCAATAATAAACCCGTTCTGAGTCTGAATCAAACACATCTTATGATCTACAAATTTCGGCTTGATGCGTTTAATTTAATCTGAGAAGGGCTTTATTTTTTTCCGACTCTTAAATTTTCGAATTTAATCAGCTTTTGAAAAATTAAACTTACTTCGCTACCAAAAATCAAACTGTTTATGAACAACGTTGCAAAACTTTTTATTACCCTAGTATATGACTAGATTGAGATTTGCAGGGAAGATAGATACTGTAATTTAAGCATACAAAATTAGTCTCAAATTTACGACATTTAGCTACAATAAGCAAGCCTTTACAAGGAAATTTCTAGCATTGCCAAATTAGGTAAAAAAACGAAAAAAACTTACCCATTCTGCCTTCCTAACACAATTATTAGCTAGCCTCCATCGCACCTGTTCCTTGGCTAATAAAATCTTAGAGATAATCTTTGCAACGATTCTTCTCATCGAAAATTCCTACAGCAATCAATAATCGTCCAGAATTAGTGGTCCAGGTTAGGTGAGAGTAATAGTTGATGTTTTAAAGTTGAATGCTGGGCCAAGTGAAGGTGATTTCGCGGGACGGGATCGTTTGAACAACGTAGATGTATTAAGCGATGCCCTATAATGATCGTTATCGTGTTTCGGCCACGATATTCCATAGAAATACTGGAGAAGGCACACAAGCTTGAGAGAGATATGCTATAGGGCAATGATGCCACCATTTCAACTTCATTTGAACAGCGAAATTTGATAAAGTATTATCGGCTCCCAAATTCGTGTGGAAGCGGTTGCGGACTTCGCTGATTTTCAGGATGAAGTTGTTAAACCTCCACGTTATAGCATTGTATTTCGTACTCTCTCGTTACCCGTGATCTGACTCCACACCAATATGGGAGCCGATCATATTTGCCTGAAAAAGAGTTTTGAACCAAAATTTCAGAAAATTCATAATTCCCCGCAGTCTCGAAGAACATTTGATTATAAGTTAAGGAGGATGCCATATGTCTTCTAGTGCTTCTTGAAGCAAACATTATTCATGTCGTGGCATTACAACCTGGTAAAGAGAAACCTCTAAGACGGTATTATGATTGAGCACAAACACTGACACTAAAGCAAACGAGAGTTTACGGAATCGTAATATCTAATTTCGAGTTTTTCGGCTACAGCCTGGACCGAGTTTGAAAACATGAATGATGACTATTTTATTCCCAAATACTCAACGACGTAATAAAAAGCACCCACCAGAAAGAGGAGAAAAAGCTTAATCAAATGACGCCTGAGCTGCTCACCTTTTGATGTTCTATGAGGTTTGAGTTGATCAAGTATGGAAATCGCTACCACCAATCACAATTTCATGAAAAAAATATGATGAGTCATGGAAAGGAGAGAAAAATTGTTCTATTCTGTAGGATTCGCTCTATTTATTCGTTACTTGAACTCCTTCGGAGCGTTGGTAGAAGAATTTCAAAAATTGTAAAACTTGAGCATCTCAAAAAGCCTGAGATTTTATTGAATTTTGAGAGCTCATTTATTTTGCTGCAATGACACTAAAACCCTAAGAAAGAGGATGAAATGCTGCATCGAATGCTGCCAAGATCTCTGAGAAACTTTTATTCCATCAAATGTGGCACTCCTTTGAAAAGCGAAATTGCTTTCGGAATGGCCTAATATATGATCGCATCGGTTTTGAGGGCGTTATCGTATCAAAAGGGGTCGATGTCCGGAGTTCCAAAATGAAATCCAACATCTCCAAAATCTGTAGGTTTGCCGTGATTGGACTTTTGAAAGCAACGATTCACAAGCAGGGGTTAGAGTATAGAGTTAGAAGTATGCAGAGCATATAGTACTCAACAATAGCGTGCAGGCATCACAAAAAGGGACGAAAACTTTCAAGTAAGGCTTGTACATAACATCCTTACATTTTTTCCATACACCTACCTCACGCGCTATATTTTTGCAAGCTTTAGAGCCCAAGGGTACAGCGGGAAAGTTCTAAATAAACGCCGATGACATGGCAATTCTGAATGTACTCCAACCGGAACTGAGCCAGGCGTATCCTGCCTTCCTTTGCTATTTGTCTACTAACAATAGGTAATGTGGTTAAATAATAGAGTATTATACATGACAGGAACTTACATTTTTCAGATTTGCGAGAAATCAAGGAGTTTCTTGGAGCGTCGAGCATATACAGGGCGTGCCAAAAAGATGTGCACATTACTCGTTAATTACTCTCTTGCTTTCATGTTTTTTTGCCGAGCTTGAGGTGTCATTTTTTAGAGCGAGGTTGAACTTAGATTTGCAGTATGAAGCGAACTATCATTCGCTTTTCATTACTGTAGGATTACGGTAGAAACTTCGAGGAGGATTTCAAGCCATCGAGAGTGATGTTTGCCTTAGATGAAAACCAAACAGCCAGAAACTCTTGTAGTGGCCTAATTAAAGTCGCCGATTCTAAATTTGAAAATTTCATTTCAGTATAGGGCTTTTTTTTATGAGTTAAGTCAAAGTTGAAGTAACGACTGTTTTTCCAATCTTCGTAAAAGTGTGAATACGCTATCAAGCAAGCTGAAAAAACTGGTGGAAATTTATGCAGTGAGATCAGCACTTCTAACCTTGCTACACTATTTTCAGATTTTTCTCAAAATTATTTCATCAAAAGGCCTAATCCAAGTCCATACCGTAACCGTACAGTAAAGAAGAGCGATTGGTTCGCTCCATACTATGAATCTCAGTTGAACCTCGCTCTACAGAAAATTCAAATTCAGCAAAAGACATGCAATATAGTAGTTCCACCACTAACTAGCTATTGCCCAAATGCTGCTCCCAGTTCCTGAAGTGCTTCAAAAGCACAAAATAGCATTACTTCTAAAGTAGCTTTCGAATTTCATAATACATTCCTTACACATTCGCTGCAGACAATGACATGTCTGAACATCCCAAACTCAATTTTCGGCCGTTCTTAAACCTGACACATGCATCCGCCAAAAATTATCCGTACGAGCTACCGAGCGCCTGAGAGGTCAAGAATGTAGCGTTTTCACTTTTTGGACATAAACCGGTTTAGAGAAACAGGTTGATAAGTGCCGCCATCGAACTTCGAAATTATTTTTTTATTCTGGCGCAGACTATCACCTCATAAGACAGATTCTGGCTCATTGTCGTAAAGTATAACGACAGAAACGCTCTTTCTGCAGACTGTCCGGCAAACAACGATCTCTAACGAATTCACCTCTAGCTTTTGAAGCTCCAACTATGATGATCACCACAATCGTCCAGTACAATAGGAACGCTTTTATGCGCTCGAGAAGGGTACTGTACAAGCTTTTATGCTTAAATTTTTACGGCTCGAGTGACTCTTACAAGCCTCCGTATAGGCAGGGCTCGGCATCAAGTGGCGCCTAAAATTTATTCGCAAGGAAAAAACTGAAATATGAAAGAAAATCAGACACTAAGAAAACGCTTGGAAATGTTTCTTTCGCTACTGCGTTCTTCGAGCACAACTGCATTAAGACTCGGAAAGAAAATGCAGTCTGGGCCCTGTAACATCCCTTCGTTTTTCCTACAGATATTGTCCCTGCCCCACCCCTGCCGAGTCCTGCACTTGGGCATAATCTTCGTTAGAAATCCCCAATCAGTTTCAGGCATTTACCTAGATCTCCTTGAATAATGCTTCTAAGCTCAAAGCAGAACTAACTAGTTTACCTAGCCAAGCCACAATGCTGTATCTCACAATCGTAAAAGCTACAGTACCATGACAAAGACGGCAAAAAAAGAAACCGGAATTGTACCAAGGAAACATGTAATCGTGATGGAACAGTTGGTGCCAGCTTCAAAAGCTGTTAGAATACCTAAGAAGCATGGAAGCATAGCGCATGGTTTTATGGATGATAGGTATCCGTCGTAAAACAAGCAGAAATTCACGCTGATTCATGGCTGTAGGGAAGCTTTCTTGTCGTTGCTTGAGAACAGTCCTCTAAAATCTTTGCTTGCAAACTTCGTTTCAGAAAATTATTTGAAAATTGTTCTCAAATGCTATAGACAACTCTTGAAAACGTATCACTGCTCAATGCATTTATGTAAGTGATGAAATTCCATTGAGTTGTGCATACCCTTGGCGGCTGGAAGGGGGGACTTCGTAACCTAAATAAGGCTAGATAATGATCGGAGAGCACGCGCGCGACATAGACGCAAACTGCGAGCGGCCTTAACTGGGTCATGAAGCTCCGCCTTCCAGCCGCCAAGTCAGTTGAAGCAAAGGTTACTCGTAAGAATTGCACGAAGTCCATGAACTATGATACCCTATGTACAAACATCTGAAAAAAGCGAACGCAATATTAGGTGGGTTCAGAAGTCGCTCGCCTTTTTTGAAAACTTTTTGAAAATTTACAACTTCCTCTTTTCTAATGGATCTTGAAAGTATTTTTTCTGAAAAAGGGAACCATGCTCTTCACAGCAGTTCCTCTGCCACAAATTATTATGAAATAATTCCGAGAGTCGGAAGCAATTCAAAGGAATTACAGACTGACATTTTAAAGCAGGGTTACAAAAAATTGTGAAAGTATTTTTGTTCGAAAAAAAATTTTGCGCATTGCAGTGGTACGTTTTCATGGATCATGTAGTGTGTGATAATCCCTATAGTTAAAAGCAAATGTAGAGAATTACTTCAGTTTTGCAATTTCTGAGCTCAAAAAGCTAAAAAAGCTTAGAAACGTCACAGCAGGCCGATGGTCACGTACATAGGCTTTCTGACCTCCTCTTTGTAGCTAAGTAAAATTTATGCATCGAGAGCAGCTTTAATAACTTGTGTTTTTCGGATTTCCATGCCTGTATTTTCAACGGAAATCAAATCTGCTCTCGATTGTCTCGAGTTTTGCTCAGCTAGAAAGAGGAGGTCATAAACTTTATAACTGTTTTGGTCTTTGATGTGAGTTTTAAGGTTTTTAGCATGTTCAAAAATCGCAAAACAGGAGTAATTGTCTTCATTAGTTTCTAACACTCGATTTTTCTCATACTACAATAATTTATGGCAGAGATGTTGCTGTGAAAAGCATGGCTCCTTTTCTCAAATAAAGATAATTTCAAGAAAATCCACTGAGAATATAGGAAATCATGATTTTAAAAAAAGCGAACGAATTTTTGAGCACACCTAGTATAATCTTGTTTGACCAAAAGTTATGCGGATATGGCAGATTAGAGTAGGGAATTAGCTTAATGTCCTTTTTTAATACTAGTGAGACTTGGAATGAAATTTGAGTATCGTAAAGGTAAAAGACTGAGAGACAATCCAGTGCTTGTAGAAGAATGCACTGAATGCATTTTGTTGTTTAATCCCTTTTAATCTCATCCTCTCCATAATTCGATTAAGAAAGCCTTTGCAAGTTTTTTAAGCCATTTTTTGAAGGGTCATCCGGCGATGACGGGAAGGGCTTTATTAGTGATGAGATTGAAATTGAATTGTCAATAATTCTGCTTTTCTCTTCCAAGAAGATTGATGTATCTTGAGGGCTATCACCAGGGAATAATAAAAATGTAAATATACGATAATAATTATAAGTAATGAAATAATAATGCTACATTACAAAAAATTTATTTTCATCTATAATGTTTTACATGTAAATAAACTCTGTCACGAAATTATGCATTGAAAATGAGCTATGTCATCAAAAGGTAAATTTTATCTTATTTTTATTTTTGAGTACAATCCTCTAAAGTTTATAACCGTAACTCCAGAAGTCTCTTCGTATTTGGCTACGCATATGGAAGGATTCTTGAGATTATTAGAAGCAAAGATTGTATTTTTTACTAAAAAAAATCTTTGTTCTCTAGCCATGAGAAAGCAAGTATCTATGAATGTATTCGCAACATTTATGAGCATTTTAGGAGATCAGAAGATTTTTTGGAATGGGGGGGGGGAAGGACATCTCAAAGAATCCTTCTTATAAATCTATCTAATATATAAAGAATCCTAACGCCAATTAAAAAACATTAGAAAGCGGGAAACATCGGCGGGTCCCGAAGCGAACTCTCCTGTAGAGCAAATAATTGTTTTTGGATTGGCTACAAATTTTTTGTGGGTCATGATCTATGTCAATGTTTGGGAGTCAATATTATAGGGTGGCATCCCTACCCACGCTATCCAAAAAATCAAAAAAAAATCAATGAATATTTTTGAAGGCGAAAAAAGGAAAAATCATGCACTTTTCTCGCTTATAGATACATGCAATCTGATGTTAAGAGAGGGTATCTCATTCCTCAGTTTTTATTTTTTATTGGAGTTCAAACATTGCTCTCTGTCTCATAGACAATCGAGAGATTCTCGGTTTGCTGTCCACTCTCTTGACCAGTTTCTCTTTCATTCAGGACAAATAATTCATCTTGAAAGTCTGCACGGTTGCGCCAGGCAAAAAACTGTTTATGGAGATCTTTAGCTGGATTTCTTATTAGCTCAGATTCAATTCGAGACACAGACACTTTCTTGATTTTCTCGACTCTCGGCCTTAGGCCTTCGCCCCTGAATTTATATCCCCTTCGGGGATTTGCTCAATGATTGTCATTATTGCATTGGCTTCTTGCGCGGTCATTTGCTCCGAAACATATACGAAAATGGGCGGAGTCGGAGCCGAGATTTTGAATTAGCGGCCATTTTGCTGACCAGAGATGGGTAGGAAAAAATCGAAACAATGTGGACCTCTTCCTGTGAAGAACTGTTTACAGTTTCTAATGCAATTATATGGCCCATAAACAATCCCAAACATTAGGTCAATGGGGCCGTGCAGTCGAGCTTATCAGAGCGGAATGTTTGCTAATTAAGAGGCTTGCACCAGAGCGCAAGCGCATAATCTTTTCAGCACCATCCTCAAGTATTTGGCATGCTAATATTTTTGTTTTGTTCATATAGCAACCCCTTTTTCGTTTTGATATGACTTATTCTTTGTGTTTCCTTTGGTTACCCCTATTTCACTAATACGCTAGGGTTTGTCAAAATTGCTTTTAATCAATTTTCCTGCTTCTAGATTGATTATATTGGCCCATGGGTTGCACCGAAATTTTGAAAATTTCAACTTTTCCTTTTGAAGCTAAATCATTGGATCCAATATAAGTAGTTTATATAGAGAAGGTGCAGCTTAAAAATTTGTTTCGAACATAATAATGATTAGGAACAACAATCGAATTTTTTTTGCAGAGTTTGGTAGCAAAAAAAGTTAAAAAATTTGAATAATCAGTTCTACTTTTGGCTATATTTTCACAACTTACTTTCGAACGAATCGACGAATGACATTGCTATATGGTTTCTCATGAAATCTTTGTTATGCATAATAAATAGAATAGAAAATGTGCTACTTGCTATGAAAATGGCTAAAAGTTTAATGAACATTTTTTCAACTAATTTCTTTCATATTTACAGGTTCAAGGCGTATAGACAATATATTGAAATCTTCTTAAGATCCGTTATGATATTCAGTTTAGGCCATGTACAAAAATCTTTGATATTATAGATTTTTCTCGAGTTAGCGGTACGCAGTGAACTCATATTTCATATTTCCCCCATGTCCTTATGAATTGACTGTTCTGGATTTTTCTTATTGATCTCAAAGAATGCCAGCATCTAAATATCTCAGAAATGCTCTCTGCACTGGGTTTCTGAATGATTAGTGAAGGTTTTTTCTATCCTTGCTGCAAAATCGTGATTCGAAAAATCGGTCTTCCATAGAGATTTCTCGATATGTCTGAGCTTTTATCCTAGTTTCCTGCTCATGCTCTTGTTTTCATGGGTCCTTGCTTGTTTTGAAGCTGCATCCCTTTGAAAATGAGATACAGGTAGGACAAGAAATTTATTCTTTTAATCTGGAACAAAACAATAAACATACTTCAACGTCGACATTCTTTATTTACACACATTTTCCTAGGCTCGCAATTTACAAAGCTAAACCGTTGATTTTTCTAAAAGTTGAATCAATTTTGGGGGAACTATGTAATGTTTCTGGTGAGTATAGTAATGTGATTTATTGAGATATAATCAAAATTAACATTTTGTCCAGCTCTGATGACTGTGCTGCATTTACATTTATTATAATGATTATTCAAAAATTAGATTTGAGTATTCTATCGATACTTGATTTTTTTGTTTCACAATCTGCGCAAAATCGTAGGCATTCAATTCAGGACTTCTTCCTAACAAGCTTAGTGCATCTTTTCTCTAATTGTGCAAGTCGCGCGAGTTCCGTCCAGTTCATTGTCAAACTAGGCCCTCTTTCGTTGCAATTGTGAAGCTTGTTTTGCCCATTTTTGTTCTGTTTTTGAGACACAAATGCAGGTAACCTCGAGTCATTTGTAACTTAATATGTGAGACTGCACACTAAGCCTTATAAGCGACGGCATCCTTACTGGTAACTTTCCAGTGAAACATTTTCTAGCCTAACAAAGTGTAGAAATGTGTTCTATTGACCAACATGTGATCAACAAAAACAGACAAAGAAACGAGCAGAAATCGTTGGAGATGAACAGGTTATAGTTCTGCTGTTCGTCAGTTAGCGTGTTTAGTGTGCACTAGGCATATTGAGTTACGAATGACTCGACGATAATCAAAAGAATCTACCGAATGCATAATAGTCCCAGTCAAACACCTTTTTGCTGGAAGCCTGCCTCGTCATCATATCACGTACACTCTCGAAGTCCTAATACTACATAATTATTGTAAATTATCACTAATTATTATTACATGATTACAATCATGAATTTTACATGAACACGGTATATCCTAGTCATTAACTCAGACATTTCACCGGAACTTCTGCAGGACAAGCAGCTACGATTTCGCAGGATTTTGTTTACAATTGCAAAAGTGGAAACGTTAAAAATGGGAACCTTTGCAGTAACTTTGCATTTCACGTTGAACGGGTTGAAAACGGAAACTTCTGCAGGACGTCTTACAAAGCGTTGCGAAACTTCCGAAGATACCAGCGGTTCCGCAGCACTTTGACATGCCAGTACTTCCACAGAGTTTTGAATGTGTTGTCTCGTATGATGCTGCCTCGCCAACAACTAGGTGTTGTTGAAAATTTCATCCGTAGGGCAGAGGAGAGTGATTGAGTACAATTTATAAAGCGAAGTCACAATCTCGTTAAGGTGTTCTCTTTTGCGTTGTGGTTCGCATTCTTCGGAACTTCCGCAGCACGTTTACGGAACTTTCGCAGGTGACCCGGGGAACATTCCCAAAGGTTCTGCGGAAATTCCGGTCGGCTGTCTGAAAAGGATCGGTCAGCGTTTTTTCTAGGAGTACTTGTTGATTAAGCAATAAAAAACACAAAGGGTCAAAGCTAAATTTTCGCACTTTTTTTCGAGCTACAAAAAACATATAAAAAATTACCAGCAAATTCTTTACGGCGCAAAAATCACACCCACATAGCGATTTCAAAACTCTCGCTTTATACCGCTTGTGCAAGCTGAGGATATAGCAGTGGCGTACCCAGGATTTCGGCTCGGGGGGGGCGCGACAATAATTTTTTTCTGATGAAGGTGCGTGGCGTTAGCCACGCACCCAGAAAATTTTTTTGGTACCCTTCTTAAAATTTTCGCGGCCCCAGAACCCCAAAATTTCCGAAAAAGGGGGCGTGGCGTCAGCCACGCCCCCGAAAAATTTTTTTTTATAAGGCTAAATTGAATTTTTAAAAAATTTAAAAAATTATTTTAATTATTTACAAGTGCAGACAAGTCTTTTGCACAATTTTATAACCCATGTAAGTAACTTTCAAAAATTTCGCGACCCATTCTCGGGGGGGGCGCGCGCCCCCCCCCGCCCCCCCCCCCTCGGTACGCCACTGGGATATAGTACTGAAAAACGAAAGGCTGCTCTTACTCCTTAGCAGCAATCTCTTTTCACTCTGAAAAGTTCGAAAAAATGTGTGCACTCAAGTTTCTAGTGCCTCCTCGAGGAACGCAAAAAACTTCAGTATCGAGTTTGGCGCCATTCAACAAGCGCTTTTAGCTGCGTGATTCGAAATCTTTGCGATTCTACGATTTTTGCACTAAATTATTTTTGTAGAAATTACATAGAATTGAAGGATTTTCAAAACTAAAGCAAAATCTCATAGGAATTTTTGAATTTATTTGATCGCTATAGAGCCTAAGCTTTCTGAAAAGGACCCGGCATAGATATAACAAAGCTATTCCTTGCGAAGAAAAGCTGCTCTGATCGCAAGACGAGCTCAAGCGAAACAAGTGATGTAGATTATGCTTGCCCATTTCGCTTCCTCTTTCTGTTCTTTCCTGCTATGTGAGGGGGGGGGGGGAGGGATGGTAAAGGTCAAAAAGGGCTTGTTCAAACCTTTTTGAAGTCAAACGGGTCTTCCTTGATAAGTGTTCCTGGTTCCGGCTGATTCCGAGCCCTGCTTTTGAACAGTTTTACAACTCGCAAAAAATACTTTTGAAGTTTCTGCGACCCAGAAGGCGGAAAAGGCCCTACAAAAATGGAGATGTCGTACAATTTTCTAAATCACAGGGTTCCGAATATTTTTGTATATTTCCGATCAAGATAGCCAAAAGTAGCGATTCTGCTCGGAAAAGGCGTGACCTTAACATCTGCAGTCGCGGCAGATTATGTTTGGGCTCTCGTCACTCATTAGCTAAGATATTTAGGCCATTCCATTTATGGACTGGGTTCACCTAAAGTCATCTGTGTCAGTTTTCTTTCGCAATGGGAAATAATTTTATCTTTTTGTGGAGTAATTCGAAAATTTTTGAAACCAATGAAAACTCAAAATTTTCCGGCCACACCTACTTCTTCACTTTTTTCTTCAAACATACTTCACTGTGCTTTCGGCCGAAATGTCCTATTTGTTGGAAAATTTTTGCACTGCTCTCTTGCCATTCCATCTGCTTCTTGCCATTTCAATGGCTATATCTCACTGCATCTTAGAAGTAAAAAGTAATCGATTTTCTCAATCTTTTCCCATCTTCTCGCCAATTCCTTCGAATATTACATCCTTCGCGATCTTTTCGTTGCTGCTGAATAGAGCGTAAGCTTCATTCCGATGCGTAGAAGCGATAACTGAATAGCAAATGACACATTACGGTGACCACTCGTCGTGTACTTCGAAGCGATCGATTCCGAAATGTTTCTTTGAAGCATCTTTTTCTTTTCGAATAAGATCTGGGATGTGCATTTGCGCTTCGAAAATTCTCTACTAGTATTCAAATTGGCCAAGAGTGTCAGAAGTTTCAAAAATATGTGATTTCTTCAAATTTTTCAATGCACTTTTAACAATGCTTCCCTTTTGAAGCTCACGAGAATTTCTTGTTTTTATTGTTATCAGAAATACCGAAAATATTGGCTTCTTCAGTTGTTAATCCCTCCTTTCCTGCTCGGTGTAAATTATCAGCTCCGAATTGATGTTATTTCTGTCATGAAAATATTCGAATGAAATTGTTCATACTGCTCATGGCTATTTTGGGAGTCTGTTATCGTCAGTGCTTTGAACTTCACCTTGGAACCTGAGAATAGATTCTTATTAATCTGGTAAATAGTGATCGTTGATCTCATGATCGATCAGACATTTTGGTTTATATTAAAGCATTCAAACAAAAATTGCTGCTTTCTCCGCCTTCCACGCTTTTTTGCTCTTGCTATGAAAACTACTAAAATTAGCGAATTCTGCTGGTTATACTGTTTGTACAGCGTATCGTACAAGCAAAAGGTCATTTTATGTCAGCTTGGCTGTAACGCAGATGTCACTTTTCCGTTGTTCGAAATCGCCAGCATGTCCGGATTAGGTGGTATAATCCCTATATCTCCCGCTACTGTGAGATCCATTGGTCATCTGTTAAGGGCCGGGCATACTTCACGCGATTCCAGTCGCGACGCGATTTGGCAATATTCCAACTGTCCATAACTCACCGTAAGCACATTTTAAATGTACAGAAGATAGGGCCTTTTATCAATCCACGTAAGTTATTCACACTATGCATGTGCAATTTGCTAGTGTTGAATCTGAAGACTTCTGGCGAAGTGCCAAATCGCATCGCGACTGAAATCGCGTGTAGTATGCCCGGCCCTTTACTTGTTTGTATTGATTTCATGATTCATTCATTCATTACATAGGAAAGTGCAAGACAAATTCCAAATAAAGAACAAGAAAACAACTAAGAAAGAAATGAACCAAATATCAACAATGTAGAATTTTTTTTGCACACTTGCCATTAGGGACAAGTGTAATAAATCAGGAACTTTTTAAAAATATGTTGAAGCGAATTCTATCTTGTTTTTTCCCCTTTAGGTCTATAGGCCTTTCCAAAAGCTTTTTATCAATGTAGAAAGAGAAGCATGTGGCCTGCATTTATCAAATTCTCGATTTGTACAACTAATCATTCTGAATGTGAATATATTACTTACCCAAGTGCACTTGCTTGTGTTCTGTGTAATCAACTTTATGTCTGAAATGGTGTTTCCAGTGAAAAGAAGAGATTTGCGCAACAACTTTTCACCATCTGACACCTAACTTTATTGTCAGGTTGGAGGCGTTCGTAAAGTGCGAATTTTCCAGAAAAAGTTCCCACACAGTTTTTTCAGAAGTATCAGATATAGGATATTGTTTAGCTAATTTAGCGGAGTTATCACCTGCCAAATTTCAAGCATTTTTTAACTGTAGAAAAGCAAATTAAAATAGTGGTGGGGCCATAGAATCACTTTCAAGGGCTTACTCTTGTTTTCAAATTTCAAATGTTTCTGTTTCATTCAAATCCCATAATTTCTATTGCCTTGTACTCAACTTGCTCAAAATAGTAGAAAAATTCTATAGCCTCAAAACCAAAGTACCGGCTACCAGAATTCGCTCCTTACCCCTGCATCTCAATAACAGACTTATCAAAATTTTCGTTATTTGCACCCATGTGTTGATTGCCGATGAACTGGTCTATTACCCTGTTTATTTACACATTCAACCCTTTACCCTCACTCTTTCCAGCGCTTAGCAACTCACATGTGCTGCTGTTGCTAAACACTCCCACTCGGTCATTGTCTTCCTAATTGCTCGCGCTTCCGATATTGTTAGCACCCTGCGAAAGAGCCAATGTTGCACTTAGTCTTTAGGTCGTCAGCTCTTTCGAATTCTGCAAATTCCTCTTTGTTCGGATACGAAGGGGTCAAACATTATTTCTCAATTGTTTTTTGAAATTTTTTTCTTACATAAGTTGACGAGAAAAGGAAGCGCAAATTCATTACATCGACCATGTTCTGCGACGTTCGGGGACATATCGCTTGCTCCAACGCGCTCACCTAATACCTATTTCCGAACCCTTATTTAAGCCAGGGAATTACCCGACAAAGCTCCGAACAAGACATTCATCCCGCATATGATTTATTCTCTAGGATCATTTATTGTGGAGAATTTTGCAAGCAGCAAGACGTTTTAGAGGGCTTCTAAGACATGAACTTGGGGAAAAGATCTTGCAATCTGATAAGGAGTAATTCAAGCTTGTTATCTTTGGTGCTAAAATTTCTCAACCGCTCCCGTCCCGCCCACTTTTCTCACATTTTCGCCTCTCGTTCCAACGGCTCAAAGTCGCGCTAGCGCCATACTTATAGAAAACTCTCAAGTTCACAGCAGCCCATCTCAAAATTCTTTTCGATCTGAAGGGACAGAGTTTTTTCTAGCTGAAGTTGCACATTAGCCACCCCTCCCGAAAATTTTTTGAAGCATTTTTTTACTGGCATCTAGTATCGAATCGATCTTGCTTTCTGCTAAAGAAAACACATTTTTCAAAGTCTCTTCCCGGACTGGCAGGAGTGCTTTTTCAAGTGTCGCAAAGGATCTTTTTATAGCTTTGCCAAGAGATCTTTCCTTACACTGGAGAAATTTCTCGAAGTTGATTTTTTGGTGAGGAAGGGCTCCGGTTATTTCATAGTAATGCTAGAAAAATTCGGATTTTTCATGTGCATTTCGCTCCTTAATACCTTGCTTTCATATAATTAATAACTGAACAAATAAATAAATAGATATTGATTTGCCGGCAGCAGATGTGAAGTGACCATATTTGGTTTAGCGATGTGAATCAGAACCTTAGGAAATTTTCTGCATAATTAAAAAATGGAGTAAATAAGTAATTTAATAAAAATGAAAAAAGTAAATTTTCATATGGAGTCAGAAAAAGACACGGTATGTTTTTCTTCCGGTAGTGTAGTAGTCTTGTAGGAAGCTAATAAGACTTTTATTGTTTGCTGGTCCCGCAACGATTATTCTACTGTAGATGTGTAATTCCCTAATGGAGGATAAGAATTTTGCAATTTTTCTTTTTCCAGTATTATTTAGACATCATCAAAAACCACTACTTCTGCACTTATGAGTTCCTGTAGCTCTGCTTACCCATAATTGTGGAAACTGATTTCCCAACCAAACGACCAGATATTTTGCTCTGCTCTTCGTTCCTTTCCCCCCCCCCCCCGTTCGCTAAACTTTTTCCATTTGAAACTCGTCTTCTCGAATACCGTCGCATGTAATTCTTTTTTCGAGTTTTATCGAAAGATCGTGGCATTTGGTGAATGGCGGCGATTGTACGTACGTGGGGTTGGTTTGTGTGCGTGTGTGTATTTCTGACTAACCGAGGGGGGGGGGGGGCTCAATCGCTTCTCGTTTCTCCCATGAACAGCCCCCTGCTCGCCGTGGCGAATGATGCCCTATGCGTTCGCGGCCTTTCTTACGAACATTCTTCTCCTCATTGAATATTCAAAATACGAGAGCGAGATACGGGCTAGTCGTGAAGCTCGTGAAGCTACACGCTCCCCTGTACGCTATGATTACGGTCCGAGCTTCTCCTAAATGTACTTTGTGAAAGTGCTCGAGATTATAAAGTTTGTTGCTTCTATCTGCTATACTATTACTATACTAACATCACCGCTCTACTCAGACAAATCACCGGAACTTCCGCAGGATAAGCAGAATTTGCAGCGGTTCCGCAGGATTTTGTTCACTATTGCAATAATGGAAACGTTGAAAATGAAGACTTCCGCAGGATTTTCATGTCAGATAGTTGAAAACGGGAACTATTTCAGGGTTTCTTACAAAATGCTGCAGAAATTCCGAAGAATGCCAGCGGGTCGGCAGCCTTTTGACTTGCCAGTACTTCCGCAGGACTTTATATGTGTTGTCTCGCCAACAACTAGAGCGCATTATCCAACATGTCATACATAGTGCAGAGGATAGTAGATAAGACTTGCAGCAATAGAGTAAGGTTCAAATCTCGCTTAAGTGTTTCCTTTTGCTGTTGTGGTTCGCATTCTTCGAAACCTCCGCTGCATCTCATTTGGGAACTTCCGCAAGTAACCTGGCGGAACTTTTCTAAACGTCCTACGGCAGTTCCGATCAGTTGTCTGAGTAACTTCTTTCTATCTGATTTGTGAATGTCGCAAAAGCTCACATATTTGTTCTTACTTCATGACAAAAAATATCAATTTCTTCAGCTACGTGATAAAACCTTGATTATCTTGTCTTAAACGAGTATGTTCAAGTACTTTCCCCTACAGAATTAACACTTGTTTTCTTGATTACTTTTATTTATTTATTTATTATTGCACGTAGTGCGCCAACAATTCAAGGTGCAAGTAAATCAATGAGTAAACACAAACATTAAAAGTGAAAGCAATACTAAATGATGAAAGATCCGATACAACAGTTAACCAGTCTAAGTCAGTTGGACACTACCTTACTTCTATAACATAATGAGATCCTAACAAAAAATCAACCACTACATAATGGCTTACTATGTTTGTGAGTATTACCCATATGCTTCATGTAAATGCTATTCATAATTTTTCAAGCTGGTAGGCACAATCCTCACTTTGGACCGCGTAATTTCTGACTGTTAGCATTTCACAACGTTGAGTATCTGGTCAAACCAGTACCTGCTTCTAAACCCCTCATGAAATTTTTGCATATAGCATTTCCAATACATTACTTTGTTACGTTGTTATATGTAGCTAACCATCTGCATCCTGCTGCCATTATATAAATAGATTTGTCGGGTGTCAAACTTCAAAACTACGTTGTGGTGTTTGTTGGGTGAAGTCTGATAAAGATAAATGGCACAACTACTTGGTTTGATCTATTTGTGTACAGTGGCGGATTGAGAAATTTTTTTTCGCATGGGCGGGGGGTGTAGGGACTTGAGCTTGATAAATATCTTGCCATGGTCTTCCAAAAATTTTCGAAGTGCTTTCCAGGATTTTCGCGGGCATACATCCCTAACTTCTTAGTGTTAAAAAAAGAAGCTGTTTTTCAACGCTAACTTTTTTTGAGAAGTTTTGAAAGAATTATTTCATTACAAGTAGAAACAAATCACTTCAATGTTTTATGTGATTGTATTTTCGAATGATTTGGAAAGTCATAGCACAAGAACCTTTCTTGTTCGGTATTTGTTTGTTATTTCTGTTATTCTTCTCCAACATGATGGTAATTTGCATGGTTTTGCTCCAAAACAACATAAAAATTATGCTATCAAGCATGCACTTGAAATAAAAATGACTGCATATATCAAATGCTGCAAAAGCCGATTCCATTCCGTTTTTTGTGCCAGAGGGCTCTTCGAAATGATCTATGGACGCCCGCAAAAATTTGCACTGTTCTGAATTGATGAAGGCATGAATTTCTACCAAATTGCCTTTGAATATCATCCTGCACTAAAGAATAACATTCCCGGAAAGCCCATCGGAAGAATTTGCTTGATCGAACGATCCACTTGCATACCATTACTTTCACTGCTACTAACCTTACTTATCACATGACCAAAATAGATGTAGAATTAGCTTTCAATGCGGATCTTCATTTATCGTGTCAACGAATAAAAAATCAAGCCTCTATTTATTATCAGCTCATGAGATATTATTGTTTTGAGATTCTCAATATTCACAGGTTTCTCAATTTCTCAGTGTTCGAAACCTAGGTCTTTTATCATTGAGGACTCAAGCTGCTGACCGGAACTTCCCCAGAACTTTTGGGGAAGTGCCGCTGGGTCATCTGCGGAAGTTTAGTAAACGTGCTGCGATAGTTCTCAAATGAGGTGCCTGGAATTTTGAAGAATGCGAGCCACAACAGCATGATAAAACACTCAAGCGAGACTCGAACCTTGCTCTATTGACTGCGTGACTCACTTACTATCCTCTGCACTACGGATGGCATGGTCTAAAATGCACTCTACTTGTTGGCGAGGCAAAATCGTACGAGACAAGACATTCAAAAACCTGCGGAAGTACTGGCAAGACAAAGTGCTGCGAAACCGCTGGCATTTCTGGAAATCGCAGCATTTGTAAAAAGCCCTGTGGAGGGTCCCGTTCTTAACCATCCCGACCTGGAAATCCTGCGGAAGTTCCCTTTTTTGAAGTTTCTGCTTTTGCAGTAGCAAACAAAATCCTGCGGAACCACTGCAAATTTTGCATATTCTGCGGAAGTTCCGGTGAATTGTCTGAGGAAAGCAGACAACTGATGCTATCAAATAAGAGGAAGATTGAGGTTGTTCTACGGAAATGTAAATTCTTCGATGTTGATCATAGGTTTTACACTGAAATTTTCAATACCGGGTTTCCTCCTAGTCTAATTTTGTCAAAAATTATCCGCTACACATTTATGCTCATCCGAGATTCTGAATATCATATATTCAAGTTTCGGATCTATTTCAGATTCTGGTTTGATGCTCTTTCTCCTTCCAAAGTATTGTTTGCGTTTTCCATTGTTCTTTTTAGCTTAGTGACTTGGTGGCATAATAGTGTTCTTGCGCTGCCTACAACACATGCGCGTAAAAAATTACCATGGTTCACAAAGCTTGAAATGCGCGCTCGATAGCCACTTTTCACGCATGAGTGTTGTCAAAACTGCAAGGGCACTAGATAAGCGATCGAACATGCTCTACTATACTAGCAGTTCATTTTTATGTCAACGGGTTCGATAGCATTCTCGCGCAGCGATCATTTACGCGCGGCGGCACGTTCGCGCGTTAAATTCATCACCCGCTCAATCAGCGCGGTCTAAGCGTCCGTATAATAGCATTGGATCTGTGAACGCGATTAGCTCATCGCACCATATTGGAAAGGATCCTTGTAGGGGCGATCTCCAGAGATTTAAGCTTTACTATGCGTTCTGGCTGGAATTACCAGGGTCACCAAAAAGTAATGGGGCATCTAATTTATATCTCCATTTTACAACTTTCATTTTTATCAGTTGTAAGTGACATCCGCTCAGTGTGTAGCTGCTGATTCACTTGTCACTTGGTGCAAACGCACAACTTTTCGACATCCCTCTTCAAAGAGCACCAGTTATATTTGACTTATTTCTTTATTATTTTTCTAGATATACAGGATGTCTCAAAATACAAACTTTTTAATCGTTAACTCTCTTCACAAAGATTTTCTCTTAGCTTCAGCTACCATTCTGTAAAACCAACTTCAACTTAGGTTTACAGTGTAATAACCATCGATCAATCTTGATTAGTGTGAAATTACTGTAGGAAGTTTCAGCGTACAGCGCCATTGTAAAACAGGCCGTTTAAAAAGTTTCGGAAAATCTAAAAAATTGTGCAGCATTGTTTTTAGACATGCTGATTTCCTTAGATAACTTTCTACGAGTAAAAATACCGAAATTGTTGCTTTTTTTGGCAGAAGTTAAGAAAAACGACTCAACATAAAACGCGATTGTCTAAAAACACGCTACTCAACTTTCTAGAAATTCGGAAATTTTCTTCTTGAACGGCCTAATCGGCGACAAATTAGCCTAATGATGATCAGCTTCTTGATTATACATTCCGGGGCAAAATGTAGCCATTGATGGTAAACCCACTTCGGTGTTCCTACCGTAACCCTACAGTAAGCTCGCTCAGTACTATCTTAGTTGAAACTCTACCGAGTGGTATCTATCCGAAAGCAAAAGATCTTGTAGGGAGTCAGATAATAACAATCAAAAAGTGCTTACATGTTTTTGGGATACCCAGTAATGGTAATATATTCGCATTGTCTTAAGAAGGTTTCATTGTATCATAATTACTTGAATAAATGCAATGGATCGGCGATTACTAAGCAATTTTATGTGATAAACTTACTTCTCACTCTGCATCTGTAATTTAAAGGGAGGAATGACGGTAACTCTATCGAGAAAATGTGCATGGCGTTTTACGAGAACGTTAATGTTTTACGAGAAAAGGATGTGAAACATACATCCACAACACTTAGCCGCTAAATAGGGAGCGTTGTGGGGTGTATGTCAAGAGGCGCGATTTTTATTGCCAAATGGATACCAAATAGCACATAATAAGTGTTTATTACTTTCTAAATTTATGTGCATATGAAAATTCGCAAAGGTGTGCAATTGCACCAAATAACTTGCATTGACAATAGCTGAAAGCCTATCATGCATTCTCTGACTTACCATACGAGACATGAGCACGCTTTGCGTACGGTCTGATTAACAAGTTCTTGAGTGCTTTCTAACGCGTTTTGGATGATTTATTGTTAAACGTTTTCGTGTAAGGACATGTTCGAGCTTGTTAAACAACGCGAGTTCGAACATGAAATCCTAATAGTAAGTTACCAAAACGCGTTGAAAAGCACTCATAAACTTGTTAATCGTACGCAAAGCGTGATCGTGTCTCTTAGTCAGAGAATGATTTAGACATGAGTCATAAAATGTAACTCGTTTCACTTGTAAATAAATAGAATTATTCTGAACATTTCCAGAAATCATATTTAGTCCTGAAATAAGTTTCTGAAGTCACTGCCACGCGCCTTTTTCCAAGAATTTAGTGGTATAGCCAAAAAAATGAGAGCATCCCAAAAAAATACTTCCAAAAGGGCGTTTTGTTGTACTCCCCCCCCCCTTCCCCCGCTTTGAAAATTTCTCGGATTGCCACTGCTTTTTACTGGTTCTCAATATGCTGCAATTTTCTAGGAAAGTTTTATACATTATCCAGTAGGTAGTGAAGTATTATTTTGAAATAAATTTGCATTTGGCTACAGGAGTCTAAAAGTCTACAATGCAACTGACAATCATTCGTCTAGAGCCCTTTTTTCTTTTAATTCATAATGTATTTCCATTTTCCTTGACATTCCCTTGTGAAATTAGAACATCGGTTCTTACGATGCATTAACAAATGTAATATTAGATCATTTAAGACAGTTTTCTGTTCTGCAAACGTCCAACTTCAGCAGCCTTTAACAGACAGACAGCAAAACCCTTTTTCTGCAAATAACTACAACAGTTTGCTTTGCCGTACAAGTTATTGTGATACTTTATTGCCGTACGTTTTGGCGCCGTCGTCAGAGGCCAAAAAAGTCATTCACTTTGGATTGCATTCATGCTCTCCAAACATCTCCCATTTACGTACTCGATTCGGGCTTGGAACTCAAGTGTCCTAAAGCGAAGTGCACTTACCTACTAGTGTATCACCGGTATAATAGCGTTGAAAAGCTGCAGGCGTGTTCCATTTCTTCTGATGGTGAGAAGGATCAGCGGTGGTCTTAAATTGCTCCCTTTACCTTAGTGTTGATGATTCTAGTCATCTGGATCATTCCTTATATGCATCTGGGCTCATTCTGCTGTCAGCCATCATTAAAAATTATTCTTCTTCTTTCGACTTCACCTCCTCAGATGACCGGAACTTCCGCAGAACATTGTGGAAGTAAAGGATTCAAGGTTTGCTGATGGTTCGCATTCTTCGGAAGAGTGCGAACCAACAGCAAAAGAGAATACCTAAGTATCTTTCGGAAGTACTGGCAGGCCAAAGTGCTGTGGAACCGTAGCATTTTTCGGAATTTCCGCAGCGCTTTGTAAAAAGTCCTTCAGAAGTTCCCTTTTTCAAAGTTTTTTAATAGTAAACAAAACTCAGCGGAACCACTTTAGATCTTGCTTGTCTTGCGGAAGTTCCGATGAATTGTCTGTGTGTTGCCAATGGTTTTAGGCATCTGAAATAACATTCGAAGGTTTAAGACTCAAGTGATTGCTCACGTAAGCGAAGACTCCCTGTTTATCTAAATATACCACGAACGCTGAGCTATTTTTCGTTTGCGGCTTTTTTGGTGATACTATTCAAAGATTAGCGATCATAGTCAAGTCATCTATTTCTCACTATGTGCAGCTGCACACTTTCCTAATATAGTGAATACCATGATTACTTGCGCAACCGATAAATAAGTGTTGATAGCCCAAATCTTTTTGGACTTGTAAGCTTAAAAGGAAAAAAGGATTTCTCGCTTTCTACTAATTTATTCTCATTTTTTCTCTCTCTCTCTCTCTCTCTCTCTCTCTCTCTACACATATGCTGCAGGTTGTTTTGTGCCCATAGAAGCATAAAACGTTCATTCAAGAGACATCACCTCAGCGCTCAGCTCAATCACTTCCAGGGTCTAAATACTATCATACATAAGCAAAAACCCATTCGACTAGAGGTAAAAACCAAGAAAATGAAGTTTTCGGAAGTGGTCGCGCTACCGTCACGATTTTCAAATGCCCTAGAGATTTTTTCAAACTCGTAATTCTTCGTTCCCAAAACTCAAAGAGTCACCTAATACCAAACTCTGACTCAGCTGTTCTTCTAGACAAACGCAAGAAAAAGCTTTTCACAAATTCTTGTCTAGATATGGCGTGAAAATGAATTCCTCCTCTTGCATAATCGGACACTGGCGATTGTTCTCATGACATTACGATGTTGTTATAGTTCTTCCCCATCGCCATCGGAATAGTACTTTCTCCAGTCGAACGTGAGTAATGGAAGCACGAGTGACCTGATGACTACTTTCTTTTGAACAACAAAATATTGCATGAGAAAGGCTTCTCGCACCGTAGGCATTCTTCCTCACTTAGAATCAAAGACAGTTTGTCGGTAGCACATTTCTAGCAGTGTTGACTGTAGATAACAGAGTGCATAGTAAGTATGTTCAAAGAAATTGTTGGTTGTTGATGGCTTGTACTGTACTTCATGCATTTTTCCATGGCTTCTATATTTCATCTGCTATCTCGCTGTTCCTTTTTCTCATCTTTATATTTACTCATCAAGAAGACAAAGTGCTTTTCGTTACAATGTAGAGCATGTAGATTTGCCGAAAGAGTCTTAAGTTTTTTGCAACTTTTCCTCGTTAGGTGCACCAGTGGTGCTGAGACTTTCATATTAATGTAAACGAATTTAAACGAGCGATAGCTCCCTATCATATAAATCATTTTGGAATCAAAAGCAGGTGTATGCGTACCGTGAGCCTTGCTTTTTCTATGCAGCAATTTTTTCTGTTCGTCAACTGATATAAGGACAACCTCATTAATCTTTATGTAAATATATCTACAAGAAAATTCAGTGCAAATTATGTTGCGGTTTTCTCTAGCCGAAGTCTTGTCAAAAGTACAGAGGATTTGCCCAAAGTCTCCGCTACAATAGAGACTATTTCTCCAAAAAAGGGCGCGGCAATTAATTTTGAACGAATTTATGGAGGCTAATAAAGTAGATTTTTCAGTATATGGTGGAACAGGATTAGAAATTGCTTGCTTTGGTTTGTTTCTAAAGTTAAATTGCATTTTTCTTGGTTGAAATCGAAAGTAGTGATTTTTCCATTCCGTAAGTAGGCATTGCCTCCACTCAACACAAATTTGTCAAACTTAACAACCCCTTCTCATTCCTTACGATGTACAGATTTAGCAAATCCGGCGCCATAAAAAGAACACCACAAACTCGGCACAGGGAATAATTGAATTACCACATAAACGCCTTTCATATCATTTTCACTTGTACCAGTTTTTTCTTAGGCGGGAAGATTTACAACATGCCTGTTTTTGGATGTTTCTTTTCAAGAATCTTGCAAGTCCTCTTATTCGTTGTGCAATTGAACTTCTTTTTCACGTCCTTCATATTGACTTTATGCTTTATTTCATTTCTAGATTAACAATGAGAGATCTTGATGAGGTGGACGTATACGAACTGGAGATGACTGACGATGCAGATAGCGATGAGGAGGCGATGGGAGAAAAATGGTAAGTCCTCATTCTAATCTGATCACAAAATTGTGGAATTCTTATCGCAAGAAAAACTCCAAAATTTTCTTACATTCCCTCAATTCTCTCCCTCTTCCCCATCCTTCCTAAATCTGTTCCTGTTGTCCTTAATTAATGAGATAAGACCAGGCTTCTTAACCCATATGTCTGACGATGTTTTGACGGAGCACATCATCAGCTAATAGTACTTGACCTTAACGTTCGTCGTTATGGTCATTGCGTATGTAGATTTCTTTAGTGTTTTGCAATCAGCTAAGACGTTTAGCATGCAAATTTATTGATATGATTGGTGGTAAGCAGGGCAGAGAATTTCCATTCACCTCCTGTTCGGGTGATCCGAAACGGAAATGGGTTATATAGGCTGTCATAATAATTGGCTGTCAAGATGATTGGTGCCAGAGATGACATCTCACCTTCTCCATGACCAGCCAATTACATGGTCCCACGTTTGATGGGATCATAAATTATAAGATTAGGCTGTCACCAAATTCTTTGAAAATTCGTTATCTCGAAATTCAACAAATTCGTTTGACTTACTACAGCTTAAAAAGAAAAATCGTGCACTTTCAAAGGCCTTGGCCTTACCTCACGCGATCAGTTGCGATTTGGCAATGTTCCAGAAATTTAAATCCCTTCTTAATCACATTTTAAAATCATACAATGAAGGGCATTTTACCAGCTTGCAAGAGTTTTACATACACTTGCTTTCAAACCGTAATCATAATGAATACTAAGAGATTTGGCAGATTGCCAAATTACGTGGCGACTGAAATGGCGCCAGGTATAGCCAAGGCTTAAGAGTTTTGAAGAAGAAATCAATACTTTGATATTGGGAAGATACAAGATGACAAAGAAAAATCAAATTTTGGATGCTGAAAATGTCAAAGGGCTCCATAGATAAATTTTAGTTTTGGTTGTGGTTTTGTGACCTATTCTTTCTAACACTCGTGCAGATCGGAAATGTATATGTATAATAAAGATTTTCGAGTTTTTCATTTTGATGTAAGACTTATGGATCAATCTGATAGTATTTTATAACACAAACGAGTGCTATCATACTAGAGTATAAATGATACGTAAAGTCATCTTCATATTCATCTTTCTTTTGGCACGACTTGTTTCTAAATTCAATTTCCCGTTTCTAATTGTGTATAAAAGAGTGAAAATGAAGTCTTACGCTGCTAGCTTTTTCGTGCCTCGCAAATGCTCGCAAATTTTAAATATTCATGCAGAGAGATCTATATCAGAGTGAGATCGTTAAACAAAATGCCCCAAAATTCTTATAGCATCAAGTACCTGAAGGTAACAACTGTAAATAATAACAGATTAATATTAGATCGGTCCGAAAGTTTTGTCTGTATTTTGAAATGACCAGTAAATTTCTCACATTAAAGGTAAACAAATGCTTTGAGCAGCATCAGATGCAGAATTTCTTCCTGTTTTCTGCAACTATATTTTCGATGCGAAATTTTTGACCAGCGTTGAGATTGTCGCTGGAAATTACAATCCCTCATTTTCACCATGTCCAACTTCCGCTAATATTCAGAATTTTAGTATAAGACTTTTGGTGAGCTTCAATAACCAGCAGATAGGGTAAACCTTTTCCCAACCAGAGAGTTTTCCTTCCAGAGCACAATTTTTTCAAGCTTTCTGGTGCTTACCAAATCGTATCATAATTTTGTTAAACTTGCAGGGAAAAATTCTTGAAACTTTCTCGAAAAAATTCCATTTTTTCCAACAACGAGTTGAGAGTTGCAGCTGTTACGTACATTTTACACTAAAAGATTCTCTTTTTTTTGAAGTTTTCAAATTTTTTCTGTACTTTGGCGAAATTCGAACTTGCTTTATTAGTAAGCTCAAACTTCCGACTGCCTTTATATTAGGTTGTCCGGAAATCATGTCCGTTTTGAATTTCAACCGCAGTAAGTCACACATTTCTCATTTTTAAATAGGTTGCAAAGTACTATTCGATAGAGCAAAGCAAGAAGGCCACAAGAAGGCCATCTTGCTTTTGCAACAGCTCTCATCTATAAGCTCCTGCAAGACGAAGGCGGTCGGTTCGATGTGCGACGTGGCTGTGACGCGGCTGTGACGCAGCTGTGACGCAGCAGTGTCGCAGCCGCGTTGCACATCGAACCAACCGCCTTCGTCTTGCAGGAGCTTATACCTCGAGTTTCGAACCAAAAACTAAAAAGATTTAGTAGCGAAAAAAATCGTAACTCAGTTCATAAAAATCCTACAAAAATTCTTACTTGCTCACGTAAGCACTATCCACATAAAACATCTATATACGCATTTGCCGTATTTTTTCCTCTGTTAGAAACCAAGAAAATGGGAACTTTCGTGCATTTGCCAAAGTGAAGCTGTGCCGTCCCCACATAGGTAGTTGTGTACCACAAGCCTGTAGAAGTACAGACTTAAATTTTCAGCTCTCTACAAGCCTTAGTTCTCGAGAAATACCGAATATAGCTTTCCAGTTAGGTGGTCCAAGCTAAGATTCAAATTTTTTCGAGAACTAGAGCTTGTAGAGAGCTGAAAATTTAAGTCTGAACTTCTAAAGGCTTGTGATATACAACTACCTATGTGGGGACGGCACAGCATCACTTTGGCAAATGCACGAAAATTTCCATTTTCTTGGTTTCTAACAAAGGCAATAATACGGCAGAGGCGTATATAGATGTTTTATGTGGATAGTGTTTACGTGCGCAAGTAAGAATTTTTGTAGGATTTTTATAAACTGAGTTACAATTTTTTTCGATTTTTCGGGCTGCCGAGTGTTTTTAGTTTTTGGCTCGAAACTCGAGGTGGATGAGTGCTGTTGCAAAAGCAAGATGGTTCTTGTAGAGCTTGCTTTGCTCTATCGAATTGTACTTTGCAACCTATTTACAAGTGAGAAGTGTATGACTTATTGCGGTTGGAATTCAAAACGGGCATTAATTTCCGGACAACCTAATATTTACTGTCAAAATCCAAAAAATCTAAAAACATAAGAAAGAAATTTGAGAGAATATGTGTAATATTGAAAAAAGCGAAGTCAAGTATCATTAAAAATTTGTTCTCCTAATAACTATGACTCTAGTGCTAATCTCAAAAATAGTACCAATGGATGAAAGTTTGTTCTTTCCTCATATGAGCCACATTTGAAAATTTATAGAAATTTCTAGAGTTGTTCAGAGGAATACGAAGCTGTATTAAGAATATGCTGCGAACTATAATTTATGTTGAACAATTCTATTGCATGATTGACAAAAATTCTTTAACTGAATAGAAATTTTTTGAAGCTGAAAGTCTGCTATTCTCGACAAGACGGCAAAGGACAGTTCGAAAAATTTCTTTTTTGAGTTTGTATCCAACAAAAAAAATCCAAAGAAATGGAAAAATTGCTGACAATCTTAGGAGATAAATAATCATCAAAGAAACGCAAATGTAGCAATTACAATTTTTTGAAGCCTGTTCCTTTCCTCCTCACCCCTTCCAATGCGCCCAAAACTTGGCTCTATTCTCCAGACAGCACCAGAATTTTGAAATGGCAGTATGAACGGAGAAAGCAGAGAATTTTCCCAAAAAGCAAATCCATTTATTAATTCCAGATGTTCCATTTCCAATTAAAATCCAAACGAGAATCAACCACGCACATTTTGCTTCCATTTCACATTCCCCTGTCATTGTCAGTGAATCTGACAGCGAGTTATCGATGACGAGTGATTCGTCATGCTCATCGAATGCATATGACGCCTTCAGATGATGGATGACATCGTTGTCGATGTTAATTCCATCGATATGCCATGCATGCAACAGTCCGGACTCATCTTCCACGCGCAAGCCCCCTCCCCCATCCTGGAGAAATTGGGTAAAAATCTCAGAATTTGTGGTGCTAATTCTAATTTGGTCCCCCATCTATGTATTCATTGATTTCGAACGCCAGATGACAATGGAATTAATTCAAGAGCATAAATCACTTAGTGACCAGTGCTTGCGCTTTGGACGAGTCGGACGATGATCACTTGTACGGCGTAGTGTGCTTATGATGAAGTGTTCGACACTCTGCTCTCAAACTATACAACTCGCGCTCGATTATTCGGTTCCTGATGTTGCTAGGCGAACTGGTCAATTCGTAGTTGAGAGCCTGGCTCGGATGAAACACTACATTCAGAAGTCGTCATCCCTTAGTCATGGAAACAATAGTGAAAAGGTTTACACAGCAGTACATTTTCTTATGTTGAAGTGTTGACTTTGAGATAACTTGTGAATGACGAAAATGCATATTTTCAATTACATGGAAGTTTTCTCAAAGACAATGCTCAGGCAAAATGGAATTATAAATTCCTAATCTTACTCTAAAGCCCCTTATAGGCCAGTGCTTAGGGAAATCCGACTACATGGCAATCTTCTCATATGTGGATAAATGAACTTAGCTAAGCCGTTGCTTGAACTTCCTCAAACAACGACCCATATGGTTCACTCATGGCCGAGTTACACAATTCCATATTTTCGCCCAGTACCCGAGAACGCGGATTGGTCCGCCTATGGAGAGTACTCTAATGGGCAAAAGTCTGCATGTGTCCAGCCATGAATGAACAACAGACAATGTTATGTTCTTGCTTTCGTCTGATGGCGCACCTTGAACTGTGGCTTGTTTTGGAGGCTTACTCTAAGACCTGAAAACCCCACAAATTACATTTTATGCGGAAACTGCGCTTTATGAAAGTGAGCCTATGGTCGGGGGTGATAGAGAAAGGGACCGGGAAAATGTAGACTGTTGTCACGGATCCTTTTTTTGGAGCAGCTTCAACTTCAGATCCAAGGAAGAACTCAGCGTTACGTCAAATTTATGGAAAGTTCCTAATAAAGGCTAGAATGAACCTTAAGGAGGGGAGGGGAGAGAAACGTAACCAATAAAAAAAATTACCAATCAAAATTTTCTTGTAATAGACTGAATTATTTGTGGTGCTTCTATGCTATTATCCAAACAACACATCCCACTGTTGTGTTCTTCCCTGGCCGCATTTTTGAATCTGAACCCGCTGTTCCAAGATTGCGAAATTTCATCTCAACTCCATACCAGTGATTGATTCAACATATGGTCGTCCCTGAAGAGGAGGAATTATACGCGCTCGAATGAAATCCGCTCGATTGCGTCGCGATGTTGTCGGCTATTGTTTCCATACGACAGGTGCAAATGTAGCCATGCTGTACGCCGATGTTTATGCATGGCTCAAACGGAGGGGGGGGGGGGGTGGGACGAGGGGAGCAGAAACTATCACGAGTAGTCGTTGGAAGGTGAGGGGGGGCTGTGGGTCGAGGTCTGATTTGTATGAAGAAAGTAAAAGGTATGAAATTGAAATTTACGGTTTTGACAATTAGAACCTTCACTGAGTATAGCCGCATTATTTCGTAATCTAGTTGTTCGTGCAATTGCGCACATCACCCTTAATACGCGTAACAATCCTAATCCTGTTGGCTGTTGTGCATACATTTTTGACAAGTTCCCGAGTACAGTATTTTCCCGGATGTGGGTCTACTCGCACGACCGTAATACTGTCAGGGAATTCCATACAGGACCGCATTCATTAAAACACCTTGCAGGTAGGGGGAAAGATGTGCCCGAAGGAAGAAAAAGATGTGTCACGGGGCGCGTTAAGACAAGTTAAGCGAAGTGCTTTAGATACTGTAGAGCAAAACGTCCGCTCCAAATTTCCTATCCAGGGGATCAAAAAGTCAGAAAAAAAAGACGTTGAAATAGGAAATATTGACCCTAAAAAATGTGCTTATGTGGTCAACGCATCCAGAACTCTCGACGCAAGTGAATGGTGTGTGCATTTGCACACAATAGATTACCAAATGACCCACCATAGGTTGAAAGGTCTAGAATACTTCGAAAATTCCAGAGTAATCCTAGTGGTTGATTTACTGGGACTTTCAACATCTTATCCCCCCTCCCTCCATCCTCTCCCTCCCTTACCAATGATCACCCATTCCCAATTATATGATTTGGTCAAACGGGCTAATGCGCGATTTCGCGTGTCGCGCTTTTGTTTCGACGCGCTCACGCACAAATGCGCACGATGCTCGCGCGCGGCTCTGCGTCTACGCGCCATTCATGCTCCATTCGCCATTCTGAGGGCTTCTATGTCTTTACAACCGCTGGTGCCATGGCAATTGAAGCTCTCCATCATCATCATCATCTGCACCAAGAGGAAATGGCGCAAGTCCTCATGGCTACGCTCATTTTGCTCTTTGTGTTGACTGAAGTTGACAAAAAGTGCTGCGAAATTTTCATGGTCCCTTTTCCCCCTGTCATGTCTCTATGCATCCTGGTCTGTTATTAGCAGCTGCTCACAGGTCATCCATCATTTAAGCAAATGACCTTGAATAGCTGTCTTTCATTGGTTGCCGTGGCGTAAATCTAGTCCCGGAAACAGTTCTTTTGCTTCTACCCCAAAATTTCATTTCTTTGCCAGTTTTAACATCATAGAAATCAGCCTCTTGAATTTTTGTGCTTCATCCCCCTCCTTGACGGCTTGTGAGCTCCCCTATAAATTTCTAGAATCGTGACAGCACAGAGTGTCACTAGAAATGTACTGCTTGATCATTTTTAACCCGTTTGGTTCATTTTTCACTGACCTTCGGATATCATGTTGAAGAGCTGGCCTTACATTTACAGTAGAAAAACAATCAATTATCGTCCTTTATTTTTGTAGGATTACGGCAGTACTCCGAGAGGGAAAGCTTTGCTGAAAATTTTACCATAATGAAGTACCATAATGTAGTAGCATTTCTTCATGACCTGGAAATTTTTGCGATGATCCGTTCTGATTTTGATACCAGCAGTAAACTTCCCCTGCCTTTTGAGGCAGGAAAAGTTTACTGCAGGAATTTATCATTTTAGCATCTGAAGGGTTGTTGAAAGCATAGAATATCGTTTACTTTCTTCATTTTGAGGGAGGGAATAGAGATATTGTGAAATTTTATTTCAGTAATTGGAATTAGCGACTCTGATTACAATTGTAAAGCTGCAAGCGAGCAGTCGTTTTTATACAAGACTCACTTCCCAGCAGCGCAAAATCCCTGTACTTTCCTACCGTAATCTACAATACTCAAATGTGACCTGTACTTCATTCTGTTCTCCAAGCTTAAACCAGCTCTTTTACTTTGGAACTCATAAAAGACTTAAAAGACTATGAAGTAGAAGCAATTTTATGTCAGACTTATGCTTACATTTCTCCTCTTTTTATAAACACAGTTTATAATAGTTAATAATAGTACATAATAGTTATACATAGTGTTAGTCTATAAGTTTATTTCTATAAAAAGTTTTTTTCATGCATCCTTCAGTGGTTACCTAAAAATAACGGCACTTTAACGCCAGTTCTTCCGAATTTGACTCAAGTAATCTTTTGAATTGGCCTCTTCATTGGTCTAGCCCGTTTGTCATTGCCTGGCACTAGATGGCATGCTGCACTTTGAAAAAAGAATTCTTCCATATTGCAAGATTTTACGTTTTACCCTTTAAAAGAAGTTTGAAAAATGTTGATTTTGGATACTGTAAGGAGACGTAGTTTTTGCGATAACCTAACATTTCTTAATCGCTTGTCATTCATTTTCTTGTGTTGACTATTCTCACAAAAAATTGCACTTCGGATAACGCTTGCTCAAATTCAGGCCAGAGCATAGAGTTGTTTGTCGGTTCCAGAATTTTTCCATGCTTTTCAAGATAAGGAAATGAGAGTCCTTGAAAGAAAATCGTGCAATTTATAAACTATTAGGTCGGTGCAAAAGTTTTGCCAGTTTTTCAATCCATGGGCAATCACGCTAAAATGAAGATAAACAAAGTCTTCAAAATGTATCCGATGCAGAATTTCTTCCTCTTTCCAGCTGCTAAGCTCCCATTGTGTTTCGTTGTGAGAGTGACGAAATATTTGCTGCAAATTACAACCACTCGTTTTTACCATGTCCAACTTTCGCTAATTCTCAAAATTTTTGTATGAGACTTTCGAAGGAGCCCTAATAACAGCAGATAGGGCAAACCTTTTGCTAACAGAAGCAATTTTTTCCTTTTTTTCAGCTTCTTTTTCAGATTTTTGCTAAATAATTTTCTAAAAGTCTTGTGTTGTGGGATAATCGCATAACCTGTTATTGCACCAAACACTGCAAAACCCTACAGAATACTAAGGTTTCAGCACTCGATTATTACTACCGTTACCATTACAAAGTGAATGAGCGATTTTCGCTTCAAATTATGAAGGTTTTGAAACATAGGTTACGTCAGTGCGCACACGCCGAAATTGAGAAATACTGCGATCTTCTCCACAAATTTTGCTTATCTCGATAAAAAAGACAAGTGTTAGAAAGAGGAGAAAAATCTGCATCGAATGGTGACTGAATTGTTCAACATTTCAGTTCTACGAGGTTAAAATAGGCTGAAGGTAAAATTTGGTCACTTCAAAAAATAAATCGTAGAAATTCTGAAAGACAAGCTGTAGGGCTACAAAAAATTGCTTCTGTTGGCAAAAGGTTTGTTCTATCTGCTGGTTATAAGTGCTCCTTCGAAAGTCTCATACAAAAATTTTGAAAATTAGCGAAAGTTGAACATGGTAAAAACGAGTGGTTGTAATTTGCAGCAAATATCTCGTCACCCTCGCAACGAAACACAATGGGAGCTTAGCAGCTGGAAAGAGGAAGAAATTCTGCATCGGATACATTTTGAAGACTTTGTTTATCTTCATTCTAGCGTGATTGCCGATGGATTGAAAAAACTGACGAAACTTTTGCATCGACCTAATATTCAGCTCAAAGTCCATCTAAAAAAATATTACCAAAGCTTATGCGTTTTCAAAAATAAAAGAATTTTATTAAGTATGAGATAAACATGATGTTTTCCAACTTAAAAAAATGCAGCCCTTAACTCGCGTGAAAAAAAAAATCCAGGCGATGAATTTTTTCGCTGCCGCAGATAAATCATCAAAAATTGTCGAAAGCTCATAAACCCTTCAAAAAAGGTTTTTTGCAAATTCACTGGGATCTTTAGAATGTTCACAAGTAGGCGATTTTGAGAACAAAAAAAATCGCAATATATTTTTCAAACTGCTTGAGTAGGTGGCTACGGAATGACGAAAAGGTCGGGGGCTAACAACTTCAATAAAAATGAATTTTTTGGAATTTTGCCTTCATATTTCGGAATACCACTAAAATAAGGATTAAAGATATAAAGTCTTTGAGAAAGACTTTTTCTGAAGCATTTTGAAGCAGCTGCGATGGAATGCTTGTGCGGTATATGCATCATAGTTGAAATAATGGGGGCCTTTTCTTGGCAAATCTCCTTTTGCGTAAAGCTTTTACTGATTTTTTGAAAAAATCAATAGATGCAGTCAACCCCTTGCCCAGTTTAGAAACTTTGCAACGTGCTCGGTTGGAAAGTGAAAGGAGGGGGCTTTTTTAGGGGGGAGTCAGCTTGCTTCCGTCACAGAATAGTATATGTTGGTGATCCTGCAACTTACATCTACCTCCTCTTCTCATCTTAAAAACAATATCCATTTGGCCATGTGCCAGCTCTGCCTAGCTCTGTCAACTTTTTTTCAGTCATCGAATCCATTAAGAATTAGCGTTTCTTATTTCAGCATCAACCTTCTCTCCTCCCTACTCCCATCCGGATCGTGCATCTACTCACTGCGTCAGTCCATCTCCTATCAACTCACGCCTTCTGAACCCAAAGAAGACCAACAAGAACCATTGCCATCATTATCAATACTCTCATCTGCTGAAGAAGTCGTGGCAAACTGTGCCGCAAGTGGCGGCACACCTACTGAGGAAAGATTAGAAGATTTTGGCTTGGAAGCATTGCCACCACCAGAAGAACACACTGAGCCTGTAGAGCAGGAGCCTAAGGAACTAGAAGAGGTACGTTTTGTTGATATTTTTTCAGTTTGTCAAATGATTCAGCCGGATTTGTAGGCAAACAAATGTCTCATTGTGTACAAATAGTTTTGCATGCTCAGCATTCCATGTTGCCAGATCTGGCTTGTTTTCATGACTTTTTCTCATCTTTAAACTTTTTTTCTTGCCTTTCGAAGGGATTGAAAACTGGAAGTTCTGGTATTCACCCGCGTAGTGGGAATCAGCCATGAATTTTGCTTTTTTGAGCTCTTCTCATTCAGCATGGTTGCTCAAATTGTCTCTCCCTTTTTTTCCTCAAAATTTCCCAGCTCTTCTTTTAACTCTATTTTACTTAGCTCAGCCTTTTGTCCACTAGAAAAGATTTATGAAGTCTCTGTGACCTTTAAAATATGGTTTCAAGAGCACTCCTATTTCTGCGCTGACCCCTTTTCATTTTCTCGCTCTCGCAAATATTAGGTCGCACTGAATGTTTTTCGTCGTTTTTAACCTGACAGCTCTAAATCCTACGAATTAATGCCCAATTAGGGTTGAGCAATCGATATTGCTCTCATTCTGGTCCCACTGTTTGTGTTTTTGCTTTTGATGTTTAGGCTTGGCAATTTTTCAAATTTTCATACCAATAAACATGGGTTTTGAGTAAATAATTCTAAATATTACGAGGATTGAAAAGACTTAAGAGAAATTCAGTATGTGATACCTTTTAACGATTTTACAAGAACTAAATTCTTTTATCTTCATGAGCCGTCGAATTCTCAAATTTATTAGAACCTATATACTCTATCATCGTGTAAAGCTATGATTTCTGATGAAAAATTTGTTTACCAAATTTTTTGAAAAAATTCATAAAATCTTTGAACCATCGAACGCGTAAGTATTCTCTGTCTACTAATTTCGTTTATCTACTAATTTGCAAAAATCTAGTAAAGGAATTAGGAAACTTGAGCAAGAATGAAAATAACACACAATTTTTGAGGCCTAAGTGGGGAATTGTTAAAAATTTGTGATTTATAAGTCACTACTTGGAAAGATTACGTTGAATGTGTTTCTAGCTTTTGCTAGTCACTGTTTTGCGAATTTTAGCATCATCAACCTTTCTGGATGAAAAAAATGAAAACTTCTGGGGTAATCAATGTTTATGTCGCGTATCTCCACTGGAACTTTACCCCTCATAATAAAGCCTGTACCAGCGGAAACGGTGCAATAGGTCCTACCGCGACCTGGTAGAGCTGCGCAGCGCGAAGACGCGACCATTGCGAAGCGGCCGCGCGTCGCTCCCTTTTGGGTTCACTCCCGGCTGGAACAGATTGTAAATAAGCTTTTTCGCAGTGTACAGTGTTTTTTACCGTGCGTAATGGCGCCGCGGCGTTGAAAAAACACCTATTGCAAAACATATGTTGAAGTGCAGGCTAATGTCCATAAATCATCGAGTGCGAGCCCGCGGGGCAGCGCGGTGACCTCGTGTGTGAGCGGCACGGGGGCGTAGGAAATGGGCGAACGCGCGCAACTGATACGATCTCATCGAATTTGACAGAGCGCTGTCAGAATTAGCACGCAACGCCCACTTCAAACTGGCTGGCCTGAATTCGAACATTTCGACTAGCTGCAGGGCTCTTTATATTGACTGAATTTGGGTTGAGCAAGTTTTTCGAAAGTCCTTTGAAAGAATGCAGCAATTGGTGATTCAATTGGATTGATTTCCGATAATTCTGATTTTGTGGTCGTTTTTTTGTGCTACCTCTGACGTAAGTCACTGCTGTATTACATCAAAATTCTCAGCTATCAATTCAGTCATACCTTCAAAATTTTGCCTTATATGTCATCCACCTACTAACTTCTTGATTTATCAATTTATCTAAACTAGAAAAATTCTTTTGTAATAGTGAGGGTGCTGAGGACAGTAGTTCTATTCAGTTACCTATCATAGATGTTCGGAATTCCAGTTTTTTTTGTAACCAAAAACCCAAATATTTGCAAATTCGCAATACGTATGACACAACACATACGCAATGTGTATTTTCATCTTGTTAAATTTTCCCTATTTTTCATTCTAAACTGATCTTTGCAAAGAATACAGTTTATCAGTTAGAGCAGAGCTTACGCTTGCTAGGCGTTTTGAATTTTTTATGGCTCAATTGTGTTGTAGATATGAGATCTTGCGGAAAATTTTGATTTTTATTTAATCAAATAATGGTCTTTTTTCATAGGGCAAAATTCACGACTTTGATATACTGGCAACAGATTATAGAATTTGGTCTTCAGCATATTATATCATTTTTTGAAGCTTATTTTGCACAAAGTCGTAGTTTTAGTCATGTGTTTGGTGTACTGTTTGTATCATAACTTCTATACGTATATACTAGGCAGTAAATTTATTCGGTCATTCCAGTTTCACCGTTTTTGCTATTTGTTTCATAGTATCCCAGACGCCGATTGGCAAATAGCATAGCAACCATGAGAAAAACGCCGAAAGATTGCCCTTCAAACGACTTTCTTCTGCGGTGCCTGCGATTTAACCAGCCATATGTTCTAGTCATTCATTGCTTCTTCTTCTCTATATGATACCATTTGCTTTTAACGTTACGCAAAATACTATTCCAGATTGTTGTATCACCACTTTTCTGCAGTTTCTGCCTATAGGGCCCAAGAAAATTCCGCAGTTTCTGTCTATAGGGCCCAACAAAATACGATGAGTGGGTGGTGTTGCACCAAGGCACCTTAAAGTGCAATGTTTGAAGGACAATATTGTTCAGTCTTATTTGCTCTTGAAATATAATGGCTTATCAGTGGTGTACATCACATAACGATCGTTCCATAGCATTCCAATCTAGCTTCTGGCTAAGTGCCCGCCAGTCTAATATTAGGTTGTGTAATAAGTTCGTTCGCATTTTCGGTTTCAATTTTTTCTCGGTATTTTACAAGACATTTGGCATAGTGTTAGTATGCATTCGGAAGCTCTAAGTCTACTCTACCAAATCACTATCATTATATTCACAGTTTATAAAAAGTTGGATAAAAAAATTGACTACAAACCGAAAAATTTGAAATGGCGAAAATCCCATTTTCGACAACTATGTTAAGCCGCACCTTGAATGGTTTTGAGCGCTTGAGAAACAGCTCAAAAATTTTGCGACATGTAAAATAGAATACTATAGCTCCCGCAGATTACCTGTAGTGCTAAAACCTTCCAAAAACAATTCATATTGTAAGCTCAAAAATAGGTATGTTTTTATGTCTTTCAGCTGTCAACGTTAAGCATCTGAAGGCACCTCTGAAGAAAGGTGGTAGCCAAATCCAGGAATTGGCAGACATGTGGTCTATGATCGCTAAATCATCGAATAAATGGCTTATATAGTCAAAAATTCAGAATTCGAGGGACACTTAGCCCACGGACGCGAGACAACGAACACCGCTGCGGCAAAGCCTTGCTACGCCAAGTTTTGCAAAAAAAGTGCATTAAACAATCGGTGAATGGAAATGGGCAATCGTAAATAGTATCAGTAAATGCGTAAATTGTTAGTCATTTGTTTTTCTTCCTTATCAAGCTTTTTGAATAAATTTCAACAAAGAATAACGGGAAAACTAAGGAAGAAAAAAGATGTCGAAAATGGGATTTTTGCCACTTCAGATTTTTCGGTTTGTAGTAGAATTTTTTATTCAAGTTTTCAAAAACTGAAAATATACTGATAGTATTTTGGTAGAGCAAACTTAGAGCTTCCGAACGCATACTAACACTATGCCAAAGGCTTTGCAAAATATTGAGAAAAAATCAAAACAAAAAATGCGAACGAACTTATTACACAACCTAATACATTCAATATCAATTGGCGGACAGTGTCTACTATTCCTTTTTGAATTTCAAAAAAGGTAGAAACTTGAAATCTCAAATGCGGTTCATAACTGAGGAATAGCGAGGTCCAGCTACTGACATGATCGATGACCCCAATTGCACACATGAAAAGCAAGCAAACCTGTAAACATACTCAAACTTTCCCGCTTTCGATTTTTTTCTGCTGCTTTTCCTCTCGTAGACTTTTTTCTTCTGCAATGCTCCCGTGACATATTGATGGCACTAGTACCTCAAAAACGAGGGTGAAAAATAGCAAAGAGTTAGAGAATCTCGAAACCTTTCTTTTTATATGTGTTGGGTGCAAGTGATCACGGAAAGCTTGCAAATAACCTCTAAATTTCTTCAAAAAATGTTGGTTTTAAAATCATCAATAAAAATTCAATTAGGCATCTTTGGGGCCCTCCAGCATTTTTAGCGACTTGGAATTTTTTCTTCGTCTAAACCGTATCGAAACCAACTTATTATAAAAATTTTACTGCGAGACTTTAGGACGAACCTAAGACTTTCATCAAAATTCTTTCTGAGCCCTATTCAAGCCAGCACACTTATCGTTCTTATTCCCTGCCAAGCCAAGACATTTTTTTCTGCTCGCTCGCAGCCATTGAGACTCAGCCATATCGGGTGGCTCGTGTACATAAGCGTCCGTCCGAGTGCCAATGCATGCGCAAAAGCAGCGCGCGAAGAATGCTAAGCAAGCAGAAAACGCGTTCTACGCGGCCGTGTAGCCACGCGAGAACCGGAAAACTGGCTTTATTACTTACCTGTACGAGTACGAGAGTATTTTCACGCTCTTGCGTATGTTTACGTACGGGAAATGCTGTCCATTTGCAAGGACAGGGACACTCGAGAATACTGCGTAAGTGACAAGTTAGAACCTGTTCATTTGCCTCATTTTGTGGCTTTTATTGCACGAAAAGAGACAAAGAACAAGATAGAACCCGTTAGACATTGTGCATGGCATTCTCGGGTCTCCTATAGTCGTGTGTGTTGCCGTGTCGAAATGTGCAATCGCGCACTTTTCGCACTTTTTGGTCATGGGACCTAAATATCGTTTTTTTCGTTTCTTAATTTTCTTTGTTCGTATGCAAAGAAGCTTGTATTATGCAATGTTTTATTGTGTTTATTATGTTATTATTTATTTATTTTATTATGTTTATTACGCTTATCATTTTATACTTTATTATTATTATTATTATTATCATTTTATTATTCATTCTATTATGCATCTTTTATCCGGAAGATCTGCCTCTTATTTCGATCGTGAAAACTGTGCAATTGCACATACTGCAACAAAAAAGGCTTATTCGACTTAAGAAGGAAATAAACTTATTTCTCTCCGTTTTCCTGATTTCTAGATCCCCTTCCGGGGCCCCTCAGCAAGAAAAGAGGGCGTAGAATGATCGATGAGAATTTTGTTTGGAAATTTTCTAAATTTCCTCCTATTTCTTTTTATTGTTTTTTAAAAAATTTTCATATTTTCTGACAGTAAATGCGCTTTACTAGTGATTTTTTTTTTGTGTTTTTGGTTCCAGATTAGCTTAGCTATCAGTTCTACCACTATTTTCCCGACCATCAAGTAACATTACTATTTTTACTACCCAAAATTCATATCTATCGATCCCACTATACTGTCGTTCGGTAATATGATAGTGAAATTGTTGACAGTGAGCTGTCCGACTGCTATCGGTATGCATGTGCCATAACAACACATAATAGCATATGGTCGGATTATCATCTAAACAAAAGGTATTTGAAGCGAGGTGGGGGTGGGGGGGGGGGGGGGGGGGAGAGGACGAAGGGGAGTGTTGGTCTGTTTTGGGTCGTATAAACTGTTGTTGTTGTTCATGTCTGTTTAGGCAAGGGAGCGATAATAGTGTGGGTCTCTGTGAAAGTTTTGGAGGGGTATGTGTCGATCGCCCGTTCAGGTAAAGTTCCCGATCAGGTTGCCGCCCGATCGGGAGCTAGAACCCGATCCCTCCGTAGTAACACGTACGGCTTTTCCCTCTTCTTCCATCCCACTCCCCACTTTTATACTTTACCTGTCTTCTTCAGGCCCTTCTTTCCTCCACCATCCGTATCTCCTTTCCATTTGAGCTTTTTCGAAGAATTTCGCGAATATCGCGGTCATTGCACATCATTGCGCCAAATCGCTACGTTTGTTCGGCTGAATAATTACAGAGCGCTATCGCTTATAGTGCAATAAGATTACAATTGACTTCAGAAGCTGTGCCGCGCGCGTGCCAAAGAGTGACGCCGCCGCGCCGCAGCGTCGCGCGCAGCCGGCGGCGTTTTCAGCTTGCACGGTCGGCCGCATCTGGTTTTAATAGCCGAAACGTGCGTGCCCTTTCGTGCAGCTTTTCGGTTTATTGCGTCCGCAGTCCGTTCCCTACTTTTGTGTAAAATATTACCTCGAATCAATATGCATTTCTTCCATATGTATAAAAAACTTACCCAAAAGCTGCTAAAGTAACCGTTTTTTCTTGACTACTTTTTGGAGCGCTTTTCTTCTCCCAGCGCTTCGACAAGGTTTTTTTCTCCAAAAATCTTGCACTTAGAACGTCCTATTGTCAAGCACACTACTCGGAGGTTTCTTGTGGTTTTTTTTGTAAGATCCGAAAGCTGTCTGAAGCAGTTAGCAAGCCAACATTGAGTAGCTGGCCGGATTTCTACGAAATATTTTTTCAGCATGTTTCCATGGAAATCGTATATAAACGCAGTGCTCGAGAATTTTTTCATGCGTTTTGCTTGTCTTGGCTTTTAGGAGGTCGAAAAAATGTTGAGTTTGGTGATTCTTCAAACCGATTTTTTTCATATTTGTAAGCAATCATTGAGACAAGTGAAAAGTTCTGATAGCGCATTCTCCTGTTTTTTCTTCTAAATTTTCAAAAAGCTTGCTTTCCGAATTACTAGAAAATCTGGGTCAAAATATTATGACTTCTGCTGAATTTTACAACCTCAGAAGAACAAAAACAGCCCTTTTGAAAAAATCACAAATTGTGATTATTGCCCTTTTTATTGCCTTGGACCCCGAATTGGTAAAATTGTTTGATAACTGTCTTTTTTCAACTTTGGTGGTTTTTTTATTCTCTTATTTTCATTTAGTATAATCAAGCACTCCAGTTTAAGAGGCTAGCGGTAAAATATCATTTTTACATAATAAATCGGATATACCCTTTGATTCAACGGGAGTGGCGGCTGAAAGGCGGGGCTTGGAGGCCCAATCAAGGCTAATTGATTAGAGAGCACGGTCGCGAGGGAGACGCAGACTGCGTTACGGATGCGAGCGGTCGCCTTTCAGCCGCTGACCCTGCTGAATCAAAAGTTACTTGCATTTTTGATCCATTTTCATAATCTAGGCAGTTTATCGCTATTATTTTTTCTTTGTAAAATTTTATGCATTCATCAGTTTTATCGGTTCCCGTCTCACCAAATATATCTTCGTTGTTCCCACTTTTTATTGCCCTAAACGTCCATATTCGCACCTTTTACGCTCATGCATTGCTCGTTGCTCATGCATTGCTAATGGCTTCTATTTCCCAGGCTATATTTCTTCTGCCTGTCGTTCTTACTACTACTTCTGTCGATTTTTCTAGGTTTTGCTAAAAAATTGGCTACATGCTCAAATATGGCATTGAGGCCTAATGCCATATTCTCCATTCCCGTTGTTTGTTTACTTTGTCCGATTCCTTAAAATACACGTATCTAGAACTAGAAATGTCTATTTTTCTCTGACATCTAATGCTTCCAGATATTTCCTTGGCTGCTCAATTCATTTCACGTCTTATCTTCTCGCAGAGCAGCATTTTTCGATGAGAACCTGCAAAGCGCTGCGCTTATCTTAATCAAATTAGTCATCGTTTTTCATCTTTCACGACTTTCACTTTCCTATTAGAGCTTTTTATACAAAAATGAAATGCGTGTCTAATAGATCATCTCAAAAAGCAGTGTCTGACAAATTAGACTACCTAATTTTCAAAGTGGAAAATGTTAGAATGCATTATCGAAACCACCAAATGGCACTTTAAATGGTTCTTGTCTGCAAAGGCAAGGAAGCTACAACAGTGTGGGTTTGTGGAGTTTTGCTTCAGGAAAGTATTCATCAGTTGCCTGATCGGGTAAAGGCTCTTGATCAGGTTGTTACCCGATCAGAAGATAGCCCCCGATCTGGCGATAGACAGATATGACTTTTGTAGTTCCTTCTTCTCACATTATCACTTCATGTTCCTCACACCACCCTCTTCCCCCTTCCCGCATCCTCCTTTCGAGTTGAGTAAATCAACCATAAGCTCTCGCCCAGTACCGTACTCGCACCGAGTGGACACTGTCGAATACGGTAATGGTCAAGAGGAGACAATTTTTGCGGCCACAAAAGATTTTTTATGAGCTGCCGCTAAGAGTATAGAGCTAAATAAATTCCAACCATTAAGAATCCCAAATTCTGCCTTTAAGTTGTGTAATAACTTTTTGTAGCTTCCACTTTGCAGAGCTGAAGTTCCTACTCTATTTTTCTGTACTAAGTAAACGCATGTCAGCACAGACGCACTTTTTTACAGATTTTTTTAGAGAAAAGAGAAGTGACAGCAAGAAATCAAAGATGAAAATCTGTGAGAGTCCTGCGATGAGATTTTGAATCACCAAAGTAGATGTTCCACTGTAAGGTAGCTGCAGAATCAATACACATTCTCTAAGTGCATTTTTAGGACAAGTTTTTTTCCCGGAGAATTTCCTTTTCTTGGAGCTAGCCTCAGATTTCTGCAAGCTAGTTTCTTGCCTTCCTGTGTAGCCAAGCTCCTTGCTTTATCTATCAGATTTCTCAGAGCTTCAAATAGCGTTAGAATCGAAACGTTTTGTAATTTGCTGTCATTTTTCAGCCATCAGAAATTTCAAGAATTTGTTCTCTGATTTTCTACTGCATCATTACTGTGTGCATTGCCGTGTAAAAGATTTACTGCTTGATTTTTCGCGTTTGGAATTTGAAGATTTTTTCGCATTTGAAATTCCATGATCGAACGAATTTATAGCTCATCTTTGCAAGAACGCTGGATTTTGCAGCGGCTTGATATATAGTCCTTTATCTTTTATACCAATTAGTTCGCTTGTGACTAATCTATAAATTATTAGTTTTTGTACAATATAGGCAATTCATCGCATTATTATTTTGTTCAATATAGGCAGTTTATCGCACGCAGAGACTGAATGCCGTTGCGCCCGGTTAGATAGTACGGGTTTGGGAGAGACGGCAGACAGACAGAGAAATAAGAGTGCGTTCAGTCTGAGAGACGCCGACAGCGCCCGCAAGAGCATCTCGTCTTTGCGTGCTATGCATTCCCTATACAGTCAAAATTTTCAGACCAAGAATTTAAAACCATCAATCAGTTGTTTTTATTAATTCTCCTTGATAAAAAAGCTCTCTTCGCCCTATACTATATTCTTTCCGGGACCGATGACCTCGACCGCGGCATATATAGTGTCGTTATCTGAAAGTTCGATGCAGAAATATTTGATTTCGATGTCAACACACCTAAGAGCGGTGTTGATCAGCTCGGGTCTCGGTTCGGGGCTGTGCTCGGTTCTGTTTGACATCGTGCTGGCTGCTGCTGTATCCACGCTCATGATACTCTTAATGTTTGCTCGGGGTGGGTGAGCGATTAAACCGCTAGCGAACGGGTCGGTTCGGGCTTTCACTTTAGCTTCTCCTTCGCTATATTTCTGTGCGGGTGTTCGGGTTTGGTTCTGGGAGATTTTTAACTCGACAAAAAAAGCTTTGTTCTGAAGTTTCTAAGGTTTGTTTGGGCCAAAAGTTTTTGTTTATTTTTCTCTTTTGACCAAGGTTTTTCTCAAACCCTTCAAATATAGCCTCCGCAGCTTTCATCTCCTTGTCAATGTGCCCCCTTGGCTGCATATTTTCGAGTCGTAATTTCGCCGCAAAAATGCACCACTTATGCTTGGCGAGCTGTCGTAAGCGGCGAGAATTGCATTTTGGCCATAGTAAAGGGTTTGTGGTGTTTAATCTATACTAAAAAACGCGGAGTCTCCAGAGATGGTAGAAATCATCTAGACTTTTTATTTACACGGCTGGAGATCGTGGTCAATTTGGCTTTTTCGAAAATGTCAGAAGACTGATTTTTTGCACTTTTTTAATCTTAAAAAACTCTATGTAAGCATAGACAGTGGAAATATTCAGCATAATATCTTTAATTTTTGCTACAAAATAACAACCATCAATTCTTAGACGATTTTGCTGAATCAAGCCTTAGGTTTTTTGAGCAAATGAATGTCTTTTCACTTTGCCCGCAGACACTTTATTGATTTATTGATTGGTTGCTTTCTATCATTTGACACAACAATTTATTTATTTCTAATTTTTTTATCTAACACTTATGTTCAGTTAAAGAGAAAAACAAGGTACCAACACAATAATGATTCACTTCCATTTGGTTATTCAACTACGGATCATCTATTTATTACTCAATTTATTTTTTTTCAGTATTTTTTATTTTCTATGTTACATATCTGGATTCACCAAAGAACGAAAAAGAGCAAAATAAATGTAAACAACAATCTCCTTGTTCTAATTCTCAGTCTCCCCTTCTACGTATTTTTCCTGTCTGTGTATTGTTGCGTGAAATGGATCGTAATTGCCGTAATCATCGGCGCTGGCCTCAGCTGAATTGTCTGATCACACACATTTTGCGTCCACGATTATATGGGGGCTGGCACGAGCCGTCGGGCTCTATTGCCTGCTATTATCGGTTCAATGTTGGGATTCTGAATGCTGTTTGGCTATTTTATGGGCCTCTAGGAAAACACAGAATATTCGAACAATAAAATATTGATTTTTATTTTATGAGTCTGTTTTGTGCCATTATATTCAGACGATTCTCAAATAACTGCGAGCTAAATGTTCATACTTCTTTCAAAATTATCTGACTATTGATTTTTTCCGACCAAAAATGCCATGTATGGAACATTCTCACATCAATCACTGAACGTGTGTTTCGATGTAATGTGACAGCGTCATGCCATCGAAACACCCTCGCGCCGATCGTTCGGCGCACTCTTTCAACCTTTTCGATGATTGAATGTTCTGACGCTCTATCGATTTTTCAAACCCATTTATTATTTTGAGCCATTTTTTTCGACAAAAAAAACTCCATCAAATCATGAATTCTAAGACTCATGCAGAAAAGTGCATTTGCAATGCTATACTTTACAAGAAATTTTTTAGAATATTTAAATGTGGAAAATGTGAATATCATTGGAAAGTTTCTAACAACTCTTGCGATCTTTTCATAAATTGCGGCAAATACAAATCTAATTTCGAATGCAGATTGGAAAGGGTATTTTTTCCAGGTTTACAATTTGAACGTGATGTATTTCAATATTCACAGCAGTCGCAGCTCGAGTCGTTTGTTAATTACTTCGAAAGTCCAAGTAAAACCATCGATTCACTAATTTTGAGTTGAAATGCTGCACAAATCCATTTTAGAAAACAAAGTGCTACTTCTTCGAAAGATTTCATTTTATGAAATGAAGATTTTCCATTGCTGTAAAATTGATGTTTTGATGAGCGATGCCGAAATACTTTGATTTTTGATTCCAAATAGGAGTGATTTTTGCTATTTTTATCACGAGATAGTTTTTGAAAAAACAATTTGTGGGGTTAAGTTTGAGGTTTATTCCGGCTAAAAATTTTTAAGATGCTTTTCCTTCTAAGTGTCGTGTTGCTTATGTTGTCACTGAAAAAAAATACGGAATAGTGCAAATTTCGAAAAGGTTTCAAGTGAAGTTCGCTAGATTTTGCATGCACAAAAATATGTGATGGTATTGTATATTGCATCGAATGATAGTGAATAATATAATTTTTCTGAAAAGGAAAACCCTTCAAATTCAGTGAGTTGACCGCTCTACAACGATTTGATCCCCAATCCTTTTTCCCTCAAAGCTTTTACGGAATAGTAGACTCGAAAAAACCACGCACGATTCCATTAGCAAGCTTGAACTTGTTTTTTCTTCATCTTGGAACATAGCAGAGACGTAAAAGTACGGGTTTAACTTGTTTAATATGCGTGCGCGCAGCTTCTTAAGCCTTCTAGCATGAAACTACTATGCGCGAGATTTGCAGCTTAATATGTGATTGCACACAGCGCGCGGCAAGCGACGACACCCTTACTAGTAACTCTTTAGCAAAACTTTTTCTAGCGCAACAAAGTGTAGAAACGAGTAATACTAGCTGATACATATCCAATCAAATTCCAAGGACAAGTAAATAAAGAAAAAATCACTGAAATTGAACAAATTCTAGTCTTACATGTCGTCAAGTAGCGCGCATGGTGTGCAATGTGCACATTGAGTTATAAATGGCTCGAGCATATGTGATTTTGCTTTAAGGTTTTTTCATACTACTCTAGAATGTATCCAAAAGCTAATCAAATTGTAAAGTCCCATAAGTGCCCTATTGTTTTCCTATAGCTTCTTTCTCTTTCTGCTTCTCTCCTCGAAATTTCACTCCGAGCGTCAGCTCTAAACAGCGAGCTTCGTTTTCTTTGTTCGTTGAAAGTCAGTTGTCCGTGTGCATCTCCAGATTTGTTTAAAATCGCCCGTGTGTAGCTTCCACACGGGTTGGCGCCGCTCGGCGAGCTGCGCCCTCCCCCTCGGCGAGGGCTCTTTCGTCGCCCCGACTGGCACATTTCCGCCAACCAACGATAGATCACCGCACTCGCAACAGCGCTGACGCTATTCTGGTCGAGTCGACACGTTGTGGCGTTTCTTTGTTTCCGGCAATGGCCCTACTCCTAAATTTTTCACTGCAAAATATTTTTGACCATTTTTCCTTGTAGAGAGATGTTTAAAAGTGCTGTCCTAAATTGTTTTCCCAAACCATTCAATTTCTCCAAAACTCCCTTTTTTTCCTATTTTTGAGCGGGTTTAATTAAAATTTGTTTTTAACATACATTCTAATCAAAATAAAGTCTTCATTCTTCTTATCAGATTCTTTGGTCGTTTCTGCTGAAAAACGTAAGTTGTGAATTTTTCTACTGAAAACTATTTTCAAACATTTTTATCTTGTAGGAAGTTGTTTAAGTGCCACAATGTGTTTTACTTTCAAGCCAATCAGTTTTTTCTAACCCTCGTTTTTCTTTATTTTGAGCGAATCTCATCAAAATTTGTCCAAGGAAAAGTCTTGGTCCTTCTTAGCAAATTTTTTGATCGCTATCCTTGAAAATGTAAGTGACATATCCATATCCTCGCTTGGCATTATTCTTGCAATTGAAGAAGTGTTTTTTAACAATTGCTTTCATCGATAAATGATGGCGGCCAAGACTTTTCGTTCGCGGGGAGGTGATAGCTTTTTGGGAAAATTTTCGAGATTGATTTTAAAACTTCAGCGGGTCCATTACCCCAAGGAGTTTTTAGAAAGCTAATTTGAATTTTTGAAAATCGAGAAAGTCATTATGATTTCCTACAAGTAAAATAAAGTTACATGCGTCATTTTATAAATAAGAAATAAGAAATAAATAATATAATAAAAATATAAATAATGAATAATTTTTTCATAAATTTCACTTATGATGGTTTCAAAAATTTCGCGACGCATTCCCTTCTCTCCCTCTGTTCGCCACTGTCTTTAAACGAAACCTGGACTGTCGAGAATTTTGTTCCATTGTTTGTTTGTTCTATTCTGAGAATTTTATAACACTGTCCTAGTTATATAGATTGAGTATTATTCGCGCCTATGTGCATGCTGAACAAACAATCGAAAAGAATGAATGGATGCCGGACTTTTGTTAAAAACAAAAAGGTAAAATTTCACGACTCAGTCGTAGCGGCTGTTGAAGCTTAACCACAAAATCTTTTATTTCCATTTTACAATGTAGTCTAGCGATAAAAGATGGAATTCTGAAAATTCTCTACAGTTTAGGTGCCTTAAAACTCGTCGTCATTTTCAGCAATTCAATTTCCTTCACTCTTGCTTCTTTTATATAGGTTTCTAGCGGTAGCATTTTGATTGTAAGATAGTACCGCAAGAAATTCTCCTCTAAAATCTGAAATTCTTTTTTTTGTGACCGTGACCTTCTCCCTTCTTTTTTAGAGTTTTCGAGTTTCTCCGCGCTGTTAATCTTCACGGCAAACAAATTTCCTTTGCTGGGAAACTCATGAGTATACCCGAGCGACATTAATCTCTATACTTTGACTCTTGACGAATTTGCACTAAGAAAAAAATGCTCCACATTCGGTCACAAATAGCTTTTTAAGCAGCTGAACAAATAACGTCTAAATATTGTCTAAAAGGTCCTCACTGGAATAGGATCTGGATTCATGTTTCTATAAATGCGTACTGAAGCTGTCATCATTTTTATATCTCAAGTTTTTACTCGGCCCATGTATTTCAGTCTTCAGCAAGCACATTCTCGAGCCTTAGTATCCGGGTGTAATTTTTAGACACTTCATGTGTTCGAATGTGGAAACAAGTCCCACACCAATTTCCCTTCATCGAATTCATTTTTTGAATCATTGAATCACCCTCCATATGTATTCCGGTTTGGTCGTCGTCTGATTCAGAGGGGTGGATGCTGGTGTCTGCCTCGAACAAAAGCTACCGCCACCTCCTGTAACATTTCCATTCAAAGGGCTTTTTATCTTGATGTGCAACGAGTTCCTTCATCGTTCGTTCTTCCTGCTCCGGCTTAAGTCGAGCGGCGCGGTTACACTTTTATTTTGAGTATAAACAGACATATGACAAGAGTTTTATTGCTGAGGCTTTGCAAGCTACTTTAATAATCGCACCAGCTAAGGGACCACGAATATTCTTATCGTTTTCTGAATTTAGCTGGTCCCGATCTAACTGGAATCAGCTTGGCACAACGTACACTATGTGCAAAAGAAGCTTGATCAGCGTTCGATCATAAATTTTTGCTTCATTGTCTCCCACAAGCTCTGGAAAGCCAGGCATCAACTTATCGTTAGACTTATGGTATACCGCAGCATATTATCGACCACTCCTGTTTACTGTATAAAATTTCGAAAATTCTTGTCACTGAGAAAAGTATTCTTCCAGAAATCTTGGCCAAAAAGGTGAAACTTCCTGGCAAGGACGACGAGACTGCTGATTGAATTTGCCAGACTTTTAATTTGCTGGAGGTTTTCGTTCAATACTATGTTGTTCTAACGCTTAGACTATAAAAAAGAAAGTCAAACAAAAGCGCAATGCTTGCCAGTCATTGTTATTTATCCAGTTTTTTCTCCATCTAGCAAATTTAGCGTAAATCGTAGCATTTTCCTTATCCTCGATACAATACCAAGCAAGCTAAGCTGATCACTACCACTCGTTGTATCGATTACTGATTACCAATTTGAACAAAATTAGAGGCAATTATAGACTGAAAAAGTTGTGGATTTGGGGCAGAATTTGCAAGCAGAATTTTTTTTATGTGCACGTAAGTGGAAGGTAACTCGTCTTGTCCTTGTCCGTCAGAAGAGTAATAAGTCGATTTACCACTGTTAAGCCCCGTTCTTTCCCATGAAATTTGCCAAACACACAACTCTAAGAATATCTCGTGGTAGCCATTGTCTACCACCCCCTTCACGACAGGTGCTCGATTGCACTTCTGCTTGGTGTTCGCTATAACCTAGCTCTAGCATATGTTATCACATTCACACCGTTGTAGATAAATGGGCTAAGCTCTGGTTTCCGACAATTTTCAGCCAATCTTAACAGCCGGTCGGATTTTTGCAGTTTTTTTTTCGACGAAAATTTAGATCTGAGGACATCCTTTCCCCGACGAAAAATGGTCGAAAAATTTTTGAAAACGTTCTGCATAAGTAAGTTGTGTAACAAGAGAAATCCGAGATCAAAACAACTACACAAATTTTGTGAGAAATGCAGTTTTGATGCACAGCTCCCAGCTTACAGGAAACCTCAAAACTTTCAAAAAAAAGTTTTTTAAGAAGTGGATGTCTGGCTGTTTTTTATTCAGAAAGAATCTGTGTTTGCCACTGGTATCCGTTTATACCCCTGCACATCCGTATCAAATCAAGGCTCAAAAATTGCCATTCCTGATTTGGCAACATGCCAATCCTTCTCATGATTGACTTCCGTTTTATGCGCTTATGCGCGACGGCCATCAAGACCGCTCATTACGCACATTGGTCTCTTTTTTTTTCTTGGTAGAAGCTTGGTGCTTCTTAAAACTGCCTAGATTTGGAGAATAATAAGCCTGGAAAATTGCGTTATAAATTACATGCTTTTTTCCTCCAAAGACGGGCTCTGACCCCCTAATTTGTCACCCATAATTGAGGGGTTCAACCAGTACAAGTTATCCGCTCAATTGGGCATCACAGCAATATTTTTGTGTAACTCACTCGTATAGTAAAAGATTTACTGCTTTCCCGTAACCTCAAGTGCGAGACTATTCATCTAGTGTTGTCCGTAGTCCATCGCTCAACAAGCTGTTTTCACACTTGTCCCGCCGCCATCGTCGGCGTCTTTTGTGTGTTTACGGAATCCGCTTCTTTAGACTATAAGAGCTTGCTTATGAGCTTTTAAAGCAAACAACCTGCTAGCATGCTTTTTCTTCGAAATTTTGCTGCTGCGGTAGTTATTGAGCTTTCAGAGAACCACTTAACGAGGGTAAAGGGTACATTCAACTTCCAACTCCTTTTTTGACATCAGCCGTCTAGTCTTTCCCTTAACGATCGCATTTTCGCTGATTCCTTTTCCTTTCTCTCTTTATTTGCTCATCGCATGCAGCAGCACTTGTCCAAGAGCTTTTTCCGTGGGTTTCTTGTTTTCTGTGCGGATTATCCGCGCGCAAGACCTGCCCCGCGCGCACTTCAACTCGCGGCTAATCTCGGATTATCCCTCCATCGTTAATAGTATCCTTTTTTGGCAATTCTCTATTTGCGTTTCGGGTTTTACGGTGATCAAAATTCGTTTGACTAAAAGATAACTGGAGGATTGATTAGATAATTGGCAGAAGCTGAGGTACTGTGAATCTCAGAGGCAGTGCCTAGACAAGAAGCATTTGTATCTGGACTTCTCACATGAATTCTGATCAATAGCTCTTGTAGCTGACCCAGTGGCCCAAACCGCAGCCTATAATAATCATTCGAAGCCAAAAAATCCCACTGTATACTCTCGCCCAATACCGTATGACCGCCGTTTGAACCGCTCGGAAAGAGTACGGTACTGGGCGGGAGCTCAAAGTCGGGGCATCTTTCTCTCCTCTTGGCGAATTACTCCAAAGCTTTAATATTTATCTTTTTCCATGCCTTTTTTGTTTATGAAATCTATCATCCTTTGTTTATAGTTTCTACAACTTCCCCTCTCCTCAACTTCCCCCTTAAATCCAACACTCTTGAGGTAATACCTGGTTACTCGAATATTGTTTTGTCTAGAGCTAGACGGAAAAGATTATTCTATAGCTATCAGAAAAACAGTTGTTACCTAATTTAGATTTTTTTAGAAAAAAGGTCGCCCGTGGAACCCTGAAATATGACTGCTGGTCATGAACTCGTCCAGCTTTTCTTTGGGCCTTACTTCATTTCTGTTTCGCAATATGATTTGGATTCGTCCAACATCCCAGCAGAATCCCTAAATCTTTAAATCCCTCTCTTTTTGACTTGCCATGATCCTCAGCTTTCTCCGCAAAGCAATCGGATGTAAAGTGTTGTATTTCGTGTTTTGTCCTTGGATTGGATAATTAATGTGAGAAAACCGTCGAAAATTTATACAATCATGGGTAACCGATCAATAAATTAATCGATTTTTTTTGAATAATGTAGTTATTCAGACTGGCTGACCAATCTAACTTCTAACTTCACTATTCTAATTTGTTGATTGTGTTCACCTTTTCGTCGCTTTATTTTTTAGCTGAAACGGAGCTGCGCTATTTAAATATGGTATCTTCAAGGAAAAAAGTCAAATACTGATTTTTTAGACTATAAATTTTGAGTCAAATTTTGTTTTTTTAGACTAATAAGATTGATTTTCCTGCAAGGTTTCGCCAGAAATCATTTCCCTGTTCATTAACGGGTCTGAAAACATCTCTCTCTTTCATCGCAGCACGACGAGCAGGCCGGCACCGAGCGCAGGTGGCTTTCACTGGGGGCAAGCGCATCTGCGCTTCACTTCAATCTCTTATGTTCTGTGGTGTACAACACGATTGAGTCATCGATTGATTCAGAAATGGATGGACGACTTTTTTCTGGGGTATCGATCGGTATCGATTAGTACATACTCCATAACTTGTTTGTTTTTTCGGGCTATTTTTATGCGTCGCGGTTCTTTTTTCGCACTGTAAACTCATTCGCTAGATGTTTGCTATTTGCTTGTCGTCTTATTTGTAACATTGCTCGCTTAGCAATAAGAAATGAGCCCTTGCTCACTTTTTGAAAGCCTCCGGCTTTTCTCCTCCCTTCTCAGTTTTCGGACAAGTTTTGCATATACATCAGGTTCCTTTTTTTTCTTGCGTGTACACCATAGATCCGCCGTAAAATGCATTTTTCGTCAAATTTTGCGGAACAATTTTTAGACTTCTATCTGTAGACTAGATTTTACCAAGTTCGACAGTTGAAGTATCTTTTTCTCCTTTCTTCCTAATTAATTTCAGACCCCGTACCTTTTTCCCTGCTTCACTCTGCATTCTACAGTATGCTACAGTAATCCCAAAACTGTGTTGCAACCTGTTTGACCTTTAACATATACGCCTGCATCTCGTTTTCTAAGCGTCCTTATGCACATCTGCTATGTTTTTTGGCAGAAACACAGACAGAGAAAGAGCAATTGGTAACATATGCGAAAAGTTAGAAATGTCCAGCCATATTTTGTAAATCCCAAAAGTCTAAAAATTTTGGTCAATTTTTAACAGCTCTTGTAAAGTGGAGAGGGGCAATGTGGATAAAAAAAATAGTAGGATACGGAACGGCAACAAAGACGGTTAATTAGTGTACATATTTATTTATTTATTTATTCATTTATTCGACATACATTTACCGTCAGTTCTACAAGGTTATATAGGAGTCCAAAAGTGGAGGCCATCTTTTTTCGCCTTATCCCCCTCTCCCTCCCTTTCCAGGCGAACGTTTTACACTCAAAAACAGGCCTTATTTAGACTGTGGTGTAATTCTTTGCGTATGTTTCCAGTCGGTGCGTTTTTTCTCGTCAGTCGCAAATGCAGACGTAATTGCTTTCGTAATGTTAGTCTCATAAAAACTAGCGCACTAGCACTGGTAAAGTTTCATAAATCTTTCCTTTCTCAGCAGCATTCACGATGGTTCGGGGCAAGATTTTGGTATAGCGAAGGAATGACTACCAACACTTCCAAACTATTTTTTTCCGATTAGGCTGGTTCAGCAAAAGCGCTGGAAGAGTTAGACCTGGACCGAGATTCAGTGGCACATTGGTCGTACGTAAATCTATCTTAAGATTATGAACTTGTAAAAATTCGAATTATTGAACTTGTATCAGCTACTCGCTGAAGGATTTATGGTACTAAAATAGCAGTAGCTTTTTATGATTGTTCATCATAGGAATGGTCTGTTGGATGACGCAAATCTGCACTACAAATAATCTTCGACCCTTTGAAGACAAGATCTCGCACAACTTTTTCAACGTGGTTTCTGGGCCGCGCCGTCCCAGGAGACTTTCCAAATGAGTGGTGTTCGCATGGAAGTCAAAGTGTGTAAATTTCAAAACTATGACAGCTATCCCAATGGAAGAGATTTCTAGGAATTGTGGGTCACCAGTGACCTTTAGTAGAGGCACTTGAGTTGGTCCCAGCCCCGTTTCTATTGAAGAGATTATCCTACCATATTATCCTAAAAATTCGTATGTACTACTTACCATATACCTATGTTTTGTGGGTGGGTAGTTGTGTGAACTGGCCTCGAAAATGAAAGTCTACCTAAAGGGCCGGGCATACTTCACGCGATTTCAGTCGCGACGCGACTTGGCACAATTCCAACTGGCCATAACTCACTGTAAGCACATTTTAAATGCACAGAGGATAGGGCATTTTATCAATCCACGTAAGTTATACACACTATGCATGTGCGTAATGCTAGCGTTGGATCTGAAGACTTCTGGCGAATTGCCAAATCGCGTCGGACTGAAATCGCGTGAAGTATGCCCGGCTCTTAATCTAGCCCAGTGATTTTTTGGAGTAGAAGTTGAGCGAGGACGGGTCATTTCGCTAAGCTTGTGAGGGATGGGCAGTGGTTCTTTCACTTTTGCCCTTTCCTTTCAATCCTTTTAAACATTTTTATGCAGGAGGTTAGTTCTGTTCCCGTTTAGGTTTTTTGATCTTTTTCGCATTCTGGTGCATTATGGCAATGACATGGAAGTGATTACAATTTTCCAGAAAATTCCAACGAACTAGTCGGACCACATTCTTGTAGGATGAGTTACAGTTGATGTATGCACTGCACCTGCGGTGACTACAACACTTGCGCGTAAAACGGTTCTAGAACATGGAATTGTGCGCTATATGGCTTTACATCGTCATCGATTTTGAAGAAAAAACCCTTGCGATTTAGCGAGAGTGAACTAGCTACTAATGCACTATACAAATGCAGTCTTTGTTCTATTTAATTGAATTTTCTATGCACCGGAAACCTCCGTGGGTGATAAATGAGTTAATTGAATGAATCATGTAATCGATGCGGGTACACGATTACTCAATGGGGCTTGTGGTCGACGATGCCGCTAGGATTTTCGGCGGAACCTCGGCGTCCGTCAAATACGAAATGAATGGTCAGTCTCGGGCTAACCACATGCCTCGGGGCGGTCATTAACATCATCGAGTGAGAAGGGGGGGGGGAGGTGGAGGAGGGAGTGAAAGATCTCTAGGGATATGGATTTCTGACGTTCTTTGATGGCGAACATTTCGCGGAAGAAGCGATTGACCCCTCGCCGGAACTACCAACAGGAGTTAAAAACGCGGAACTTCCGCAAGGGTTGGAGATGAAGACGCGGAACTTTCGCAAGGCTCGGTAACGCTCATTTTTGTTTTGTTTTTTGATAAATATGCTCTCCATGCAATATCTTTATAAGAAGTGGTGTTAAATTTCTAGCCGCCATTCGATATCATCACCTTATAGATGTGGCTGCTCGTCTTTCTCGATCTTCTTATGCTAAGAGCACCTTCGCCTAAGACGGAAGAAATGTTTGATTTGCATCTGGGCGATGGTAGTGTCTCGAATTTCTCTATACCAGTTGTCTATGCTTCCGACAAGTGGGGGGGGGGTCGGGTCGATGTTGCGAGAGTGAACAGACGTTCGTAATTGGATACTCACTACAGCACAGCAGCTCGATCTGTGCAAGCCGTTTTTGTGGGCTCTGTAGAAGATTAGCACAGATGTGCTTCTGATGTTTCGGAGCAGTTGTCTGAGCCCATATGAGCCCCTGATTAGCATTTTCTTCCAGCATTTCCTGCTGTTTTACTATAGCTCGCCCTTCAACGAAAAACTCGCAAAATTCTTTGCACAAACCTACGCACACACATCTGTCACATAAATCTTCTATTTGCCATTGTGCTCACCTCTCGGGGCTCAATCAGCTTTTCTTTTTTGCCCCCCCCCCCCCCACACAAAACTGCTCTTTTTCTCTCCGGAAAATCTTATGCTGAAGTGCTTCTGCGATGTGCACTCACAACGCGCACAATCTGCTCTTCACTTGCATGTGTGTGTGTGTGCTTGAAGTGTTAGCTTAGCTATCAATCGTATGTGAATACAGACAAACACAGATGAGTACGGCAAAAACACCCCCACCTGCCCGACTCGTCCACGACGAACCTGTGCTTGTCCTAGGGCTACGTCTAAAGAAAACGCGTGCCAACTCCGTTCCATTGTCGTCCCATCGCCTCTCCAGCGCCGTTCCAGCGCCATTCCAAAACGTTCCGCTCCAGCGCCGTTCCAGCACGATTCAAAAATGTTCCCTTTTATTTCTAATTAATGGATCAATATGCGACCCGTCCACGTGGATTCCTGGTGACGTTATCACAGCGCTGGAACGGCTTTGGCACGGCACCGGCACGTAGGCAACTCCAGACGAAGCCTACGCCTTATGACTGCTTCGCAGCAGCCCTAGCCAGCGCCGTTCCAGCGCCGTTCCAATGCCGTTTCAAAAATGTGAGGACGAGTCGATGGATCAATAAGTGTTCCATAAACGTAGAATCCTGTATGACACGGTCTGTTATCACGGAGCTGGAACAGCTTTGGCACGGCGCCGGTGCGCACGCACGTGCTTCCCAAGAGTGCGTCCAAACTTGCCCGTGCCAGTCCACCGCGGTCACAAAACTGTACCGGCGACTTGCTGACTGCACGGAGCTGGAGCGGCTTTGGCATGGCGTTGGAACGGTCTTGGCACGGCGGTGGCACAGAAATATTTCTAAACGCAGGCTGAAGCCTGATTGTAGTAAATCCCGCGTAGCTCTCAAATTCGTCCTATCTAGTTCTCACTTTCGTCCCAACTGGTTCCCACCTTGGTCCCACCTAGTTCCCAACTTCGTCCCATCTTGTTGCCAACTTTGTCCCACATGGTTCTCAGCTTCGTCCGACCTGGTCCCCACCTTCGTCCCACCTGGTTCCCAAATTCGTCCCATCTAGTTGCCAACCTTGTCCCATCTAGTTCTCAACTTCGTCCCACCTAGTTCCGAACTTCGTTCCACTTGGCTCCCAATACCCTCCCATTCATGTCTTACCACTACGTCCCAACTTTTGCCCCCCCCCCCTCCACCTACAGCGTTGTGACGGCTACATCGAGAATTGTATCGAAAAACAAATATTGCTTTCAAGAGCCGAGAGACGTCAGCTGCCTCCACGTCGAATGGGATTTTTCTGCACCGACTCCGGCACTAAAAGCCCCGTTTTTCTACTCACGTGCCCACACTGCTGCTGCTACTGCTAGCTTCAATATCGGCAATGGATGTGGTGGTAGCCATGAAAAGACACTATTATTAGTGCAACCACCCCAAATGGTTTTGCTGGAAATTAGTTTTCTATATTGATTGCAGCTGTAACGGGCCATCATTTCTTCTTTTCATTTGTGCCAGATGGCACTTTCTCTGAACTACTGTTCTCCTGTCTATCATTGTTCAGTGACCAATTTCCTACCTTCCAGAAACTCATCAAAGCGTTAAATCACTGTTAGAACTGGTCCTAAATGATAGATTCTCTTCCGACACGATCACATTTGCAAAAAAAAGAGAAATGGCAAAAATGCGCCCGGTTGCACGACAGCATCGTCGAGCTGTTGCGCTTTGGTGTCTGGCACGCGGAAACTCGTCCAGGTTACCGTGATATGATTCTGGTAAAATATGATTTTTTGCACTCGGCAACATGAGGGATCAGCCAGAGGCAATGGAATAGTGAAGTGCGTTGTCTGGAGCGTTGTAATTTTATTTCAGAACTTATAGTTTTGTTTGAAAAAGCGCTGCTTTATGCGTCCACAATTGCACAATTGCACAAAGATGAAGAAAGTAGCTTTTTTGATTTTCTTTTTTTTTACAACCCCGTTCTCGTATCGCTATATCTCATGCATATGAGAGCGAGTGCAAAGTGATTATGTGTGTGGCGTGTGTGCTTATCTGGTCGCCGATTCTAATTGTGTAAAGAGAAACGAAGAGCTTCGGAAACGTATACTCCACAGTATTCTTCCATTCGTATTACGTTTCTGTTGGAAGATTTCTGTTGTAAGGGGAAACTTTGGCTCTCGCTTGTTCATATCATACCCTATTTCACGAAGACATTCTTAAACAACAATTTTTCAACCCATTTTCCTTTTTTTGATTCAACTTGATTTTCGGAGCTCTCAACTGAAGTAACAATTACAGCCGATCCACTCACTATGTGTGATTCTTCTGGGATTTTTTATCTTGAAGGTCTCAAACATTCTGCCATCTCCCTTCCTCCCCCCCCCCCTCCTCCTCCTCCTCGAAAATTGGTAGCGAATTATCTAAAAGTATTGTGTCTTTGCGCAATTTTATTTAATTTCATTCGAGTCATAAAATTGCGCAAAGACTTGTTTTCACTTGTAAAATATCAAAATAATTCTCAAGAATTTTTGAGAAGTTTGAACTAGCTTTGCAAAAAATTTTGGACATTTGGCTGCCGCCATTATAGTATTGCTAGATTCCTGAAATACATTTCAAAACTTTCTCCGTAAGAATTAGTTAGAGACTCGCCCCTTTATTCAAGAAAAGTTCCCGACTTTCCCTTCCAAAAAAAAATGGTTATCTGGCCACCTCACTTAATCTATTTGCCATCACTAAAAAACTCCTAAATGAACTATGATTTTTCAAGACCAAACTGGTTCGGTAGAAATTACACCATTGTTCTTGCCTGGGCCAAAATTTTATGCTTTTCCGTTTCCATCTTCTTCCTTCTCATTTTGTACAGTGCATATATCTGTCCCCAAAACTAAAATGAACTTTTCTGTTTCCCTCTTTTTCCTCTTTCTTTTTTGAAGTCTAACTGCTTAGTAGATAAGGCGATTAATGGTTTAACTGTTTGTTCTCTTTCTGTACTTACTTCAAATTCGGCAGCATTCTTTGTTCATAATAAAAGCAAAAAGAAGAAAGTTTTTTTTAACGTTTTACTATTTTCTATCTTGGATCGTTTTATGACCCAAAACCGTGTGGTCTGGAATGCCATTCAACGACTGAAGTATTCGTATTACCTAAGAGTAAAAAATGTCGAATGTTTGCAGTTTGCTATGGCATCTCGCCCCACTATTCCGAAAGCGCGTTAGCAGTGAGCAGGAGCGCACGTTTACATATGTTCTTGCATGGTTGAATACATAAGAACAGGTTTTACGATCACGAGTTCACATTTCACGAGCGCACTGACACCTCTATGTGATGCGAAATTTTTGCAAACTGCAACTGAAATACGCCCTTCAAGTGCGGGTTTTCAACAGAAAATCGTTTATTTACAGCGCACGGCGTTCGCGCAAAACTGCTCGTCCATGTCCATTGACCTACTCGCATTCGAGCGCGTTTACTCACTAATGCGTTCTAAACTATCGCTAGATGTGCCGATGAACTAACTGTCCGTTCGATGTGGTAATTAGCCGAGTTACGGCACTGTACGGTGGAGGTCATTTCATGTTATTATGTCTACTACTGAACGCTGTCCTCTCTTCGAATCGATGCTGCTGCCAGGTTGGCATCCGGTAGAAAAAGATTTGTTCATTGTTCTAGCATCCAGCAGAAAATGATTAATTTATTGTCCATACTTCAATATTTCAATTTTGTCAGCATTTTCATACAAAAAGACCAACCCATTGTTCAAAGCCGTTGAAACGTAGGCTGTTTCGCATGATCGTACCGTGGCAGGATATGTCCATGCAGGACCGCAAGTCTGACCAATCACCGTCTTGCGGCAGCTTCTGCTACGTGCGCCTTAGCATACTGTAGTGCCAAAAGGCCGTCTCCTCATTTTTTGCTTCAAACACACCTCAGATAGAAACTTTTGCTCTACAATGTGCTCTTCCAATATGAATTTGCTATCCCTTTGAGCTTCCTATACTGATTTTTTCCTCATCTTATACTGCCATAACTAAAGGATATTTATTCAAAATATTCATATGTGTGCCCCTCCTCTCTCATACTCCACGTAGCTGTATAGAATTACCGTTTTTTATCTGCACTTTAAATTGCTTTTCCAGATTTTTCAAGACCCGAATTAGCCCTGTGAAATTCTTTTCGATAAATTGGGGCTCAATGCTCGTAAAAAGTTGGGTTAGCATTCCAAAAAATTTTCGGAGCTAAAAATCACGTCCCTTCTTTTGAACTTTTGTCGGTCCTCCCCCCCCCCTCCTCCTCCCTCCCCCCCCCCCCCCACCGGCCGGACGTAATTTCACTGACCCCTATTGTTGAGCAGCTAGCCTAAAGAAATTCAATGTCCATCCATGCTGGCAGCTTTTTTTCTTGTATCAATTTTTATCTAATTTTCAATTTCGGATATAAATATTATATTTTCGATTATTTAAAGATTTTTATTGATAATTTTCACAGTTAGATCGATGGGAATGCGAGAACAGAATCCATCTCTGCAGAAAAGTTCAACGTTTTTTACCTCAAAGCCGTTCGTTTGCGTACACTTTTTTTGCTGTGAGGTAAAAAATGGTGTTATTTGTCGATAGATGCAATTAGAGGGAAAATATGGGAGAGAAGTGCAGAACTGGCTTTTATTCATCGGTGTGCACCGGCTGTCCTTGTAGCGGGGCGTATTGTTGAGTTTTATGCGTGCAGATCTTATTGTTCGGGAAACTGGTTCGTTTTCAACTTCAGTCAATTTTTTGGAGCTCTAAATTTTCCAAAATAATGCATTATTCGAGTCACTAAGTTGACAAAAGGTCGGGCAAAAAAGAGGTAAATTTACTGTTTTCTCTGTTTTTTATTTTGAATTTTTGTAAAAAAATTTTGCGGTGAGAAATGCTAATGCGCCTGAGTGTACAAACTGGCTAAACAGATTATAAAGCTTGAAAAATCTATCAAATTTCCTCAATTCTACTTGCATTTATTATGAGAATTTCGTAACCAGTGCATCCTCAAATTTTGTAAGAAATTTGGAATTCATTCACATTTTTTGTCTTTGCAGCCACAGATGTTTGCCCCATCTCTAAGTAATGTGACTCACCAATTCGTGCATCATTAGTCACTGTGAGTCATGTCTTAGACTATAAGTATTATCTTTGAATCTTCTGAACGCTTCTGGATGACATCATCAACCCGGGCTACTCATACTGTTCATTGGAATTTCCTCCCCCCCCCCCCCTCCCCCCACATTTTTGTTACCATCTTCACGATCGAAGGCGCTAGTAGTCCTGCCAATAATTTTTCTTTCCGTATGCCAAGCATCGTTGTTTACTTTCCCAGACTTCTATACTACTTTTTCGTTTCTGTTTCCCGGTTCTCACTCTACAAACTCAGTTTCCCTTCCGATACCTGCTCGATAGCAAAAACTTCTCCTTTCGTACCTAGGTTACTTGTTTGAAGAATATAGAACCCAGCTGTTCTGCAGTTACACCAATTACCATCCATTAAAAATCATTAACATTTGTAATGAACACTGTGGACCATATCTGTTTTTTTATTCGAAAATCCGCTGAACCCGTGTTATTTTCGAAACCAGGGTCATTTAGGCATCTTTATGAATTTAGTTCATGAAGAAAAGTGTAAATTTATCAAACATTAGAATAACACTGCAGGAAAGCTACAAAGCAACTCATCCTATTTTCAAAAATCATATTCCATATTATTTCATTTTTTTCACATTCAAATAAGATTTTGGGATCGATCTAGAAATCCTCATAGAACGATATTTCATTCACACGGTATAGATTACACTGCTAGAATTTGACTTTTTTTCAAAACAACAGGAAGCGCATCAGTATCATTCTCATAATTTCTCCTCATTTTTTTGATTTCCTTTCGTCTTGCATAGCAGGAATGAATCGCACTAAAATTGTTGTCCGCTAGCAGTTTCAAAGGCAAGGAGAACAGCATTGATTGCAAAAGCAATGCATTATTCAAGAATTACAGCTTGATTTCCGATTGTGCTTTTGTTGGCTGGCTGTAATTTCCATAAGCTTTCAACGTTTTCAATTTTACAAAGCAGCGATATAATACGGCGCAGCCGAGGCGAGAAGCCATTAATGCTGTGCATTATGTCTGATTGTTAGCTTTGATGCGGCTGTTATCATTTCTTCATCTATTCCTGTGTAAATAGACAATATCTCTTCGTATATCAAATCTTTCTGGTTTTTAAATTCTTCCTCCCTCCGTCGTCGCTGACTACGACACGCACATGATGGGATGAAGAGTGATGACTGGCTCATTAGTTTTGGTTGTAAGGGCTTGGTAGTAAAGAATTTGTACTTTTTTGCATTGTCTTTGCTGCGAGTGTTGGATGAGAGATGATATTTCCAAGGTTTTCAAGATAGTCATTTTTATGGGAAGAACATATGTAGTTTCGAAGTTTTACAGCCTAAAGCTGTAGCAGAGCACCGTCAGAGAAAAAGCGGGAGTTTGCTGTAAACTCGTCCATTTGTATTCCCAACTTTCTTACTAATTATCACTCCCTTACTCACACAACCACTTCACAAAATTTTTCAGCTTTTACATTTTTGAGAGTTTAGTACCTGGATGCCACTGATGAACCGCGGGGGGGGGGGTTTCCGAGAATGTATCACGAAGTTGTTGAAGTAGACTAAATTTGAAGTAGACTAAATGAGTTACAACATTGCGCAAGTAAATTTTTTTACTTGTGAATGGATAAATTGTTGATCTTTTTTTAAAGTTTTTAAGGGCCTTATAAAAAAAACTTCTCCACTTGAAGCAGCCATATCTGCCGCCCGCGTAAATTTTGGGAAGCATCACAAGAATTTTTCGGAAGGCATGGCAAAGGTCAAGCTGCTTCATTCAAAAAAAATCTTGTCGCCCCCCCCCCCCCCACCTCTCGAAAAAGTTTCTTGGACCGCCATTGGTGGAAACTGATTCAAGTATCTGAAAGAAATTGTCATATTGGTTCCTTATAAGATGCATTCGCAGCCAAAAAAGGCAGAACTAACTGTCGCCCGTTACCGTAATCTTTCCCAGTGGACCAGTTGGCATTCTGAAATACGGTAGTGTAGGACGAGAATCTGAAGATGATTACTCTGCCACAAATGAATCCTATGAGCTGTAATTTGGGCACTCTGCTAGTCAAAACTTCTCAGTTGCTGTTTTAGATTACTACATATACCTGAACATTACCTTTGACAATCTATAGGGAAAGCAACGCTTTCAACAATTGCGTAACATATGTGGTTTTCTGGTAGTCTGTCACTATGTATGCTTCTAGAATGGAGAGTCATTAGTGAGCGTTGCGTGCTACTTTATGAGGCAGTAAGCCATAAATTTTCGGAGATCTCAAGTTGACATCTTTATGGAAGCGAGGGCAGACGGAGGACATTAGCTGACTCGTCACTTTCTTGGGACATGGGAGTACCATCATTGGGGTTATCCTGGATAAAGTAAGCTTTATTTTGGTTCTCGGTGTTGGGGGCGGGAAAAGAACAAGGGTCGTAACAAATTTTGGTAATTATTTATTTATTGATTTTTCGTAGTTCTGTTCCGTCCTGCAAAGATCAGTTGTTATCTGCTGCCTTGTATTTCTGAAAATAGATGAATGTTCTTCCTGCTCAGCCTTTCTCCACTCGGCTTCTTCGGCTCCTCTTTTTCCTTTCACTTTTTCTTTCGAACTTTGCTGCTGGAGTGGCATGTGTTGTGTCTTCATTTTGTCTTGAGTTGTACTAGTTGCTGCATTATGCATTTCTTGCAGATGTACATGTGGTTTTAGTTTTCCCTTTTTTGTACAAGCGAGCATTAGCCGTCTTGTCTCAGCCGCTTGGGATTTTAGATGTCAAAAAGTCTTTCAAGTCGTTAATATGACACCAACGGAAACTTGAATGTAGGGAAAAGGCTTTTCGGACACCCTACATGGTCAAAATTTTTGAAATACAAAGCTTTAATTTCGTGTAAAATCCTAAATTCTCTAGAACACAAGGTTTTGATTGAATTGAAAATTCCATGTCAGAAAGCTAGTTCATAAACCACGGATTCAGGTCTAGTAACAAAAAGCTCTTGCAAAATTTCTTCCGGAAAACGCCTCTCATGTATCATAAATTTCTTCTACCAGACTGCAAGTTTCTATTGCTACGCACCCGGGCAATTACTATCTCATTTTTATATGATTATCACATACAAGAACGCGCATCTGGAAAGGTGCAACTAGTTTTCTGCAATATCGCGACATTCTTAGGATTCCACAGAGAGTTTGGCACTCAAGAACGCTACGCGCGGTCTAACATGCGGTTCAACATGCTGGAACTTGTGCTTAACCTCATTAGAATGCTTTAATGCTTGAAGTGACAGAAAAAACTAGTTTAAACTTGTTAGCTGCGTCGAACAGACATGTTTTAGCATTTTTACCATGGAGCGCTTTAACGCATAACGGTCAAAAGTACCAGAAAGCGAATGCTTCACGAAGCCATACACATAATAACGCGCTCTAATCCACTCGCATCTAAAATAAGCAGGGTGCAGCTAAATGGAAGGGGACTTTTGTTTTATCTTTATGCTGGTTGAGAGCCGGTTTAGGCCTTGTATGACATTTTCCATGTATGCTGAACGATTCATTTTTATCGGTTATGGTGATAACTTTCCTATATTTTTCAATTTTTTAAATCTAAATTAGCGAATTCGTTACAATTTTTTCCAAGCTGTCAACCCATGACTTACTCCACCTTCGTACCTATCCCCAACAATTCATGCCCCACTATTATACAGTACTCAGCCCATTCCTACTTGTCATGCCCTATGTATATGCAAATTTATGATCAGCGTTGTCGGCTGCCACTCAGCTATTCATTGCGATGGACTCACTTGTCATAGAGCTGGCTGACATTGCTACATTTTGGACCAATGCCAGAATTCTTAAAACATCTGCTGCTCTAACTGGACTCTTATGCGTCCACTTGATGGTAATGTGTGTGACCTGTGCGCAAATAATCTATGATTTCTTAAGGTAGATTGGTTTACAGTGTACTCAACAAATATTGCGTTAACTGGGAAAATTCTCTCCCATGATATTCTTGAATTTCTGGGATTTTGTCTTTGCTGCATTTTTTTGTCATTATGTATTCTACTTGAATGCTCAAAAGATTCATTTCCTAGTACAGTGTAGCATATTGGATTATCTTTATCGCCAGCAATGTAAAGAAGTTGGCCTAGAAGGACTTACACATAATATGGGAATCCATCTTAAGCTGGACAATTCTAGGCAAATTTTATCACCTGGGCTGTTTTGAAAGCGGACCGGGGAGTTTTGAATAAGACAGTAGCCAAGCGTCAGCTCATAAAATCCATTCGCGGCCGAAAAATTCGACTCAAAACTCTTGCCCACTACCGTAATCTCCTGACCAGTCAGCTCTTCAGGTACGGTAGTGGGCGTGGATTTACAAATAGATTCTCGGTCACGAATGCATCATATAATTTGCCGCTTGGTCAGTGGTTAAGCAGGGGCTCTCCTATTACAGTTTGCGTGAGGTACCCAATAGTAATTATCCTGATCGGGCGCTACCGTCACCTGATCGGGCTTGTCGATAACGGGGAAACAGCGACCCATCAAAGATTTCTAATCACTCCAGATGTTTAATCTGCCAAATACTGTCTTCTCCATATTCATCGAATAAGTCATGAAAATCCTATATTCAAGTTTACAAATTCCATTGTTGTTTGCATTATAGTAGGAAGGTTTTACATCCCTCTCTTCTGCAGTGATTTTTTTTCGTAAATTTTGCGATCGCCATCTGGAGCTTGAGGCATTGCCCCACCCAGAAAATCTCAGGATTGTCCTGAAGCCTCATCTCTGCTTATTTCTCAATGTAGCCCAATATTTGCTTGACCCACACCCGAAGCACCCGACCCAATATCCTGTTGCCCATTCTCGCCTTGTTCCTAAGCTTTCTCTGATCGCCGCTGTTTGCTTATTGTCTTGTGCTGCTTCTCTCCTCCGGCAAACATCAGCTCAGACCACAAAGCTCCTGTCCCATCAGCTCTGTCCCAGCAGGTCTGTCCCACTGGAGCTGGCTAATTCAGCCCTATTCCCTGTGCGAGTGATAGTGTGTTTGTTATGAATGTGCGTAGCTCAAGTGTCACATAAGAAGTACCACGATGGTTCTGCTAATTTCTTAGGAGGGCAAAAAACTGTACACATAGGCCACTTTAAACACTTTAAGAGGCATCTCATCATTCTTAAGTAGCCAATTATTACACAAATCTATGCTTTGCGTATGTTTGAAGTGCTATAGTACGAGTGAATGATCAATATGCATATTTTGTATAAGTATAGTAAGTATTCAGTTGATCTATGTACTTTATTTCTTTATTATCTTAGAACAATATAACTTCTGTATGTGACTAAGCTTTCGTTATAGATAGTTGACTTTTAATCATGGTTGCCTGGATTTTATTCCCTACTAGTTGACTTACCCGGCTCCGCCCGGCCCTGTCATTATTATATTCGTAATCAGCATGCTCGATTACCCCCCTGTGCCAACTCCCAGCCCCGTAGCTCGAACTTTTTGAAAAATCGATAAAATCGATATCGATCGATGACGAAAAGTAGCCTATGACACCCGCCGGGGCCCGAAGTGTATGTGTGCCAAGTTTGGTCCGGATCGGTTCAGAAATGGAATTTTCTATTCGGAACATACGTACATACATACATACATACAGACAGACAAACAGACATTCAGCTTTATATATAAGACTAGCGGCCCTAAGGGCCGCTTGCAAGTATGCTAGGGTACATATAGTCATCACCACAATAACCTCTACGTTTTATACCTTTTTAGGGTTCTGGGCAACTGAAACCGAGTAGTAAGTGACTTTTGACTCTTCTGATTGTGAGAATCCTCTTTGCTGATTATTCGATACCTTTTGACTCTCTTCTAAAAATTTTCTTTGGATGTTTGCACCAATCTCAACAGAGTCACCAAGCAGTCGACTCTCAAAGCGACAATGTAGCTAAACACTCAGAAAGTACCACAGTTCCCAAAAAATTCCGGCAGCGAAAACAAGCATTGTATTCTCATGCCTTATGCGTCGCCTATAAACGACTTTTTGCAAATACGTACTGCTCCGCGCCTTCAGAGCGGTATATGTGAGAGCTGCCCCACGATCCTGGAGAAGAATACTTCAAGAAAAACTTTCCTACAGGCCTCCTACAGAGCGGTAATCTGAGAAAATAGTGCCCTTCATACCCCTACAAATGATATCGTATTCTGGGATAAGTCTGCCATACAATCCCCCCCTACAAATCGAATATTGCGGGGAAGCCTTTAAGCTGCTTACAGACGGAAAAATTGCCCTATGGTCCGCCCGCGGACGGTAATTAGTCATTAGAAGGAAATGCCCTATGGGCCGCTTACAGACCCTTATTTTGACAAGACTACACTGTGGGCTGCTTACAGACTGGTATTTTTCAAAAAAGATATTTTCAAAAAAGAACTGCTCATGTAGAATGATCCTACGAGCAGCTTACGGACCTTTTCCAGAAAAGGTTGCCCTATGGACGCACACAGACCGATATCAAGAAGAAATTGTCCTTCAAATCTTCAAACCAACTTTCAAAAATTGTCCTAAGAGCCGCTCAAAGTCTATTATTGCAAGAAGCAGTCGCTCGCCCTATGTGTAGCACAAGCTGGTATTTTGAAACAACAGAAGCTATGAGCTGCTTGAGACATATCTTTACGTAACTACCATCGATATATTAGAGAATATAACTGCCCTATGCGCCGCTGCAGAGTGGTAGTTATAGAAAGAAAATGCCCTATAGGCCACTAACAGACAGATGTTTTGAGAAGTTACTCACAGTCCCCTACAGACCGAGGTTTACAAGAACCCCCTTCCCCTTCCTCCGTCGTTCCTCTCCCAACAAACCCTACTGGAGAAAGAACCGTGCTGAGACTGCCCTAACAAGGGAAGTGTCAGAAGCCGCAGTAACCTTTTGACATGGGTTGGGTACCATCTTAAGCAGCTTTAAATGCTGATTCCAAAACAAACTTTCTTAGCTGCAGAACTGATCTGGGTCGCGAGTTATGGGCATTTTAAACATTAAATTTTACACTGTTTGAAATACTCTGTGATCACGGGAACCTTTCAATTGCTTGTTTAAGCACCACAGCATGACTTTGATGAAGGCGTAGGATTACGTCAAACATTGTTGGACTGTTTCATCTATGTTTGAGCCCGGAAAAATGTTCGCTTCAATTTTTGGCTATTCTCAGCGTTGTAAATTTCCCGCAAATTAAATTCAATAACTCTCGTCCTAGATTAGTTCTGCAGCTAAGAAAGGCTGCTTTGGAATCAGCATTTCAAGCTGCTTCAGATGATACTTATTTCATGTCAAAAGGCCACTGCGAGTTCTGACACTTCCCTTGTAAGACCGATATTCTGAGAAAAGGCTATCTTACCCTCCCCCCTCTTCCTTCCCCCACAGACCGATAATTACGGAAGTCCTGCCCTATGGGGGATCAGCAGATATTCCAGATTACAGATCTACAGCCCCTACAAACTGTATTGCCCTACGAGGCACTCACGTATAATCTGCTCTATGGACAGCCAAAGACCGAAGTCTTGAGAAAGAAGCTGCCAGCTACTTATTGTTAGAGGCCTACACAATGGTATTTTGAGGAGGAACCGCCCTTGGAACCTATATACAACCAATATTTTGTGATAAAACTGCTCTATGGGCCACCTACAAACCATAATTTGAGAAAGGACTGCCTTATGGGATTTTACAGACCAATATTTCAAGAAAAATTGCTCTATGTGCCGCTGCAAATCGATAATTTCTAAAAGGAGCGGCCGAGCGGGGAGGGGGGGGGGGGCTTGCCAACGATAATTTGTAAAGAATCGCTCCATGGGCCTCTTGCACCATTTTGGGAAATAACCGCTCTATGGGAGCTCACAGACCAATATATCAAGAATTGAGCTGGAAACCCTCAAACCAATATCTCGAAAAAAATTGCAGCCGTTCAAAGACCGATATTTGAGAAAGAGCGCTTTCCGAGTCCCTTATGAATTAGTCTTCTGAGAGGGAAAAAATAATTAGAACAGGTTACAGTATATCTACGCCTCATACAAACCAACTTTCACAAGTAACTCCTCTACGCGCCGCACACAGACCGACAATTTTAGGAGGTGCCCTAGTCTCTTATACATCAGCATTTTGAGAAACAAGTACAAGTGCCTGATGAGAAGCTTATGGAACGATAATTGTATGACGATTCTACGAGCCCTTCCGCTCCTCTTCAAATTCATATCTGAAAAAAAGCGCATTATGGTCCACCAGAACTATAAATATGAAAATGAAATGTTCCCCTTGCGGACCGATACTTTGAGAAGGAACCACCCTACAAATAACCGCTAACTGGATAATTGTCGAAAAAACTTCTCAGGGGAGCTTACAGATCAATATTTTTAGTAGAACTGCCTTACTGGCACCTACAAATCAAGAAAGAGCCCTATGAACAGATTAAGCATTGAAAGATATGCCCAATGAACAGCGAACAGACTGGAGTTGTGAGAAATGATTGCAGAGACCTATAAGAATAGCCTTACGACTTACCAACTTATTTCAAGAACAGAGAACTGTCCTCATCAATTCTCACCAACTATGCCAGCTATGAACTTTAACTGATTATTGGCAGCCAAGAACTTAAGCAGGAAAATGAAAATGTGAGCAGTCGAAGGGTAAACGTTGAGGAACTATTAAAGCATGTCTACGCAAGACAGCGAGTTCAGAATCATTCATACCGGCAGAGTTCAAACTTGCGAAAGAAGGGGGAGGGGGTACTGTTAGCAACCTTACGAGAGTGTCGGCCCCTTCCCAACTATAGCCTTTTTGCACTTAAGAACCGCACCCCTTTTGGACGCCTTCCTCGAGGAAACACGATATTTACCACCCCTGTACCCCTACGAAAACACGCTAGCCTTGTAGACAATCTGCACCCTCCGCACCCTCGGCAATCACTCGCCTCAGTCCGCAACTTGTCAACATGTAAGTGCAAAACCTTGCCATTCTTTATTATAGAATGATGTAAATATCTATAATCTGTTGTGCCTCCTTAAAATTAAACCCGTGCTGCTGACTACTGAAAAAATATTATCGAAGTATGTGAAATGAGACAATAAGATTGCAAATAACATCTAGCTAAGATAAATAATCTTTTTGCAAGATTCACGCGCAGACCTAATCCAGCTATAAATACCAGTAAAGTTATTGATGTCGTGTCAAAAGTGATTAAGTTGATCTAAAGTAATCCAAATGAGCATAATGTAGTCTGTTAATGCAGATAAGAGATTAACCTAAAATGTGTGATCGCACACTACATTCACATAAGGCGTAATTTCTTGTTTTGGCCACTGCTTCTTCCGCTTCACAAGCTAACGTTAAAGAAAATTCTTCAGAAAACGCATGCAACCTGCCTACTGATTGTGAGTTTGACGTCTAATAGGCACACTGTCTGCACTCGCACACACAAGGTTACAACTTGACTGTGCTTCAGATTTCCTGTTCATATGAGTCCTTCTGTAATCCATACACCAGGGCTCGGCACAGGTGGCTTATAAGCAAGCTGGGTTTGGGACAAAAATCAAAAATGGTTTCGTTTTGTTGCCGAAAAGAGACAGAACTTGCGAAGTTTTTTTGGTCGACGTTTCCTTCTTTTTTTTGACGATTTTCTAGGGTTATGATTTAGGGTCAAAGGGTAATTCGTAAAATTTTGGGTAAAGTCAAGGGAGACTTCGTTTTTTTCATTTTTGGAAAGCCACTGCGTGTCGAGCCCTGCCATTCACTACAGTAGAGTCTTTGATAGCGACTTTTATGGGGAATTCTTTACATCAAATCATTCCTTTTCTGTAGCAGAAGTAGTCGTCATGGCCGAACTCTTACCAACTTTAATTCCATTTTGTTTTTTCCTCTGTCATGAGACCACTGACGAATTTAGCTTACACAGCTGTTTTTGCAGCTGTAATATTCATGATCATATTTCATCATGAAAGACTGCGTCATGAGCGTTAAGTACTTTTTGTGATGGTCATGAGAGCTCATTGAGATTATCCAAGCGCAGTACAATAGATTAGATATAAATCAACAAGTTTTCAAAGCAAAAATTAGGGCGGAGCTTGTGCGAAAGGGGTGGAAGGGGGACAGCAGGATATCCTTCTCGGATGAAGTGATTGCTATGCTCTCGACTTCTCCTTCTGAGACTCTTGTGGGCTTGCAACTATTAGGCTCAAGAAGAGAATTAATTTTATTTTAGAAAAGCATTTTTGAAACTTTTTTTCAGTTCAAAAGTGTGAACACGCCAATAATCCATAGCAAAAACTCGTTGACTGCTTGAATACAAAAAAGTTGCATGTTCTTGAAAATCAAAGGAAAAATCTCCAACATAAACCAGAATCTCGTGAAGTTAATATTATTGTGTCTTCTTACTCATTACTCGGACTTTTTATTTGTTAAGCATCTGTAGATTTCCTAGAGTATTTTTTACTTGTTTTCTCCGCTGATGGTCAACGTACGACATCTCAAACAATTCACCAGAACTTCCGCAGGTGACCTTGCGGAACTTTCCAAACATTCTGCGGAAGTCCGGTCATCTGAGATAAAGTTATTCAGTGAGGTTCCTCCTCTCTTTTCTGTTGAATGGGGTCCTCTCCAATTTCTTTTTGAATAATGCTGCTGCTCATTTGTTCAAAAAATCGTATGGGTGATCTATATGCAATGCATATCTATCGATCGTTTCTTTTTGATGCAAATCATAAAAGACTTATTCTCCTTTGTTATATCCACGAATTTCAGATGACACTGGACGACTCCTCGGGAGTTGTTGCAGAAGGCGATGGAGGCGGAGCGAATGGTTTGCCACATGGGGTCAGGCCACGCCCACAGGTGCCGCCGAAACCTCCGATCGACACGCTTCGATACAGCATGAACAATATCAAAGGTTCGCTCTTTTGTTCAGATATAAATGGAATTATTATTTTCACATTTTTTCAATTTTATATTTGATGTCTGATTATTGCACCGAAAAAGGTTATTTAAAAGGACTTTCTTATCTGAATAGTTGTTGTCTGTTGACTATTCTTCTCGTAAACAACGATTGATATCTCCTGGGTCGTTGATGTCCGCTAAAACTCGTCCCGAATGTGACAGCAGAGGGGAGACCGCAATCATTTTGCGAATCGCCGATTTGTGCATAGGCGCGGCGCTGTCTGTTCGGCTCTTAATCACATTCCGCGCACCGTTCAAATCCCCTTGTTCATCGATTGTTTCAAATCTATTATCGATTGATCACAGGGAATCATACTGTATGTGCAAATTTCTTGAGTTTTTCCGCAATTTTCCGCTTAAGGCTAAGCTTTCCTCCTTTCAGTTCGAACTTTCGGCAACCTCTAGAGGAAAAACCTGTCCTCATTCATTTGATTTTAATTGCTTTCGAGAAGAAGCTCTACCTCTTTTTTGAAAAGGACCTGGATGACAGTAATGCGTACTCTGTCGTGGTATTTCGAGGTCATTAGAGAAAAAAATAACCTTCCTTTCTTTCGACTAGAAATGTTCACCTTTTCCTTTTTTCGATTGTAGTCTTGCCGCAATTCCTGCAGGAATTCCCACTAGGGAATTTTTCTTTTGATTCAGCTGCAACCCCGGGGGCAAGGGGGAGGGGGGAGAGAGCAGGAGATCCATACCCATGTGCTAGTAAAGCGCTGTCGTCAGAATGCCATTGGAAAGGCTCAGGTTACCTGTGTGTGTTGCTCTCGCCGATGTCGTTACTCACAACCCTTGGCTATACTCAAGCGTTTTGATTTGTTATAAAAATAGCTGGCTTAGGCAAGATTACAAAGAGGGAATAAAAAAGGGGGAGCAAATATGACTTTTCCGCATCTTCAAGTTCGATCAGTTTTGTGCAAAAATCATTTTATGTGGATTAAGGTTTACTACTTCTACTTCTTTTCTTCTTCTTCCTTTGTACATCCCTTTTGCAAAAAAAAAATTCCAGAATCATTTCACTTATGCATTCCATTATGAGCTTTGATTCAAAATATAATTTTTGTTATGCATAATTGAAAGTGCCCAACTATGATTTGGAACATGGTTTGTCCATAAATTCTAGAAATTCCTCTAAGAATGCTCAAGGACAGTTTCAACAAATGAATAATTCTGTCTGTACAATGTGTAATATTTGAGTAAACTTAGTAGAATTTATCTGACAGCACCAAAATCTAAAAAAGGAATTCAGAAATAATAATAATAATAATAATAATTTTTTGTAGAGATAGACGATTTCAAGTTTATTCTAATTATTAAGCTGACTAATAAATAAGTTCTTTTGATTAATAATTTGAGTAGTAGTTGTTCTATGATTTTCTGTGAGGTAGTAGCTAAAAGCCTATTTTGATTTTCTGCACTATTTCGTTGTCGAAATAATGGTTTTCGTTCAAAAAATGTTGACTATCCTAATCTCCATGATTTGCTTCTTCCAATGATACCTACATTCCTGCATAAATTTTCTGTAAAATTTCTACAAACCTTTGAAAACGACCGAACTTATTTATTAGCCGACCTAATAGATAGTAGAGTATCAGATTTGCACCGATTGAAAGTGGAAGTTTCTGGACCCTATAATATTATTGAAACCAAATCCAAGAAAAAGTACAATTTAATTTTTTCTTTATCGTTTTTTATTGCCTATTGTGACAACAGAAAGTTGGCATTGAGCATCACCATAGAAGGTTTGAGCTTCTCTCTCACTATTATATTCAAATGAAATTATGGCATCTGGGCAATATTACGATTTTTTAAAAACTTGCAAATAATTAGGCTTAATCAAGTCAGAGAGTTGTCAAAAGGCATGATTCTAACTACTATATGGACACCAATTTGCACATAATAAGTGTTATGACTGTCTAAATATATTTGAAATTTAGGATATATATCAGACAAGCGCATGGGCTGTTTTATCTGATACCTTGGAGTAAATTCGAAACAGCAGTTTTGAAGATCACAAATCCATGAAACAGTTAAGAATAATTTCGTAAATATTTCGGTCCACATTCCGGCAAAAACCACCAAACTCAGCAAGTATTAACCTGATACAGATAGTAAGCTAACGCACTTTATCTGGTACTGAAAAACTGCCTTTAAATTGGAGTTTCCTCTTGACCTCTTCGAGCGCGGGGCACGTCTTGCTAGGAATCTTGTACCAGTGAGTTTACCGGTTCTCTAGTGCTTCCCCCTTGAACACACATTGTTAGCCCCTTCACCCTATAACGAAGCCTAACTACTGCTAGCTGTGCACTTTCACTGCCTTCCCCATGTCTTGTCGCGAGCGCCCCTAATAGAGAGCCCGCCTCTCGAACGGCTGGTGACAATCGTTCGCTTTGTTTTGGTCGTGTCATCGCTAATGCATCGTACGTGCTACTCGTTTTACACACCCCCGACGACAATAGGGTGCTCTAGTGGCCCTTTTGAGCTCTCTGTTAGCCCCGGCTGAGGTGATCTCAACGGCCATACAGCTGTTCAGCTATGTGCTCTGTCCGCGTGTTTGTGCGTAAGCGGCCCCCGTCGCCGTGCCCCGTGTGTGCTGGCCTTTCACCCCTTGGTGGTTGTTTAAGGAAGTAAGGAGGACATATGGGCGGGAATGATGTTATAGCCCAGTCCCTCATAACCGTGGCCTCGAGTCAAGCCCCCCCCCCCCTCTCCTGTCTAGTTTTTTTGCATCTGATGCTTCGTCTGGTTCTCGTGTGTGCGTGTAAATCGCGCTCCCGCTTTCTGTTTGTCTCTTGAGATTTTGCATTCAAAATTTCTTATGCGGCTAGAAAATCCCCCCTTTTGAAACATGATGCTCATGTTTATTATCAAGTCACGAGAAACTTTCAGCAATGTCTCTACAAGTGCTTGAATTTCCAGTCACTTCAAATTTTTATTGGTTAAAAGTGTTCAACCAATTTTCACTACTTCTCGAAGTTTCGCTGAACAAATATTAGCAACTCAAAAAGTAGTTTTCAATTTGTCTCGCTCTTGTCTTTCTTTTAAAATGTAAGAAATTTCCAACTCTTATATGTCCAATCTTTGGGGGCGCAGGTAAATGAGGAGGGTTTCATTTTCGATTAGTAAAATCAGTTTCTCGAAAAATTGCGGAAATGGTGCCAAATTAGAATTGAAATTCGGCTATATTTTTAGCTTCTATTGTGACGCTGGAAAATCAATTTTTTTCTAAATGTATGACTTGCCAAATTTGTACTTTCTTGCTTTCTGATCAAATTAAAGGTTTTGTAAATATCACTGTATTTAATTAGCTGTAAGATGACATTTTCTGGCATATTTACCACTCCGTTTCATTTTTGCCCTATTGTGGAATTCACCCACGTTCGATCATTTTTCTTTTTTCTCCGGAAATTCTTCTCGAGAAAAAACTCTCTATTGCCGATCCGTACACTTTTTGCGAGTCATTTCCGCTTGTGAAAAAAATTTTTTTTGATCAAAAACTACCGTACCTGTACGTAATTCGTGCATATTTATGTTTTCGTCAGTACCGTATTAGCTATCTTTCCCAATCAGTTTAAGCGCTTTATAAGGTAAAAAATTCCGAGAGTTTATGGATATTTTAAGTAAATGCCAATGAACTATAAGCTTCTTTTCTTCTTTTTTTTGTTTCCTTTGCCTTTCTCTCACTTTTGTTCCCAAGAAATTCCAATAATAATTACAGCTTTTCTTATCGCTTGATTGATTAGATAATAGAGCGCAAGACTTCACTTCTCACAGTCTGGGACTTTTCTTCTCATTTGATTTCTCCTGCGTTTTATTTTCAAATGGGAACGAATGCTCCTTGCAATCTTTTTTCATTTATTTACATTAGAGCACGTTTTCCACTCAGGCCATCGTTCCTTGTGACATCCAGCAAAATTTTCTGGATTTGTTAAATAAACAAATGTCAGCAGATTTCGAGAATTTTCCTTGCGGTAGTAAAGTACATTTGTTTTTCCCAATTCTACGAATTTATTTGGGATATTTGGTGTGGTTCTTGTTGAAAAATGAATTGTATTTTCCAGTATAAGATATTGGTATCTACTTTTTGGCAAATTTTTGGAGCCTTTTTTCTAGAAAGTTCTTGGAATTGCTTCTTCTTTTTTCGCGGCTTCGTATCTCTCTTCAAATTTTGCTCGGAATTTATTACTCCCATTTCGAACGTATGGAGAAGAGATCTGCAATTGCACAATTTCCTGATACTATATCTGCAACAAATGCAGAACAATTTTCCGCGCCATGGGTCGTAAACTGTCATCCATTCGGAGTGATTTATGCCCCAGGTGTCCATCACTAAACAAGTTTTCGCTGAGGTTTTTTCGAAAATTTCTGCATTATTGCGTGCGAGCACAGTGCTGATAAAACGTCCTTTCCAATCTGCTTATCAACATTTTGCTGCGATGAAATCACGCTAATCGTTTTGTTTACTATTTTCAAGTCTGGAAGAGGAATGTACGATCTTGATCCGCAATTTTCCGTCCACACTTCCCATGCTCTCTGCTTCAATCTCCGTTTCAACTTGTCCATATGATCGCTAATGCGCAACACATCTAATCCGCATTTTTGCGTCTAATCCAGAACGAACATCGAACCCCCGCTTCGACAACAAGTATAAATCACACGACCGTATGTGAGCTTCTAGAACGAAAATGCTTGCTTATCGACAGTATAAGTTACAAAGAGGTAAGGACTGGTCAATCTGTCATAAATCGATTGATCATAGAGCCAGAGTGGAGTAGCGATTGTGTTGTTTTTTCAATAACATGATGGATGGAAACGCTAATGTGAAAGCGATTCCGGTTTTTGGTGTTTTTGATGAAGGTGCGAACGGGGGAGAGAGAAGAGCTGTTATCTAAAAATAAATATTGTGCTATGGTAAAAATATGTGTTGTTGAGATTGAGTAATTGTTGCTTTTGGGCTGAAAAAAATAACCGAAAAATGTTGCTTCTGGGCTGAAATTTCTTAATTTGCTGGTTTTGAGCTCAAAATTTTTTTTTATGAAATTGTTGTTTCCGAGCTGAAAAAATGGTGGAAATTTGTTGCCTTTGGGCTGAAAAAGATTAAAAACACAAAAGAGGTTTTTGCTTTTTGGATCGAAAAAACTTTTCTAGTTAGAAATTGCTGGTTTTGGGTTTGAAAATTTCTATAAAATTGTTGTTTTCGCGCTGGAAAAAATTGTAAAAATTTCTTGCATTTGGGCTTAAAAGTAATGAAACAGCGTTGCTTATGAGCTGAAAAGATTTCCTGAAAAATCTTGCTTTAGGGCTGAAAAATTGCGCAAATTTGTAGCTCTTGAGCTGAAAAAATTCAATACATAAAGGCCCCTTCTTCTCTGACTCCATTTTCAAGTAATAGAATTAGTCTCACTTACAACTGCTGATTGATGGCCTAACATTTCATTTTTTTTTATTTACAAAAAACCAGATTCTGTTCATTGTTGTGATTCAGTGCATGTTGAGAAAAAATGTGAAGGTTGCTAAAAATAAAATTATTATTCAATTTTTTCTCTTGGCCTTTGAGCCGCTGCTACAACGAATAGATTCTCATAGAACTGTTTAGTAAAATCACTAACTTAATAATTTTATTAGTATTTACTATTTTATTTTATTTTCAATGCTATCATCCACTTTTATTTCCTGTCATTCAATCGATATATTGATTTTTAATCTTTAGAATCGGCTGACTGGCAACTCGATGCTCTGCTGGAAGAGCTCTCAGCTCTCGAAACACAGCTGAACTCGTCCAGCGGCGGTGATCAGCTCCTTCTGGGTATCCCTTCCTTACCCTCTGGATCCACAGTGGCACAACATCCAGAACGGAAACCGCCACTACCGACTACTCAGCATCAGTCACATCCCCAGCAACGAGTGATCGACAGTAAGGAGGACGTTAGGGTCCCGGTGAGTTGCTTTTACGGGTTTTCAAATTTGAAGGGCAGCTTGCATGGGGGAGAGGGAAATGGGGACGAGTTGAGCGGCTGGCCGAGTCAATTGGCGCGATTTCTAATCTTATAACGGAGCAAGATGTGGTTAGATGGGACTCAGTACGTCATGGGGGCACAACAATCTTCTCTCATTAGCATAGAGATCGATTCTGCGTCATAGACATTGATTCTGATAAGATTTCGACGATAGAGAGAAAGGCTTCCTGTGAACTATGGTTCCTTTTATGGAAGGAAGCAGGGTACTAGACGAAGAAATTTCTGCTGAATGCGAAGTTAAATCCATGGGAATTTGTAATCCAGAATGTCAGTACAATGATCTTGAAAAATCGATAAAATTATCTTTGCAAAGTCTCAAAATTTTACTAGCCATTATTAACGAACAAAAGCTAAAAATACTTCGCAAAAAATAATTTTGTTGATTTTTTTAGATCCTTGTGCTAACATTGTGATTACTATGTACAAGTTTACCATAAATTTAACTTCGCATTTCCTTGGAAAAAAATGCACAAACTTATTTTATTATGTTTTTCCAATATTTAGAACCCACTATTTGTTTTTGCTCAGTGAACAATTGCACTGTATGAAAAAGAAATTGTAGACTTAGTAAGGCCTATTACTCTCGAGTTTAGATCGATGTAATTTTTATTTATAGAAAATTATATTTATTGTCGCTATAAACCTTTTTTCATGCTGTTCCCATTTTTAGACGAAAATTTCTGAACGTTTGCATTTTTTAAAATGTTTCCCGTTTTGAATTGCTATATTATGTATAGGACTAGTGAACCACCAATCTCAAAGGTGCTAGACTTGCAGGCACGTTCGCTGCGGGAACCGCGCTGTTTACCGCAGCTTCACCTTTTTTGAATAGGCACAACGATTCCTTATATGTAGATAGATTTTGAAAACATTACTACACACTCAGCCATTACAATAGGTCCATGATTGTTGTGACAATTATTAATTTGAATACTTAAATCATTTTTCTAAGTTACTTGACTTACTTAAGATCACAGATATTCATAGACGATCCTCTGAACAAGGTGTTTCATTATTGAAAGGTGTAGAATGCCCAATCTTTCCTTTTAGCTGAAATTTATGAAATTAAAAAAAATGTTAGCTTAGCTGCTTGTTTGTACAGCGGTTTCGAATAAAACCACAAGTGCGTCGTATTAATGTCGTGTTGTTACACTCATAGTGGGCAGTATTTGTTTAACAGGGGCTAGCACAGCTGCTCTGTTTTTATGAAAGAGTTTTCCATTAGCTGATTAGACACAGTGCATAAATATGAATCGCAAATTGTACGAGTTTCCTCGTTTGTTTATGCATACATTTTTGCCATAAGTCATATATTCACAAAAGGGTTCTATGTGGCATAAGAAAGGGCAGCAGTTTAGTTTATGTATTGAGCTGAAACTAGCTACTTGTAGTGAATAAAAATCCAATAAAAGGAGATTTCGTGGATTCCTCCAAGATTGTGGCGCTTCCTCTTGCTAATTTTTGTTACCCTTCAAAATTATCGATTTTTTACCTGATGATGCAAATTCTGTAAAATTCCGAGTAAGTTTCATGCAAATAATTTTGAAAAATTTTACTCATCCGTAACGAAACCATTTCCTTGTTTTAGGAATGCCCGAATTTTGCTTCGAAAAAAAAACAGACCAATTGTTAAAACCATGGAAAATTTATCCTGGTGTCACTCCTTACCAAGTGGTTTGGAAGCTATTTTTATCAAAATTTTGAAATTTGATATGAAGATAAATAAAGGATAAGTGCAATGCAGTTGTTGTTTATCTCGTCCAGTCCATTATGCAGCAACTCCTTACGAAAATATATAATTTGGCAAATTCCCAAATATTTTTAACTAGTATAGCAGCTCTAAAATTTGTTATGAATTACTGACCCTTCAATCACAAACACAAGTGCTGTTTTTGCGCCGAAGTTTTACAGACCCGTGAGGGTGGGGGGAGGCTCAGCCCTGTCCATATAGCAAACGTTACTACTAGCCACAGAGAGTAATCTGATAAGACCATCGTTTACGGATTGCTTACGCATGAGCGCATCGGAACGGCCTCGGCGCCGTGTGCGTGCACGGACTCTCAGAGGAAGGCATGTCCATCCATCACCGTTCACTACCGTGTGACAACTCTCGTAGCGTGAGCCGGCTCGATTTTTCTTCTAAACGTGACTGGGAGAGGAGGGGGCGAAAATGCGATTTTTGCCGCAAAATTAGACTCATAAAAGGTATATCCTATGGAAAGCACCATCCACCCAAAAATTGAGATTGGTTAGATTTCAATGCTATATAATAGCGGGACCCCTAACTAAACAATCGCCCAAGTCCCGCTGCAAAAGGCGAATACCGAAACGAGAAAAGCGCCTCAGAAGGTAAAAGCGGCCAGGGCAGCACCGCCCATCAACTTGGGTGGTCTGAAGATGGTAAGTCCCAAATTAGGCTTAAGGGTAGAAAGAAACATCGAAAATCTTATAACCATGATGAAGGAAGGATTTATTGACAGTTCTAGATGCATTAGACTGCAATTTCGGACTTTTAACTTCAGACCACCCACGTTGATGGGCGGAGCCACCTGGGCCGCTTCTACCTTCTTGAGCAATCTCGCTTCGGAATTTATTTTTCGCAGCGGGAATTGGGCATTTGCTCAATTAGGGGCTCCGCTATTATACAGCTTCAAGTTTTAGAATCCAAAATTTTGGTAGACGGTGTCTGTAACCTATTAGGCGGCACTTTTCATTAGTGAAAGCACTGGGACTCGTAAGGGAAGACAACAGCCCGCATTAGCTTGGTAGAGCCTAATTCGATCGAGACTAGAACGCAACACGTCCGCTCTTCTCCCATCAGGAATCATCTACGAAAGCCAAGTAATTTTCATAGCCATTGAGTCTCGAAGCGAAGTCATTTGGATTAATATCAGAGCTAATTTTGAAAGAAATATATTTTATAAAAATTCCGAAGATAACTTTTTAGGATATCCAAATTTTTAGCGCCAAAATTTCCTAGTAGGCGTCTTACACTTCTGTCTTCTCATGCGGAACCGAGAACTGCTCTAACCAACTTTTTGTGAATTTTTTTCTTCACCTACGATACAAAAAATCCGTGTCCAACCGTCATCTGCCGCTCCATATGGTGTGCTCAAGTAAGATGCGTGACGAGATTGCTCGTCAAGATACCAGCGACTTGACCTTCATTTGGGTACCTCTATTTACCTAACTACTCACGAAAACCCGCGGATGAGTTGTAAAACATGAGGAGAGGACAATTACGTAGGAGTCACTATTTGAACTAGCGTGACTAGCGGAACGTGAAATTACGGGGTCTCAGGGAGAATTTTTGAAAATTTGAAGTCGTGATTCACTCGGGGCATAAAAAGTCTGACAAAATATACACTCTGAGTTTTTTTTTAGTGTTAACAGCTATTTTTTTGAATTTCCAATTTTTAATGAATTGCTGAGTATCGATTTTTTTCTCATTCCGCAAACTGAAGATTTGAAAATTAAACTAGCTAATCTAGTAGAAAAATCATCGTTTTTATTTTCAAAAAAAAAAGCTGAACCTTGATTTCAAGAGGGACAGAATAGAATTAGGCAATTACGTTCGTTTAATATTTATGCTATACTTTTGCAATAATAATTCAATTTTTGACCTATTTTGTTTTTTTGTATGTCATGTATAGCCATACGTTTTCTTCATTTGCGCCACAACAAACCTCATTTTGAGCCGCAATTCGCGAGGAAATGGCTTTCATTTATCATGGTGATTTGACGTACTATAGTGAAGGCCAACAGGGTTCTTTCCTATTTCAAGGACAGGCTAAAAATTAGAACTATCTCTTAAATATTTGTTTATTTATAAAAAAATTTGTGACAGATTATTTAAAGTACATTATTGAAGCCTGAAGATAAGTATGCTGGCATCAACTTCCCATTCTCGCAAAAATTCTGTCGCTCCCCCTTTCCCATAACATTTTTACCTTTTTCGGTATTCTTTTCCAGCTCCAGCAGGAGCGATTGCGTAAAGTTCACGAAAGGGCATGCAAGCGGCGCTGTAACCTTTTTTTAGCGAACCCAGATTGGGTGAAAAGGGAAAACTTCCCCGAATTACCTATGAACTCTATTTGAATTCACGGAAAAATGCCATATTATATTTTATGTAAATTTTTTTCAGCTACCTGCCGTATGTGCGCCATCGTCGTGTTCGTCACCAGACGGCGACAGTGCCTTTGGCGATGCCTCTTCTACAGAATCAGCCAGATGCCGAAATTCTGCGTTTTCCAGTAATGATAGTTGTCGTGACTCATTACATACTCCTAGTCCCACACAGGTTCGTGATTACGGAAGTTATTCTTTTTATATTTTGATTCATTTTGGTGACGCATTATTGGTTTTGTTATTCTTGTTTGGTAAGAAAAATAGGCAATCTACAGCATATACAATAGAAAGTTACGAAATTTGTTGCTGAGATTTACCTTCGGAGACAGATAATCTACTTCTGTATGGAAGTAAAGGAACAGAAACTAGACTACCAAAACTAAAATAGCGCTAAAGAAATCAATTTTTTCTAGCGTATTTTCCAGAATTTTTCTAGAGCATTGCTTGACGTTGACGGGGAAAGAGAAAGGAATTATCGTAAAACTTGCTGGTTTTTTTGGATTTTTTTCTACTTAGCATCTTTAGAATAGGTGAGCCTTTTCCGGACTTTTGAACCTTTAAATTGGTTGGAACTAGGTACTTACATTCAAACAAAAGAGGAAAGAATAGTGAGCCACAAGTGCAGTCTTTGCTAGCTACCCTTCTTTCCCATTGGGAATCAAATTTATCTCCGAAAAAAAAGATAAATTGGCAAGGGAACGTTGGAGACCTTGAAAAGTAGTCAGGTGGTCGAAGAAATCTATAAACATTTCAGAAAAAAAGCCATATGGAATGCAAATTGACACATCCCTTGGTTTTTTGCTTACATTGACCGCAGAAAAAAAAGGAACAGAAATTTCGGGGACCACAATTCTTGGAATTTGAACAATTTTACACGAATCATCTAATCGCTGAATTTTTGTGCGCTGAGAATTCTAATAAAGTTTGTGCGCTGAGAATTCTAATAAATTTTGTACGCCGTTTCTGTTCAAAATCCGCACGTCATTTCGCTGAGACCTCCCAATCTTTTATTTTCCAAACAGCTTTTATGGGTTTGCTTCTCCAATATTTACGTAACCTTACGCAAGTGGTACGCTCCGCTACGTATTGCGTCATCATTTACGCAATGTCAATGCACAAATTAAGCTGTGTATTGATTTGATTTGTGGGTTGTTTTTGAGAGGGTCAAAATATTGAGGGAGGGAGGGGGGTCAATGTTTGATGGAAGAGGAGCAACTAGAGAGACATTTGGGTTAAAAAAGCCCTCAATTTATTTGATAATTTTCTTAACCCATGAAACGCGCAAGATTTTCGGCTACACTATTTGGGTAAAATTTCAGAATGCCGCTTACCCAGCGTACCGCGAATGCCTACCCCGCGACCTCACCACGTTCAAATTTGTGTAATCCGTTCTCATCAATCATATTTTTGGCTATGAACACCTGTCATATCGATGTACTTCTGACCTAACGGAATTCGTGACAGTTGTGTTTTCTGGACAACTCGTCCACATTTTTCGGACAACATCGGCTATTTACTACCCAGAAAGTATTGCGCTTGAGATTAGGCATCTGGCTAGCTTCAAAGCCACATTCCGACGCGACAAATGTGACGGGTAGGATTACGTAATTGTAAAAATGGATATCAGATGTTGTCTGTCTGGTCGGCCAGGTGCTTTGGCCTCAGCGGGGAGCCCTTTGTAAGACAAAGGGTCGTGGGAATTGGTCGATAACAAATTAGTAATTGTTCGAGGGTAATTTCTATTGCTTCTGAATGTGAGTTTTTGTCCAGCAAAATTTTTTTGTAGAATAATCAGATTATTTTTATGCCATCCACAATGCGCATAGAAGCTTGGTGGACAAATTTTTGGCAAATTTCTAGAGATTCTGATTTTTTTCAAATATTTTTACCCTCATACTAGCTGGCATACCCGGCTCCGCCGTATGTTCCGAATAGAAAATTCCATTTCTTAACCGATCCGAACCAAACTTGGCACACATACACTTCGGGCCCCGGCGGGTGTCACAGTCCACTTTTCGTTATCGACTAATGTCGATTTTATCGATTTTTTGCAAAATTTGGGCTAGGGGGCTGGAATTTGGCAGGGGGTGTAATCGAGCATACTGATCACCCCCACGGGGGTGATCAGCATGCTCGATTACCCCCCTGCGCCAAATCCCAGCCCCATAGCTCAAACTTTGCAAAAAAATCGATAAAATCGATTAAAGTAATGCACGACTTTAAAAACTAATATTGTATTCGGAATCCCCATGCTCACTTACCCCCTGTGCCAAATCCCAGCCCCCTAGCTCAAATTTTGCAAAAAATCGATAAAATCGATATCGATCGATGACGAAAAGTAGCCTATGACACCCGCCCTGCACCGAAGCGTATGTGTGCCAAGTTTGGTCCCGATCGGTTCAGAAATGGAATTTTCTATTCGGAACATACGTACAGACAGACAGACAGACAGACATACAGACAGACAGACAAACAGACATTCAGCTTTATATATAAGATTGAGACGATAAAACATTGCTGTAGAAGAGAAAATGCCGAGATATATTCAAAAAAATCGAGAAGAGAAAAAGAACGAAGAGATTCAACGAAAAAAACAAAATAAGTAATTGAGCACATTTACAAAACTGCCGTAAACTTGCTGACTTCGTGTGCGTTTGCAGCGTTATGCCAGTGGGTCGTGCCCTAAGTATGAAGCAAAGAGGTTTCAAGCAGGCCTTAAGTATTTTTGAAATAAAAAAATTTTAGAATAGAGAAAGCACAAAGAGATGCAGAGAACAACGAAGAAACTGAACACAACAAATTTGCGTGAATTTGCTGCCTATTTTGCATCTGCAGCATCGGTAATGCCGGTGGATAAGCCCTGCATCCTTTAAATGTCCTTTAGATTGGAGCGAATTTGAAGTTTAGGAGGTTTTTGGAGTTGATCAACCCCTGTAGACCTTCGATATCTAACTGATATTTTTAAGGACGGCTTGTGATTTTTTCGCAATTTTATGACGAGCATGGAACACCCAGCAACCTTCAAGCTACCCATAAAAGCAACATGACTCACACTCGGGCTACCCACTATTTACACAAGTCATTTTCTACAAGCACAACGGGAGGCTCGTGCAACTCACTTTGTCCCCCCTCATCGGCAACGTTTTGATGTTTTACGGTCTTTGTTGTGAAGACATTTACTTGCGCTGATTTGCTCGTCGATCACCTTTTGCCCGGCAGCAAATGTGGGCACTTTCTTACACAAATTTGAACCACAAAAAACTAGAGCTAAGTCCTCAGAATGCAGTCGGCGAGCATATACAGGCTAGCTATCAATTATCGATTTTCCGCTCGAGCAATTCATTTGATTGCGATGCGGAAGCGATGGCGGCATGGCACAAAGGGCATCATTCTTGACATGGAGGTGAGACCATTGATGGGAATTGGCTTAGGTCAGAAATGATTTTGGGGCAAGTTTAAATGGGGCGCTAATTTTGAGTGAAAAATATGTATGCACCCGTTTAAGGCTTCGGAATGAATTTTTGAGTCAATTTCAACCATGAAATGCAAAATGGTAATTTTACATTGATATGGCACATCCACTAATGAACTTTGAGTGATACCTTTCAGCATACTGCTTTTTGGAATCCATAAAAAGTGTTTCTTATTTCTCGACCAAAACTATGGATTCATAAGTGATGATGTAAACCTAACCAAACTTTGGCCAGATACAAATTTGAAATGTAATTGTTTAAGTCACATCCACACAGTTTATTTTGCGGGATTCACCCCCACTTTATTGCCCCTTACAAAAACTAAATTCATCAAATAATCTCTCCTAAGAATGATTTTCAGAAAATGATCAAAAATGTACTCAACTTAGCCTTTTTTTTGAAAGATCTGAAACAGCAAAACTAGGACTTGGAAAAAACAGCACAAAGTAGGACTCTCATTTGAGCTTGAGTTAATTCGAACCTTGTCAAAATATTAAAATATTGTGCTCCTAGAAACAATATTGCAGAAATTAATCTATAAAGGATCGTTGTGCCTATTCAAAAAAGTGAAATTGGGGGGAGACAGCGCGGCTCCTGCAGCGAAAGCGCCTGCAAATCTAGCATCTTTACGATTACAGTTCACTAGTCTAAAAACGATTCTAAGAGCACCATATTTAGGCATTTTGGGACCAACTTGACTGAAAAGTATTGATTTGAGAATTTTACAGTGATTTATATTATACGTACCAACGTTGTAACACATTTTTTTACCCAACTTTTTTTCGCAAAAAGCAAACTGCGAATTTTTTTGTATCCAAAATGGGACTAATCAATACATCTCCTATGCCAGATGACCAGGGTATACGGTAGTAATTTGTGGGCTTTTGTGCGATTTTTGATTTCGATGGGCAGGTGCGTGGCGTGAGCGAGCCTTTGAAGGCTCAGTTCTCCTTCACCGAATGCTTGATTAATTATGGCCGAACACACCACGTACGGTCAGCCTTCTGGCATGCACAAACCATGGGTCAAAAGCCAAACGTGCAGAGCATTTATTAATTGCTGCTAATTATTTGAAGAAAATTATGATTGGTTAGGGTGGCAAAGGGTAGTCTGATGATGACACATATTTACTGTGTTTGCGCAATGCATAGAAAGTGTGACTGGTGGTCTCAAACAGAGCGAACGTAAAGGGCATCTACCGTATTACTGGCGTTGCATTAAAATTCCAAAAAAATGTATCATTGCTGTTAATTATTTGAAGAAAAAATAGTGATTGGTCAGAGTTAGAGTGGCAAAGAGTATTATAGAAAAAATGGCATTATAGAAAAATGCAGATTCCAGAAAAAGACTACTTATTTATCGAGACTAAATTGCCAAAAGAATGAGTGATAGGAAAACTTCAAATCCGAACATCCGTTGCCATTTTCTAGACAATACTCTACAGTAATTTTATTCGGACAGTCATCTTGTGTAATTGCACCAATTTTCAAATTTGCGCGGGAACTTCCGAAACTTTTCCTGTCTTTTCTGTGAATTTATTGTGTCTCAGTCACGATATGACTTTAGCGCACTAAACTGCTTCGCAGATTTATAGTAGTGGTGCAATTACACAACGAGCATGTTGGGTTGATGAGAACTCTATCTACGGCAGTGACGGGCCACAAAAGAGTCGCAAATTTGATAGTCGCCCATTTACATGAAAACTGCAAAGCTACGCAACCTTGTTTTAATTATTGAATAATTGGAACAATTTTAAAGTGAAAATACACTTTTGTTGTAGAAAAATTTGGAAATATGACTGCCGCCATGCGTTCTTTGAAAAACTTGAGGGAAAAGCTTCCAAAAATTTGGTAGAGTGGAGTTGTTATAGTGCCCATTTATTCGAGAAAAAATTCACTCGCATTCCTGCACCAAAAAAAATTTTTGGAACATTTTTTACACCTGGACAGTGAAAGAACCACTTAATTTTGCGAAAGATGCACTACTCAAACTGCTCCAGAGCAAGTAAAAAATAGATCCATAGCTCAGAACAAAACATTTATTGTGTGGAAGGCCGTGATGAGGTAGAGTCACCAAAAGGAAATCTGCAATAAATTACTCTATGGTATGCTTTAGGGCTGACGCCAAGCATAAGATTTGTTGAAGAAAGGTAACGACTTCAGCGCTATCACAGATCTTACTCAGATTTATATCGTTCTACCTATAACTACCGTCCTTTTTAAAAAGGTCCTTTATAAATTGGCTTAGTTGTTCTGCATCCGCGAGTAAATATCATTAGGTTTCATGCGGATGAATTCATGCTTTGACTTTTTGGGTTCCTTTGCGTGGAAAAGTACCCATTTTTTTTCTTGAAGGAGTAGCCCAAATAGTAGCCTGATTACCCGGAGATATCGCTGACTTCGACATCGTTCACCTACGTAACCACTTATTCACTGCGTTGAAGCGTTGATGCATTTGAAGCGACAAGAGAAGGGTTGATGGTGACGGCGCCGTACTATGAATCAGCACGTCCATCCGTACGTACACACGCACATGCACATTCACCCACGCAGCACCGATTACTCAGAACCACCCCATTCCAGAGTTATCGATCGATTCGCAAAATCGATATTGTGTTGTTGAAAAACTTGAATTTTTTGGCTTTCAGATTTCACCACGTTCCCCCGAACTCACAGCTGATGAGGTGAAAGCGGCGAAAATCAAGCAAGCGTTGGAGAAGATGCGCGAAGCAAAGGTACGGGTTTTTTTTGTCTTTTGAGGCCATTCATTCTTCTTCTATAGGAAATTAGTCAGCCTTCTTATTCCGAGAAATCCATGATCTTGAAGATTAGATTTTTTGGGAATCTTCTCAAAATTTCGAATCAACGAGGCTACCAAGAAATTTTTGGGAATGCAATTTTTCTTTATGTATTTTTTCCTTGCGAGGAAAACCATTCAATATCCTAATTATTATTAATTAAGCTATTTTCCACAGAAAAAAAACATAATTTATTCGATCCGTATTTACTTTGTCATATGTTTTTTTTTCAATCAAACATATATTCTGAGCATTTTTGAAGTCTAAATCGCTATCTAACATGTGCATTCGAATGAAAAGAGCAAAATTGCCGTCGAGTCTTTGACCGCACGGACTGGCCGTGATTGCGGAGCACGCGCCGCGAGGTCAAACGCTTGCACCAATACGAACTGCTATAGTAAGCGGTGCCCCGTGACATTTCAGCTGCGCCGCGCATGCTTCGCAATCTACGGCCAGTGCGTGCGGTCGGCGACTCGACGACACACTTTAGGAGTGGTCACAAAAAATTTTTAGAGGGAAGGACGAAGAGGCACAACAAGAATTTTTGTTTACGTACGCCACTTTTTTGGGTCTCTTTTTAAAATTTTTGTAACCTTCTAACACAAAATTTTGAGAAAAGTGGCTTATGCTTTGGTAAACATACTTCACGCGATTCCAGTCGCCGCGCAATTTGGCACTGCTCCAAGTGTTTATCACTCACCGGAGGAACATCAAAACGTATAAAATAACAGCATGAACACATAAAATATTCTGCTTTTGGAGTCCACGCATGATGGATCAAAGGATATCTGGCAAATTGCCAAATCGCGCGGCAGGCGAGATCGCGCTATTTGGCAATTTGTCAAATGTCTTTTGAAAGGAAATGCGAGGACTACTGCAAAAGATGCTCGGATAAATCTTTTCTGCCAGGCTAATCGAATTTATGCATTTCTATTGAACCATTTTCGGTTCAAAACTACTTACAAATGTGCCATTCAAAATCGCCCTAATTACTTTTTCAATATTGGTATAGTGTTCTGGTGTTGTTTATAAGGTCACACCGGCCAGAAGCTACTAATCCTAATCCGGCCATCTTATAGACGGTGACAAGATTACTGTCTGCTGTGCAGGTGCCTGTCCAGTATGATTGCTGCTATGATGTAAACATGAATGGAAAAACGATTATTGTAACAGAGCTCCTGCAGATAAAAAACTCAAAAGTTCTATTCCTCGCACAATTTTGAATCTACTAAAGTCTACATATAGTTTTTGTGCGGCTGTCAACAGTCAAAAGCTTCGAAAAAACGTGAAAAGAGCACTTAAAAATAGACCAGAGCGCATACGAATTTTTTTTGGAGGCGTGAATTTGAAATATCAACCTTCTCATAATCCAGGAGAAATGGAATTCATGGCTTCCTCAAAACATATGTTTACGTAAACCTGTACATTTTTCAGATTACTCGAATATTCGTGAAATTTTTCGTCGAAGATGGAGCTCCGCTGCAAATGCTTGTCGATGAACGATGGACAGTGGCTGATGTAGGGCTTGGCCTAAAAACTTTAGGCCTTGTGCACGTATAAACACAAATCTGGGATAATATCTTAGGTCGTACCGAAAGTTCTGTCGTTTCATTTTTGAAAAGTTATAACTTTGCGCTGTCACAACGGATTTACTTCCTTATATTAGGTTGATTCATAATTAATGCACGTTATTCCTACCTTTTCTTCCAAGAGCTGGTATTTGATATAACAATTTCCTCAAAAACTTTTTACACTATCTAAAAGAGCGTTTTTATCTCCGTTGGTTCCAAAGTTGTGAGCCTTCAAATAAAAGAGACTAAATCTCAAAATTTTTGCTTGTCACTCTTTTTGCCCTAAATCCATGAGGAATAGTCGTATTGATTTCAAAAAAATATGCATAAGGATTGGGAAGCTTTGTGCTACAAGACTCTATTTGAACAAAATTTTCCATGGATTTTGAGCCGAGAAATTCAATTGCGAACTTGAATGATTGTCGCGGCCCTTCCGTACCATATAAAACTTTGAAGCAAAAGGCGATTGCAGATCTTTTGCGCTATTCAGCAAAGATAAACCTAATTCATTTGATGGTGAAAAAGCGCTAGGGTTTTCTCACTTTCCAGCGGAGAAAAATGAAATAATTTTAAAAATGACAGATTTTTGAACCCGTCGAGATGCTAGAAAAAGTGGGTACTTTTGACTTTTTCGCGATATTTTCTTCCAGAAATTTTCCGTGAAATCCAAACTTGGCATTACTGCTCAAGAGACCCTTGGCTGCACGATGAGCGAAGTTTGCTTCATCCTACTTCATTTCAACATAAGTTATGCTTTCTCAAAATAGAGGCTTCTGAAAAAAGTTGTTGGCAATCTTCAGGCCAGAAATTCTTTATTGTAATAGATACAGTCATGCAAAAGTATCTATTTTATAGCCACTGATTTGATGGTTACAGTGGTTTTTATTGCGCCCAGAAATGTTTTTCCAAAAAGGAATTTATCTTGGTTGGAAGTTGAAGTATAGAAAACGTGCTTTAATTATGAATCAACCTAATATTTTTATTAGAAAGAGTAAATCCTTCGCTTTCGAATGCTGTTTTGCGTAGCTTGCGCTTCACACTGGGTGCGGAGAGAAAAATGGAAAACTAAGACCGTATAAGCTTTGACCATTTTGAGTTAGCTCAACAAAAATCTGGAATGCTGCAGAAAAATCTGAAATCGTCAGTACATATGTTTTTTGGCCTACCCTTGCATCTGTGAAAAGTTTGTGCCGTTTGAACGTCTCTGTGAGAAGTTATGAATATCGAATTTACTATGGAAAACACCAAAATCAATTAATTCGTCAATTTTAGCGAAAATCATAACTTCTCACAGAGACGTCCAAATGGCACAAACTTTTCATAGATGCAAGGGTAGGCCAAAAAACATATGTACTGACGATTTCGGATTTTTCTGCGGCATTCCAGATTTTTGGTGAGCTAACTCAAAATGGTCAAAGCTTATATGGTCTTAGTTTTCCATTTTTATCTCCAAGTTCAGTGTGAATCGCGAGCTCCGCAAAACAGCATTCGAAAGCGAAAGATTTTCTCTTTATAATAAAAATATAAGGTGGTAAATCCGTTGTGACAGCGCAAAGTTATGACTTTTCAAAAATGAAACGACAGAACTTTCGGTACGACCTAATAGGTTCGCTCAGAGAACATTACAGCAAAACCTAGTAATGTGGTTTGACCATTTCTTTACGCACAAGTGTTGTCAGCACCGCAGACTAGGCTGCGTAATACTTCTGCGAAAAGAAAACAACTTCTTGCTTGTGTAAAGCAGCTTATCTAACTATTGAATATTGAGATTATTGTCTCAATTTGTACGTGCACAATGGCCAAATTCTTACGAATCTATTTTCACTGAAACTGATACATGATTTCTTACAGACAATGCAACAACTTGCTGACAAGCATCACATTACTTTATGCGAAGATCATTGCATTGTTGAGGAGTTCCCCGATCTATATATACGTGAGTTCTATAATATCATTTGTATACACTTAGACTCTGTCGCATACAATCTGTGTCAACCCCAGGCTCCCTTTCCGCAGCAACTACGCATCCGCAACGCGTGAGCATTGCGCGGCGATCTCCGATCGATGCGGCAAATCGCAATCGCTTAAAGGCAGCGTCCCACCAGACTGGGGGTACCTACCTGGCTCTCGTAATGATGTAATAGTAGACCCCCTACCTAGGCGATGACTGAAGTTCGGAGCGAAAAAGGGGGTCTACCAAGCCTGAAATTTGCTCCGAAAGTGGGCCGAATCTTACGGTAGGGCCGACGCCGCCCACACGGCAATATCGATTTGCAGGACCAGAGTGCGTATAGCGCATACATCATGAGCGCAGGGACCCGCAACCACTCTGCGCCTCTACCTTGCATGCACCTCGCACTCGCCCGAGCCTACCGTAAGATTCGGCCCACTTTCGGAGCAAATTCCAAGCTTTGTAGACCCCCTTTTTCGCTTCGAACTTCAGTCATCGCTTAGGTGGGGGTCTACTATTACATCATTACGAAAGCCAGATAGGTACCCCCAGTCTGGTGGGACGCTGCCTTTAAGCGGTACGCCTGCAAACTTCGCACGAGTTTTGCGTTGCGCTTGAGCTGATCGGAAAGGGAGCACATCGTTGACACACACTGTACAGAATATAGCAAGCGCATTACGTACAGAGTAGTGTCGCGTTGATAGCTCAAGTGTGGTTGACGGGTAATTTAGACTGACAATGAGCTGATGGATTACAAAAGTAGCTTCCACTCCTCTAGTGCGATTGCATAAAATCGCTACAGCAATAAAATCTAAGAACCCATCAGCAGCTACCAGTGGCGTACCGAGGGGGGGGGGCGCGACCCCCCCCCTCCGAGAACGGGTCGCGAAATTTTTGAAAGTTACTTACATGCGTTATAAAAATGTGCAAATGACTTGTTTATTTTTGTAAACAATTAAAAAAAAATTTTAAATTTTTTAAAAATTCAAATTAGCCTTATAAAAAATTTTTTTTCGGGGGCGTTGGGGGCCCGCAGAATTGTTGAGAAGCCCCCTAAAATTTTTTCGGAGTGCGTGGCTAACGCCACGCACCTTCATTTAAAAATTTTTTTTGCCGCGCCCCCCCCCCCCCGAGCCGAAATCCTGGGTACGCCACTGGCAGCTACAACACTTTTTTTTCCCGGAAAAGGGGATATAGCATTAGCACGCCTTCCAAAATTGGTTTTGGGATGTTCAAATTTGTCGTAACTTAGAAATGCTGACTTTTGCAAGTAAGAATAAGTCATTAGGGCAATTTTACCGCCGGGCTATTGCGCCACCCACTCTTGGGACGGGGGGGGGGGGGATTCCTGGTTTGAGCATGCATAGGCGGTTTTTTGGTCTCACGACAGGATGAAAATACGCAAAAGTGATTTTGCGCGTACAATATGGTGTATAGTACTTGCGGCGAACGCATTTGAATCCACGAATTGTACGGTAAGGCTTTCATTTGGGTGGATGGACATCCTTGGTCACTACAGTCATCTGCGATAATTGTTGCCATTCATTTTTGTCTTCCAGGTCGAATTTACGAAGATCATGAGAACCTTGTCGAGAACATCCAACTATGGGTTCAAGACTCCCCAAATAAGCTGTACTTTATCCGTCGTCCAGATAAATACCCATTCATAGGTAAGACTTTTGCTTTTTCTGGGGGCGGGGGTGCCGATCTGCCATATAACGATCACGATCGCTATACATACATCGTTAATAAAAGGACTCTGAATAAATATTTATGCTTGTAGATCGGCCTGAACTTTATCTCGTGACGGAGAAGACCGCCGATCTTGAAGTACCACCTGGAGATAACTGGACAAAGGAAGTGAAGACCCAGTTCGTGCAGGTGCCTAGCTTGACTTCTTGCATCAAAGATATAGAAATTGCTTTCTATGTGTTTCCAGGACTTCTTCACGCGTGAAACTGTGTCACCTCCTGAACTTGAAGGATTTCTGCACCTGAAATCAGATGGAAGGAAAAGCTGGAAGAGGCATTACTTCGTTTTGAGACCCAGCGGTCTCTATTATGCTCCAAAGGGAAAGAAGTAAGTCATTTTTGGTTTTTTACAGTTTGTAGTACAATAGACATGTAGGGACATAGCTCTGAGGCTTAGCTACGGCCCACTTGAGCGCTAGGATTGTGCCTCAACTCTCTTTGTTCAAAGGAACCACTCGAGCATTTTGAACAATCTAAGCATTGCCTGACTTGAGCTTCTCTTTTCTCTGGTAGACTTAAGCATAGCCTTTTGTAGTTTTGAGGGTGGTCATTGACCGGTTGAATCCTCTGCTAGACATAATCTGGGGGGGGGGGCACGCGGAAGGCGACAATCGACGAAAAATGGAGGCTGTGTATCATCCGTCTCAATGACTTTCACGGATTTTTACTTGTGGCATTGAGTAATTATCTTCCCCCACCCCCCCCCCCACCCCCTGTAGTCCCCCGGGGTGTCACTTTGACAACGGAGAGTTTTTGATAGGCACAAAATTGGGGATTGTCGCCTTCCGCACCCCCCATAGTCTGCGGTGCAACCCTTTTATCTCGATCCGTCTTCAGATCATCGAAAGACTTACAATGTCTCATGAACTTGCATTCAAACCAAGTTTACACTGGCATCAACTGGGTGAAGAAGTACAAATCACCGACGGAATGGTGCATTGCTATTAAGGTTAGTTCCGCACTACATGAAAATCTTGCGTTTATTTTCCTTTATCAGATTTATAATAGTTGGAGTTTTCTATATTCTGTTTTCTACCTATACCGACGATAATGCTAAAATAGAGAAAGAGATCGCAAAATTTCGCAATTTAGCTCACGGCGTTACAAATGAAGCGGTCGCAATACATCAAATATATCTGTGCCGATGACGAAGCTTCATTCAGAAGATGGCTAGTGGGATTACGAATTGCCAAGGTGAGTAAGAAATTCATTTTATGTGTAATTGAATTGCATTTTTTTTTATTCTTTCGTTCTTCCACATAGGAGAATTTCATTGTATGAGACTGTCTTTTAGTGCATATTATTCAAATGTGTGCAAGTCATCCTTCTTATGTTGTCATTTCAGAATGGCGCTGACCTGATGACGAACTATGTGCGGGCATGCGAGCGTCGACGAGAAGCACTGTCTACGCAGCCAGTTTGCGTGCCTCCTCCACGTGTTGCTTCCTCCGTGTCACAGCAACCGATCAACGTTAACCTCCGTGAGCATGGTCTTTCTTCTTCGTGCTCTTCCAGTCGGCATGATCTTGGATCGAATTACTCAGACCACGGCGGCAAGGTAAGAGTCTCCTTCAATTTATGCACAAATTTTCTTTTTTTTTAATTTCACATTTGCTTGTGATTGTCGAATATTTTCAGCCTTCCGCTTTGCACTCTCCATCCCAAAATAGCCGTCTGAGTGCTTTATCAAATGATCGATGCATGAGCGCCGCTAATTCTACGGCTATCATCTTCCACGAAGTGAGTTGATCGGTTTTCTATGAGCATCTCCTTATCTTTCATAAAATTCTACTACAGTATGATGAACAACCCACTGGTACAATCAAACGTGCTCCGCTCGACGTCCTGCGCCGAGTAAGTCACTCATCATCATCAAACGGAACGCAGTCAATTGGTGAGGACATCACTTTCTTTTCATTTACATGCTTTTGTTGATACGTGGACGTACTGTCTTATAATTAGCTGTTACAGGGACACCTGACGATGAAGATTCAGATGAAGAATTCCCTGCGCCTCCACCAGTATTTAGCCGAACGTCAACGCCTAGTCAAGTGAGTGAATGCCATTGATTTCTGTGTGTTTATTGTTTCGTACATTTTAATTGAACTTTCCAATTTACTTCTTGTTGGCATTGAGAGTGGGGAGTTTGGTTACGTATCATTTCCTTGCTTGGTTTTCAATTTTCTTTGGTATTTCATCCTATAAGTATTTTGATATCATAAAAAATTCTATTCCTAGAGATATTCCGTCAGAAATGGAAAATGGCACATTTTTGCACTACAGTTGCCATCAAAGTGAACCCTTTCGTCATCTGAACATGTCTCAATCTGAGTTTTGTTGTAGCTAGTAATTAGGCGGTGAATTTTATGCTTTTCTGACAAAGTAGGCAGTAGTTCATGTTTTGTCTTGGCGTAAAGCTACATAACATTTTTATCTTTTTCTTTAATACCGCTCTCGGAAGTGATATATTTTTTCAGCCCGAAGCTGCCCGTGTTGCTCCTGCTGCGCCACCGAAGCCAATTCGACAGTCAGTAGTGTCTCCCAATACGTCACCCATGAAGCATCAACCTCCAGCCTCTCCACAACAAGTGTTCAGTCCGACACCACAGACTAATACTCCTACGCCGAAAAAAGCACCACCTCCACCTCCGAAGCGCTCCGATGCTACGCGAATACTTTCCACGCCACCAACGCGACATATGAGCGATTTGGAAGCTGCTTTGGCAAGAAGACGAGAGAAGATTGCACAGAGTTGAAAAGCGAATCGTCAGTCTACTGTTTGTACATCTCATTTATTCTATGCTCAATTCTGTGTGCAGCACTCCATGAAATATCTGCCATTATATTGTAGATTGTCAATGTCCTCTTAATATTTCCATTCATGGTGGCGTTACACTTGTAGATCTATCATTTTGCACTGAGAATGCAGACTAAACTTCCTTTCCATTTTGATGACGCACTGTTCCGCTTACTTTCACCAAATTCCTCACTCTCATATGCCATGTGTTGTCAATTTATGAATTGTAGAATTTCATATTGCTTATCGATCCGTGTCTGATCACTAACTGCCGGTGTACTTCTGTTTAGTTCATTGATTGCATCATAAGGTTTGTAGATGTAAACTCTTATTGAATTAGATTTTTGTATCAAAATGCGCTTCTCGACCAAAATCATTGCGGAATGTTCAACATGCTAGCTCCCTGGCAGGGTGCGCTAGAATTTGATTATTTATGTATTTGTTAATAAAGATTCTATTATAATATGTGATGAAACAGAATTGGTACACAACAGCTAACTTATCTGGAGTTTGGGTGTTTTATTCCATTCAGTTGAAGAGGCCGCATCTTTTTCCGATTACACAGTATTTCAATATCCAGTGCAGAACGTTGTCGGGTTAAAAAATTTTTTTTATCCATAATTCCTTGAAGCCGGATTCAGCCAGTACTATGCAAGTTGTGGAGTTCTAACCTTAGCAAAAACCCATAGCTGTGCCGTCGATCCCATCTGATTCGGGCGACTGCCTTTTCCACAAAACTTTCATTTGTTATGATTGCAAGCATATGTTGGCTAATCGCAACAAAAGTAAGAATTATATGCCTGAGTAGATTTTGCTTACGAGGTAGAAATTTCGCTTACTGTGTGCGACTCTATTCTCAAAAAAGCAATTATTTACAAATCTTCGACTGCAGACATCATATTACTAAGTGGCTAACTTTTTTCAAAGTAGAGAGAAGAGCTGTAGAAAAAAAGCAAAGATGTTTCAAGTCAGACCGATGTGCTTAGCCAACATTGGGATTAACAAAAACTTGTGCAGTTGCGCCAAATGGCTGTGAGTCAGTGGCGACTATACCGCTCTGAACAATAACTACAATGACAACATAACACTGTTTTGGCATGCATTTTGAAACTAACTCTTCCAGTATGGTAATTTTGCAAACTGTTCAGGATGCATTGATATCTGTGCTAAACTTGTTCCGTCCCGGGATGCCGTTGAGTTCATTGAAGGCGGAAGTCATAGAATATTCTTTTACAGCCATGGACGCTCCTCCTGGTGCCACAGAGACTGACATGAAAACTTTCCGCGACTTCCTTATGCAGTACAACAACGTAACAGAGCAATGCTTTGCGGCATGCGTCAACGACATGACGACAAGAAATGTCAGCGAAAAGGAAGAAAAGTGCAGTATGAACTGTCTCGACAAGTATCTTAAAATGACGCAGCGTGTCTCCTTGCGATTCCAAGAACATCAGCTTCTGAATGCGGAGGTCCAAGGTGCGACAATACCTCATACTTGAATACTGTAATGAGGGCTAGTTTGCTGAAGATTTTTGTTTGAGTTTCGCTGGTTTTTTTTCGGTACCAAATTTCTATGTTTGACAGTGCTGTTAGTTTCTCACTTAACTGGATGAACATGATGTCATTATGTATGTCCTTGTGTGATTTCGTGTTAAATAAATTATAGAAGAGACATTTTTAATCATCAAAACATCACATTGGTCTAAGTTTGATTGATCTGGTACAGTGCACCTATATCGCAATATGTGCTTTTAACAAGGCAGCAGCAGTGCAATTTTGAGCTAACTTCTTATAAATTGTGCACCGAGCCACACAGAATGCAAATGGCCAGCGGGGATGCACGAACGGATCAGGTACACCTACTGGAGTTGAAGAAGGCGCATGTTCGTGATTTGGGTGGAATCCTCAAAGCAATATCGTTTTGTGAGGTGAGTTTCACTTGAAACCTTTTTTGTTTGCGTCTGTGTGCATGTCTATTGTCAATGAAAGTGAAATTTCCTGCTTCTGCAAGGTTTTTTATTTCATTCTTATCTTACTTCATTTCACTTACCGTATATAGCACGCGCTATACTTCATCCACATTGTCTCCTTCATAGGTAGGTGCCAGAGTAAGCTAATATTTTGTTCAGGTTGGGGTTCCGCGCAGAACTGACGTCACTTGGATTGGCGCCAGCATGGTGAGTTACGTCAATTCTGCGCGGGTCCCAACCTGAACAAGATATTCGCTTACTCTGGCACCTACCATACACTTCGTATTGGTCAGTTTACCGGTCTGGCCAATACGGGTTGAAGAAATCAAGTATGGCGGGTGCCGATGATTTCCGATCAGTCTCCTCTAGAAAACCTTGGTGTGGATGCTGAAATTGCAAAGCATTTTGAGTCCTCTTTCTGGCAGGATTTGCACTCCTTTCTGTTGACTAAGCTGTAGTTTGCGATGGTAAACTATCAGTTATAAATTTCAGAGTGGTACATTTCAAGCGACACCTCAGGGGATGCGCATCATTGTAGACGACAATCATTGTGAGCAAGTTGGTGTGGCTTTTGTTTAATGGGGTGGTGATTTGAAGTTCTATCTGGCAGGCAATCGCTTATCTCTCGAACGACTTATTTTCGTCTTTCAACTTACGTGAACAAACTGTGCTTTTCCGGGTTCCGCTAAACGTAATCAATGTGAGTGAGTTTAGCCATTATCGTTGTTGCAGCTGATAAGTCCATTTTCTTTCAAATCCGCACTCAGGAATGCATAGGAATGCATACCGGCTCAGGTGCAACCTTGAAGATGACATATGACGGATTTGGTGAACCATTGAAGTTGATTCTTGAAGAAGATGGAATCGTTGTTGATATGAATGTACAGACCTTAGATACTCAAGAAGTAAGCTTTTGCTTTGTTCGCTTCCTCTCTTCCTAACTCAATTTAAGGTACTTGATTTTGATTTTGACATGGAGGACGTCACTTTCAAGGTGATCATGAAAGCATATATGATCAAAGAAGCGATCAAGGTATGCTAATAATACTTCTCGCTACATCGGTTCACGTTCCAACTGCATAGTGTGAACGGTCTACCCAAATCTTCTGTTCAAAACCAGTTTTAATGTCATTTACTTTCATTTTTGCAGGAGCTCGATTCCAGTAGTCCTACCGTCACAGTGACTGTGAATAGCGATGAGTTTCTGCTCATAACAGAAGGAGAAATTGGAAAAGCTGTGGTAAGGTTGTATTGTGTTTTTCTTGACATGCAACCTGGTCATTCGCTAGTCTGGTTGCTTCAATACGTTTATGAAAGCTTTGTAGCTGTTTGCGGGGACCTTCTTGCGTGAATGGGCCGCACAGTTTTGAAAGTGATCTACATGGGTGGATGTGTAAATACCCGTTTGATATGAGATTTTTTTACATATTCATTTTACGGCTATAAATTCTGCAAATCAAATTATCTGGGAAATCTTTTTGGTTTTGTAACAGCATGGCCCAGATAGGTTTTTGGAGGTGGACGACAAATCTTCCGAGAATAAGAGGCAACTCAATAAGCCCCCTTAAAAAAAGTTTGTTTCTTCGAGAATTTTGCAAGCTGACGCCCTCAAAAAGATTTTTCTGAAATTGCGATAAAATTTGATATTTTCAACCATCCTACTTTGCACAAATTATAGCATGGGCGTTGCCCTATCTATGCAATTATCACCAGATTTGGCGACAGTTTACGAATAATCTACCACGGCCGCCATTGAAGCCAAGAACTCCAAATCTCAATGACCGCTTTTATAATAAACTAGCTGGCTTACCCGGCTCCGCCGTATGTTCCGAATAGAAGATTCCATTTCTCAACCGATCCGGACCAAACTTGGCACGCATACACTTCGGGCCCCGGCGGGTGTCACAGTCCACTTCTCGTTATCGATCGATGTCGATTTCATCGATTTTTTGCAAAGTTTGAGCTAGGGGGCTGGAATTTGGCACAGGGGTGTCATCGAGCATGCTGATCACCCCCACGGGGGTGATCAGCATGCTCGATTACCCCCCTGTGCCAAATCCCAGCCCCGTAGCTCAAATTTTGCAAAAAATCGATATCGATCGATGACGAAAAGTAGCCTGTGACACCCGCCGGGGCCCGAAGTGTATGTGTGCTAAGTTTGGTCCCGATCGGTTCAGAAATGGAATTTTCTATTCGGAACATACGTACAGACAGACAGACAGACAGACATACATACAGACATACAAACAGACATTCAGCTTTATATATAAGATTTCTTAGACGAGATTTCCGAGGCAATCTGAACAAGTCGAACGACTAGAGTGTCATGAAGCAGTTACACACAAATACTCGCTTGCCTTGATAAGACATATGAGTGCAGCGTTTATTATTGCTAGTAAGGTATGTCCAGTAGCTCTAAAAATTGGCTATTGTGATAATTCTATTCATGTTTGAGATCTCAATACGCTGTGACTCTCGCGGCGTCCTTTCTGTGCAGTTTATGATCGAACAAAACGAGCATAAGCAAGTTTACATAGAATTCTATGTGCGTAGAATCAGATCTACGGTTTTATTTGCACATCTCAAGTCTGTTCATTTAGTGCGCACCACAAGTCGAAGACGATTAACAACTACATGGAAGACAGACGACGGACGAAGACCTATGGCACTCACTGCCTGAATATCACTCAAATGATACTGTCACTTGTTATCATGTTGATCTAGCCTCTGTAGCCTCACAATTTGATCTCGCCTTTTTGAATACTTTTGGAGAACCATAAGTGCGCTCATTTGATAAACATAAACTCTTTTGTAGATTTCTTTGCAGCAGAATATTGACACTGAACTTCTGTTGAGTCGACTTGATTAGCAAGCTTTCACGATCGTGTTCTCTTGATAAGGGAGAAATACCACCTTGGGTTGGCGACCAACGACGAGATTATATCACTAGACGTGCCTGCTAACGCTGATTCCAAATCTGTTTTCCTTTTTTGTGAGCAAGCCTTCGAAAGAAGTTGTGAGCGCTTGAATATTCAAATTTGTCACATTCAAGTGTCACAAAATCAGTGAAAAGCTCTATAAAAATACCTAAGCAAAAGGAAGGCAGATTTGAGTGACTTGAGTTGCCTCCCCTTGTGATCAGGATCTCTTTTTTTTTCTGGGGATAATGGTGGATATCCTACCATTGTCTTGCAACAACTTTACATAAATGCTTGAAGTTGATGCTCTGGTGCTGGAATTGACTCCACCTACGACTTAGCCATTTATTTCAAACCGAAGTGCTTTCCTGAGCGATTTGCTTATCAACATACCAAATGACTCCCCTCTCACTTCAGGCCCTAACAAAGTCTGAGTTTTCTCAATTATTTTCTCTGAAATTAGGACTCAGGAATAACATCAGTGTGCTAAGCTGAGAGTTCAAATGTATCTGTCTAGAAAATGAGCAAAGAAAGAATCTTCTGAAATCTTCTGTTTCCAGTTTTTTTTTTGCTTGCGATTCCATGACGTGTGGCAGACAACATTGCTATGCAAAGTCCAATAATCTTTAAAGATATCTGATAAACAGTCTCTTGATCTTATACCACGATGAACTCTCCGATCACTTTTTATTGTTGTTTGCGTAACGCAGAACCCGAATTTAACGACTGCAGACGCATTAACTCTTGCAATTTTCGAGTTTCTCTTGCATGTTTTTCTCCAGTGATCATTGTTCTCCTAATCCCCGGTATATAAAGCTTGGTCCGCTCTTAACAACATATGCAACTAAAAATGCTGTGCATCCGAATACTATTAATTCTTCTGCTGAGTGTTATGCTTGGAATCTACTCTCAAAACATACAATGGCCCCAAACTTCCGCTTTCAACGTTGGTCCGAACGGAAATCCCCTTCTTGGACACCCACTCAGACAATCAATGGGAACTTCCCGAGGTCTGTGAGGGAACTTTCCTCGGGTCACCTGCGGAAGTTCCCGTGAAGCGCTCGGGAAGTTTGCAAAAAAGTCCTCGGGAAGTTCGCAAGAAGTGGGAAATCTCCCGAGAACGTATCTACAAAACTTCCTGAGGGCTTCAGATTGGCTCTGCGTAGCTGTACCGGATCTTGATGATGAATCCTTACTTCATAAAGCCGCCCCCCTTAGTACAGCTACTCAGAGTAGTGTAGTATTAGGGGTGGAGCACTAGTAGTAGTTATACGCAAAAACAGATATGCTCCATCATTTATTTTTATAGCAGTAGATATAACATATCGACGGATGGGAATGGGAGGATTTCTCCAAGTTCTTAAAAGATCGAGTTACAATAGTGCCCGAGTAATGCGTAAGGAGTATCAAATTGACAGTGAGATATGAAGTAAGCATGTACTGAATATAGAGGTGAGCGGGGAGTAAGTAAACGAAGCAGTGACTTGTCACTTGAGAGGTGTGGTTTGAGCGGTTGACCAAGATGGTACACAGTTTATTATTGTACAATGGCCTACGTTTCGGCGCTGTCGCCTTCGTCAGAGCCTGGAAGTCGGACTCATCAGAATCTATTCCCTCAGACGTCAACAAAGGACAGCTCTACTGAGGCAGAGTCTTGCATACACGGCGGTCTCTCGACTTCCGTTTTGCTTCTGGCTAAGGTTAGTATTGCTCTTGTTGCTCTGACTGAGTTTTCATTGGTTTTTTCTCGAATAGTACCCTGTGTCCTTTGTTGACGTCTGAGGGAATAGATTCTGATGAGTCCGACTTCCAGGCTCTGACGAAGGCGACAGCGCCGAAACGTAGGCCATTGTACAATAATAAACTGTGTACCATCTTGGTCAACCGCTCAAACCACACCTCTCAAGTGACAAGCCATGCCAAGGTTCAAGGATAGCCGAACATGGACAATACTGAAGCAGTGATTAATGAGAAAAAATGCTTAACTAATGAGGTAAAGGCACGATGTTACATGAGAACACTTATGATGGATCAGAAATTAAGCATCAGGATCAAACATGACAGCGACAGGATCAAATTCCACTACTGTGTAGCGCTTTTCTCTTCCATTCCGACTTCGTCATACTTGCCTTGCCTCCCTACCAAATCCGACCTGCGTAGCCTTGTATGTCTGGAAAACAAATTTTTTGTATGAAAACAACTGTGACTTTTGAACCTTTGAAGGCACAAATTTTCCTTGGTTGAGGCGATAATAACGGACATACTCGCTGTAAAACTGAACTTAGAGGTAAAAGACGAATCTGAAAAACTTACAGTGCTTCTGCGATACAGGTCCTGGTTTGGCCGCAGTAGAAAGTTTTTTGCTCCAGCAGATAGTTGAATTTTTTCTCGCGTTCTTCATCGGATGTACCCAAGGAGATCCAGAAACTAAATCATTTGAGTAGGTAAAGACTGCTTAAGAAACACCAACGCACCTAGTGCGCAAGCTTCTTGTCGCATTCAATCTGTATCCCTCCAAATCCTCGTTGCCGAGGCTAAGCGCATCCAATATGAAATCTAAAAAAATGATTTGAATGAGAACTTCTTATATGACTAGTTTCGTACCGTTGAGTGTGATAACTATAGACTCAGGCAGATCTTGTAAATCCGGCTTGCGCGATACATTAGATGTGCGATGTGCAAAATTCCATATATCTGAGGGATCTGGTCCACAAGCCTACAAATTTCGGTTAAGTCCACTCATATTCACTTAATTAGATTTTCTATTAAATTTACATGTTCATTTGTTATGGAAGTTATGAACATGAATGGCCAACCTGTTTGAAGACCACACGTAGAAAGTTATTGATGACGAGCGCAGTCTTGTGTTTGACTCTACTGCTGTGTAGGTTGCATGAAGCGGAATGTGGGTGAAGAGAGTAGAGGGTGAAAGAAAGTGGAAAGATGGGAGGTGAATAAAAGATCCTTGAACAACTTCATTACTCTTGCTTAAAGGTTATTGTATATTCTAATTAGTGATCTCTAATGTGCACAGCTTCGGTAAGAAAGCAAGAGAGCAGTGCTAAATCAGAGAGGAAAACAGAAAACTTGTCGCTAACGACACACTACGATTGATGTTAGGTAAAGAACCGACCACACTCACCTGAAAGTCGATTTTTGCTTCCCTCCTACAGTCAAAACCTGTCAAAGTTCTCTGTTGGTCTCGTCTATTGTTGGTGAATGCCAGCGCACTGAAAACAATGCACAGTGGAAAAAGAGAAAGTTTGCTGGTTACAACTTCAGTAAGAAAAGCAGTGCTAAATCAAAAAAGAGAAAGAAACATTATCATAGAAGTGAGTTGAAGCATAACTAGTGTCAAATAAAGGGCAGTCACGCTCACCTGAAAGTCGACTTGTGCCCTCAAAGTAGAAGCCTAGAACTATTTGTTCGTCGCGACTATATTCGGTTAATGCCCTTGCTCTGAAAAAATCACGTTAGAAAAGAGGAAAGAAGAAATCTAATATGCAAAGAATCGTAAGCGCAGTTTAAGAATCCTCAAATCGCGAGAAACCGCGGTGCGATCCCGAAGCGCACGCACATATAGCACCTTCACATAACTGCTTCACTAGTAGGAGGAGAAAAGATCGAAATTACAAGCACTTAACTAGGAACCAGAACCTAAATACTACCTAAGATAACACTCCAATTTGAATTGCTAAACTTTCACCATCTATAACACATTGACAGACTAGCAGTATAGCGAAATAGCGCAAGTGCACTGTTACGAAATACAGAAAAGAAAGCAAGGAGAATCAGACGCTGAAAAAGGCTTGCGTAAATTCATGTTTTCATTTTTATATATAAAACAGCACAAAGTCACATTTAGAAGAATTTCGAAACACGTAAAATTCATGAGTAAATGTAAAGTCAAAAGGAGTCATTTCCTTATTACATGGTGGATCATAACAGCCGCACTCGCAAAGAGCTGTACAATAGATGGTCGCACATATATTAAGGTAATTCATAGCCGGATCATCTATCTGCTTGTTTTGGCTCAGGGTCATAGCTTCACACCTCGCACTGCGACAGAGGACGGAAATTATGATGTGCAAAGTAACAAGCAAGAGGTCACTTCACCCTTAGCGACAAGTGATGCAAATACATTTGAATAATGCTACATGAAAAGAAGAGAATTTAGTCAATTTACAGAATAAAACGAGAGGACGATGGAAAAGAAACACTACAAGTACCGCACTTGCGCTAAATCAGATATCGCACTGACCATTACATAAGTCTGATGAAGACTCTGTGACTTTTTACGACACTTCAGTCATTAGAATGAACGTAGCGCTATTACGAAATACCGCGAAGCTCTCGGAAAATTCCCTTTTCTTAAAAGCTTTTGGAAAGTTTCGCATTTATAGATACTTCCCGAAGAAATCCTCGGGAAGTTCCTAACCGCGTTGCTCCTGACGTCAAAGTTTTCGGGAAACTCCCATTTTTGCGCTTCCATTCACCTCTGTGTTAAATGAGTTCTTCGGGAAGTTTGCCAAAATGGCTTGTTTTCGGGAAGCTCCCGTGAATTGTCTGAGCAAACGCCGGATTATTCATTACATGTAATGGTGTTGGATGTCCTGTCCGCGGGTGATAGTCTGTTCTATAAATATTTAATAACTTTGATGTCTTTATAAATAAACATTGCATGTTTCTTGCATTATTTCTCTTGTTTGCATCAACCAATCGGAACTTCGAATTTCTTCGTTTTGTAGACATGCTTTATTGAAGGGATGTCCAACCCGAAGTTGGACAGATTGATGTGACATAATAGCAAGGCCATTGACTAAATGATAGCCCAAATACGGCTATCGAATGATGGATTTCAGAACGGGAAGGTCGCTTCAGTTGGAGCTCTTCACTGGTGCCCCAAAATGGAAAACGATCTGTGTAATTCCTCCTCTATGGAGTTGTTGACATAGGCTTCGGCCATACATACCCGTGTTACCAGTGCTACCCGTGTTGGTGTTACTAGTGTTTTTACTACTGTTAGTTCGTCATTTCATTATTCAAGAGCAGTAAAAGCGGTAATAATTGCAAACTTGTAATACTGGTAATGCGGGTAACATATAATTATGGCTGAACCCATAGAATGACATCGTGGTCGCGATCGCGTCATCGATCGCTAGTATTTTCTGATATTATTATTTACAGAATGAAGGCTGTACTTCTTTTAAAGAATTTAGCTGTTTAATCAAGCAGTAACTGAATAGTAGACCATAAATTAGTGCGTCCATATTCGCATCTAGAAAATCTAAGGCAAACTGCTAAGCTGCGTAGTAATTTGGTAATCGATGCAAAAGATCGAAGTGCCCATGCCAAGTATTTCGATATTGCAGCACTAGTTGATGATAAGGTTGAACCCATTCAAGACCTGGAAGTTTTGGATCTATACGCACGCTGTAACCACTCGAGGAGAATGTCGCTCAATGGACAGCCATCCTGTCCTGTGCGATGACTTCACTTAACGCCAGCCGTCTTCATATATTCATATCAAACTAGCGTCTGGGCAATTCTATTCGTTCAATTAGTCAGTATCCTACGTTAGCATCGAGCAAATATCCATGAAATAGGCTCACACTTTACTACTTCTCATCAAATGCTCGAACTCTGAATTGGGTAGGAGACATCCGGCTGCAGTCGGTTAAACACGATAGATTGGTGGAGAGAGATGTTGTGACGCCCTTTCCCTCGTGCAGGTAAGCGATATACCCTTAGTTTCAATCCCAGCCCACTTGCTCAGGATTACTTCACGAGAAGGTCCTCTGCACGAAAAATACACAATTTGCGAACACAAAATTTATTGCTAAAAAAGCGCAGAATACAAGAAGAATAGGTCTAATGACAACAGATCACAATGATAGGTCAAGAACTTTTAAATTTTATGGCATGCAGGTAAAAGACCAGTGTCAGATAAAAGGAAGGAGAGTTTATGGAAAAGCGTTATCATCAATTCAAAAAATGGCCTACAGACAAATTGAGCACTAGAAGCTATACTGCGCCGGTTGGTTTTCTTCATCACCAGGTTTATGTTCTTCCTCATTGTCTCCGTCGCTGAAGTAATCCGAGATGATGCGATAGGCAGTAGCGTAGACCTAAAATCATCTGTGTGTTCTGGAATCTTGAGTGAGAGCATTCCGGTTACCTTATCTGATTCTGACTCCTGCAGACGTTCCAAATGATCAAGGCCATCATTCTCCTCTACTGCTTCGCGCACTTCATCCAGACGTTCGGGACAACTGTAAATCAGATAACATAATTCAGGGAGCACCAAACTAAGCTTCAAACTAGATTCTTAGCACCTACCATGCAGAAACCGTATTTAGCAAAGCGTAAAGCGTTTCCAGAGCATTATTGAGTAGATCAATATTACTCTGTTTCAATGCACTACATAGTGCAGGGATTGCATTATCTTGTAGTAAAGTAAGAATCTGTTCAGCTGTGCCTCCTTGCGCCAAATTAGCTACGGCCCATGAAGCTTCGAATTGACATTTGAAATCACCCTGAAAAAATTGAGAAGATGAAAAATAGCAAAAGTTTCCAAAGTTGAAGTTGGTTCGGTTTCGGAACTTACAGACTTCAAAACCTCGATAATGAACGGCATAATTCCTGCGTCGATGACTGCTTGAATTTGGCTATTGGTTCCGGCAATGATATTAGAAATTAGCCAGCAGCATTCCTTGACAACGGTGGTAGATTTCGAACGCTCAGATAGAGGAATGATCTCGTTCAGAGTATTAAGATCCACAACGCACTGAAGTGTGGAAGTAAACACAAAAACAGAAATAATACTTGCGTTATGTACTTCTAATAAACGAAAAACCATTTTCGAAACTCCTTCAACAACCAACCTGTGTTAGTTCATCGTTACCGGTACTCATGTTTCCAAGCACACGCAAAGCTGGAGCAACCATCGCATCTGTATCTCGTAGGAATTCAAGCACATGTGGTAGAACACCTATAGAAAATCTCTTTTTATTTATTCTCATGCAGACTTGATAAGCAAAACAAACTATACCGCTAGTTTGCGCAAGTGTGATTTGTTCGTCTGGTCCGTCTGTCAGGTAAGAGACGGCCCAACATGCATCCTGCCTCACTTGTTTATCCTGCAACTCACGAATCAAATTTTGAAAATTTCGACAAATCTCAAATAATGCATATACGAACGCCTTCAAAATGCCCGCAACCTCAATTTCAAAATTTCCTGAGCTAGGAGTATTATAATTAATATGTACATGCTGCTGATATAGTAAACAGTCTCTCATAAAAAAATGAACTATTAAACGTCATTACGATCACCCTTCTTAAAATGAGAATTCCGCGCCTATGCAAAACTAAAAAATGCAAGAGGTTTTGGGAGACTTTTCAATTATTTGCGCCTTTCTCCAAAATGGGTGAGGGGAGGATGGTGAAGATATTCTTGCACTTCTTTGAACAAAAGCTGTCCCCTAATAGTCAACCTTAGTTATCTTTTGTTTATCACCAAGACAAAGAGATGGTGCTCACTGGATGGGAAATGAGCTTGGCGAGTCCTTTGCTTAGCCGTTCGAGTATTGGCAGAGGTGCATGAGGATTCTTATGTCGGCACATATTCGAAAAGGCCCATGCAAGCGTACGCGCACAAGAAACATCGAGCTGATCCAGGCGATCAACCAGTGCCATCAGCGCATCAACGCCACTGCATTCTGCAATAAAAAAGCTGTAATTTACAAATTTAGTGATCACATTAACCATTTCGTCGGAGTTGCTTCCAATCCCTTCTGCGTCTTTTTCCAAATTGTAGGTCCGTCGAATATATGTATAACTTGTAGAAAACTGCTAAATGTACTCACGTATCACATAATCCCTAAGTTGAGCTGAGTCTCCAGCGATGTTCGCGACAGCCCACAATGCTTGTTCAGCCAGCCCAGGATTGGGGCTCTGTGTTAATTGCACTAATGGGAGCGTAGCGCCAGCCTCTACCGCAGATACTGTTTGTTCCGATGTTCCCGAAACAATGTTTGTAAGGGCCCAAGCTGCTTCAAATCGTACTTTATCATCCTAATACGGAGAATTGAGGCCATCGGGAGTAAGGATGATAATTTGACATACCTCAACCTTCAAAGCCTCTACCAGCGCACTCACAAGCCCACATTTGATCACATCGTCAACGGGAGGATTTTTCGAGCGCGACAGAGTGCGACGAAGAGCTTCGAAGCATTGTCTCATCTGCTCCAAAGTCGGATTATGACTCAAAATTTTAATGATATCCTCATTCGTTAGTTTGTTAATCGTTGCTAAAACAAAGCAATGATCCACGATATCACTTGCAAGCATTCTGCATTACTTGGCGCCGTCTTGAGATCCAAATCCGAGAGCTCGCCTTCCTCTTCTTCTTCAGTTTGTTGATTTCGACGTTTCATCATCAGATCTGCACCCTTTTGCTTTCGAATCTCAACGCTAGACTCATTACGACGACGGCGCATATCCTGAGAGATTTCTATCAAGGAAAAGTCTTGTAGAACATATGAAGACAAATCAGAGCAGAGTAACACTCACCTCATGTCTAGCTACATTTTTGTACTGTTTGAGGCGAGCGGCTTCGTCCAAATCAGCACCATGCATGTTCTCACCTTGTGTTGCACGAAGTGCCATTTTTCTGTAAAATCAGAAATTTAATGGCATGGGACACAACTAAATGCTTAGCCAAGTGCATAGCAAAGTCTGAGCACTACAAGTAAATTTCCAAGCGGAAATCTGTAGAAGATGCCAACCTAACTAAGATGTTGTGTAGAAATCTATCCATAGGAACTTTCCAAAGAATTATGATGATCTATATGAAGTTCTGTGTCCAAGTGGACGGGAATCAAGCAAACAGAGCGCAGCAGTCAGTATCAGCACGATGAAGACTGCATATACGAAAGTCGCCATACGCGACGTAACTCCTCCTCCCTCCTCTGTAGTATGGCGCGGATTCAAAACCATGCATTTACGCACTAAACTTCATTATTCATAAAATTATGATAAACTGGTGGAGATATTTGCTATTTTTTCGTGCCGACCATCCCATAAGGTCTACTTTTTTTCTTGGGTGTATCTCAAGAGACACGATTTTTGTTGCCAGATGGACACCATTGGCACCTTTTTAGTGTATATTATCATGTTCTAGGAGCGGTTCAAATTTCTAGCAAGAGTATGATCGTCTCATGGACTGCTCGATCTTATTGTATTGAAATAGATCCAAAACATGAGTGTTGAAGGTCAAAACAAATGAAAATGCAACCAACGGCGTTTTCGTGAATATTTCAATCAAGTTGTCACCAAACGCCTTCAAGCTTAGCAAGTGATACAGGTCTTAGTAAGCCAGAGCATTTTCTGGTGATCTTGAAGACTTTCTTAGCCCTAATTGGGCTGTCAAATTGGTGATTTGGAGAAACCGCGCCTCTTGACCATCTCCCTGTTTTTTGACTGTAGGTGGTGCGAATCTTGTTTGCATTTTCTCTGAGTATGTTGATAATTTGCACATTGAAATGGAACCCCACCCAATTTTCCAGCGAACTCTAGTCGAGGAAAATTCTAATTCAAACCAGCTACGATACGGCATTTCACATATAAAGTCTGATTAGACTCGCTAAGACCGATGTATAACCACATTCACTGACGAGCAATGTTGATCAAAGCACCATCAGCCTTTGCATCAGCCGTGAAACCCGTTCTCCCTGGGATACAGACTACCAATAACACTGGAAATTGCAGAATTATAAGGACAAGGGCCGATGTTTTACCACGATGTGATAACGCAAGACGATCACACCTTTTCTTTCGTCATCGCAGCATTTTGAGCAAAATTCTCAAATTAGAGCTTTGAGAGGCAAAACTAGCTCGAGTAAAAATTGCGTAATTATTAGTCCTAATAAGAACTCAAAAGAACAAGAAAGAAAGCAAAAAGTATCTAGCAGTCAGCCTACTTCTTGTATAAGTTCAACCGATGTATCGGAAACATTGCCTGCTTCTTTCTGCCGAAAACCTTAGAAATGAATGCTGCTCGCAGTAAGGTGAGATGTTTCTTATGATAACACCTGTAGGTTCATGTCATGGTCCTATGCGTTTTAAACAAGACCCGCTGGAACTTACTTCGAAACTAAAACACATTCTCTGCAGGCCTTCCCAGATTTAACCAATTTATACTCTGTCCCTCTAGCTTATCGTGTCAAATGTTAAGCATCGAATATAGCCTTCATTGAACTGCCAAGTAAGTTAGTAAGCGCATATAACCAATCTAACGACACACCTAATGGTTGGCCTAAAACGAAAAATTTCCCCTGATTTAGACTCACGGGAAATGGAATGAAGATAGCCTATACATCAAGTTTATACGGATAAATTTAAATAAGCGTTGATGTATGAAGAAGCACTGCTCACACAAGAAAGCGAGAAATGGGAAAACAGCCCTCAGATGGGCCAAATGACAACTAATGAGAAATCCGCCGCCAGCCGGCTGATTCGAATTAGATTAGTTCGCGCGCGAACATACGGGCGGCTCAACGCTAGAGCGCGCTTGTCATAACCTTCATGAATCCGAGAGAATTCAAGGAGAGTAATTATTTCAAAAAACTGAGTTTTTCAAATCGCTGTAGCCGAAATGTGTCGTATCAAAAGTTTGGTTTACTGAGTGGGAATTTAGTAGGTGCGAGACGAAAGGGAGCAGGAGGCTTCTCATATCTGCCTACGGAAGGGTAAGAAAGGGAAACGGTCTTTTCGCACGGGCGGTCTCGAGCGTCTCCCTGATTTTGACTTGTCATAACATGTAATGCACGCCGCAAAGCTTTCATCCCCCTGTTTTGCTTAGGCAAAAGCCGCCGCAGGGTGTGTCGCGCGCGGCGGTGGTCCTGTGTGGAAAGCATTACGGTCGTGCGAATCGTCCTACACCCGGTAAGAAACCTTCGCGCCACAATATCATCTAATTGAGACTAGAAAACCAGAGATTGCTTCGTCCACATTGTCTGAACAAGTTTGAACTTGTTCTTTCCTGGTTTCAAGCGCCAAATAAACCTGATGAGCTTTGCAAGTTTAACTCGTCGAGCACACGATCACACTTGTTTTCAACATGTGTAAAGAGCGTACACGAGCCTCCCAGTCTTATCGTCAGAATGAAATACTTTCGGTTGTTGCTGAAACTTCTTGATCGTCTCACAGGCTGTTTGAGATGAGAACATTGCGGTATCAGAACATATGTCCTTCATTCAAAGGTAAAGCAGCTGTTTTACCAAAATATTGAGATAACCATGCCTGCAAAAGACTTCGGAGCAAAAGCTTTTACGAGTTTATGGCGCTAACCTGAATTCGCCATTACAAGAGAATTTTTTCCAATCGCAGGACTCGACTCTTCTCGAAAGTTTTATTATACTATACTTTGAACGCTGTTTCTACTATTTTCACTATGTGTTTTTTAGCAAAGAACTAACACACAATTGGTAAATTTTGGTTACAGGCTTTCAGCGCTGAAATAGAGCAGTGTTTAGTATAAGTGTGTTAAGCAGAAAGTATCCTCAAATGAAGTGCTCTTATAAGTAACACTAGATCATTTGAACAATAATGGAGAATTTTGTTCCAGTTGCGCATTCCAATTTTCAACCCAAAAAACGCGCACAACTCGGCGTCCAGAGGCGCTTAGCAAAACGAAGACAGATTTGGAATCATGGTTTAATGCTTTTTAAAGATGTGTGCGGTCGTCTGAAAAGGCCACTTCGACTAAAGTTTCCTTTTTGGAAGTTTTTTTATTGACTTCCTCCTGGAATTCATGGAACCGCCAGTGGCATAAGACCGGCCGTCACATTACTGCTAATTAACATGGCTCTCGCTAGCAGCGGCGGACCCAGAGGGGGGGGGGGGTTCGCGATCTTTTTTGATTGGTATATGAGTTATGAAAATGTGCAAGTAAAATGACTAGAGATTCTGAATATCTAGAATGATTTTTGAAACTTTCTAAAACCAAATCAGGCTTGTAAAAAAGTTTCTAGTGCATGTCGGAGCTATGGCCCCGCGAAAATTTTGGAAATTATCCAAAAAATTTTCTTTGAAGTGTTTGGTTAAGGTCACGCATTTACTCAAAAAATTTTTTGCCCTTTTGCCCACTTTCTGGAAGGTTGTCCCAGCTTCCAATGTCTATGTACAGAGGCTCCGGAAAATAAAAAAAGTCAATATCGCTCAGCGAGTTAACTTTGTTTTGTTGCGTTCAGTAAAGATTTTCCTTTCAGAAGTTTCACTTTTGTACATAAATCTTGAGTAGCATGGAAACCGAGAAGTTTCAAGGGAGTTACAAATCAGCGGCCTCATATATCGGCAGTGTTGAAATTCATGTTGATAGCGCTACAACCTTCACAATTTAGGCATAAGATTTTCCAGTTTCTTGGCTGTACTGGCATATGCTTCATGATCATGTATGGAAAATTCTATAAAAAAGATACATCATAAATATGCCGATCTTTCGCTAGTAACTATGGAAAATTGTGTATTGCAAATAAGGTGGTTGAAATTTTCAACTTTAATCACGAGTAATTCGGTAAGTGTTTTGAAAAATCATGATTTCTATTAAGAATGCTCTTTCTTGCAGCACACGTTGTTGATCAGATAATCTGGCAGCAGAAGAAGAATAGCAGGTAAAATCTAAAAAAAACATTATTTTATTTTGAACGAGGATCCTGAATGAAAACGCACAATTAAACCATGTAAAAGTCCCAGAGATACTACAAGTAATATAGCAGTGACGAATACCACTGATGAGTAAGTCTGAAATTCTCATACTGTTTTTTTTCGCGTAATCGAATTGTACATACCGCTACGAATAATAGGGGCAAGACACACGAGATTGTGGATAACCCAGCTTGAATCATTGGCCACGCTACCGTGTTCATGGTATACTCTAGTCTTCCTCCATCTTTCGTTCTGGCTCTAATGGACTCTCCTCCCTCTCGCTTGTTGAGAGGCAGCTGCAAAGAATTTTTCCAAAAACATAGTAACGAAAAGAAGATGAAGGCAAGAACCTGGTAGTGGTAGGCAACATGTGCCACATAGTCCACACTCATTCCAATCGTCATCAATATACATGCCATTACGATCGGATCAAGTTCGAAACTCAACTTCGACATTATGCCAATGACCCCTCAGAGCAAGGCACTTTACTTGATACGAGCGGTGCGCAAATATCTTACCTGTACTAATAGAAGCTATTGAAAGACTGGCCAATGCAACAGCACACAAATTTCGCATAAATATTGCGCACACAACTGTCATTGATAAAAATGTGAGCAATGCAGTCTAGAAAGTAGGAAGGCACTTAACAATGATAATTGCTCATTTTCCTGTTTATTTTGTTTAAATTCATCTGTTCAATTTATATAGCTGTTACATTTCGTACATGTTGCGAGTTGCGCGACTTCTTAAAGGCAGTGCGTCGGCAGAATGGGACCCGTGGCAAAACAAGATCACAGGGTAGGAACCCCCATAATGGAATCTAAGGCCAAAGTTCGATCTTTCTCTGCCACTTCTAACCCCCGAAATTTCAAAGCGAAAGAAGGGCTCATCTCCTGTCTTCTCCGAACCCGCCCACCACATGAACGAGTGAACGCGGAGCCCGTCATGGCGAAGACGCAGAGTCGTTGCGAGACCTCATGCTTATAGCATTGCGGCTGGCGCTCTGACCGTGGAAGTCACTCGTCCATGGGGTGGGCGGGTTCGGAGAGGACAGGAGATGAGCGCTGCATTCGCTTTGAAATTTCGGGAGTTAGAAGTGGCAGAGAAAGACCGAACTTTGGCCCATAGGTTCCATTACGGGGGCTCCTATCCTGTGACCTTCTTTTGCCACGGGTCTCATTCTGCCGACGCATTGCCTTTAAAGGCAGCGTTCCAGCAAAATACTGAATGCAGAAATTTTCTGCTTACAGGCGCTTTCAGTCTGTGTCACGGTCGACATGGTTCAGGTCCTCGCGAGCCGGCTCGCTTGGTTCTCTCACGTGGTACAATACCGCATCCGTTACTGCGAAGGCCTAGCTGATTTGAACAACGTCGGCCGTGACACTCACATTAAAACCCCCTGTACCTGGGCTTGTCCGTCCCGCTGATTCCGATTGTGCAGCTTGCATAGTTCGAAAATGTCGAAAATTGGCTTTTCCTGAAGGATTCCCAGGTTCGAATGAGAACGTGAGCACCCGAAGCTCGCCAAGGTTAGAGACGTAGCGTTGCTATGGGACCCAACTGTCATGACTGCGTGCGCTATAGGCATTCTGGCCTTGCAGTTCAAAATAGCTGTGTGGGCGGCGTCTTGGCCCTTTCGAGGCAAATCTCAGGCTTATTAGACCCCCTTTCTAGCTCCGAACTTCGGCCATCGCTTGAGTAGGGGGTCTACCGTGACATCACTACAAAGTCCGGCATCCCTCATTCTGACGGGAAGTGCCTTTAATGGGTGTGCGCGCCGTGCGAAGTCCTAAAACGCCACACCTTGGGCTGCCCCCCCCCCTCTCGCCCTTCAAAAAAAGCGATAATCTATTTGAAGAATCATTTTCGTCACAAGTGCCTACTGGTGAGCGTCTGTCCCAATCAACACCATTTGATCGAGCTACGCAACTGTAAACAATATGAGGATTCATTCAGTAGAGAATTATTAACGCCGCTTTTGGATCGACTGGTGTGCCCTTTGCGTTGACACATGACGGCCTTAGCAGACCGGAGGTTTTTGGCTGGTCTCTTATAACATCTGGTCCGGTTAACACTCATCCCACTGTGAGTTATACGCTGGGTTCATATTGATCTCGGAGTTCCGGAACAGTTTCAGCACAGTTCTCAGACTGTGCTGGAACTGTGCTGCATGCACTGCAGCCGCCCGCATGCAGTTTGAGCGGCGCAAAATGACCGTTCTGACTTTATTCAACGGTTTCAACTGTAAACTATGCCCAATACAGTCTCATCGCATCTTGCTTCTTCTTGTGATGTAGAGAGTTAGAAAATCCAAGCGAGATTGGAAGATTAATTTTTTTATGTCATGTCGTGCGTAAATTATCTATCTTCCTTTGCGCGCCCCTTCTCCTTCGTTTTTCTGTTAACGCTCTTTTTGTATGTCAGAGAGTCACTGCAACCTCGATATCTTCAGCTGTCTTCAAAGAGGACGGATACTACCAACCATCACGATTGCGAAAATCGCAAATTTTCCTTTGTGTTTTCATGATATTGGGTTTTTGAGCGCTCAGCCCCTTTCTTTTCGCAACTATTACTGTTTGCGCTTTCCTTCTTGATTACTGTTCCGCTTCCGATGAAAAAACTTCGAATTCGAAGAAATGTACATGAGTGGAAGCATATCAATTTGTGGCAGTTTTCAGTTGATGCGCAAAACGAAATAGCGCTCATTCTTGTACCCCTATCCGATCTGAACTTTTTTCAATCACAAGAGCAAGCGAGATATAACAATGAGGTGAAAACGAGCGAAATTTATGAAAACTGTTAAAGATTGTTATTTCGCGCCGCAAAAACCGCAAACGGGCTATTCTAATTGTTCTGCAACTCTTCCAGTACTTTGGGATCAGTATGAACCCAGCCTTTGAATCGGTCGCAGTTCATGTGGGCAAGAAGCGAAACCCACTTGCAGTGTTACTTTCTTCAAGCTTAGCATTTGATCTACAAACATACCACCGTGTTCGTAGACTGTCACATTTAGTTGAGGATATCTAAACTTTTGCATTAGATAAGCTCTAGGAGTTCGAATTACGTCATAGAGAGTTCTTTCCAGTTTTTCGATCACATCGTTTCTCTCATGTGAAATGCTTGCCTGTCGACAATCTCTCTCCATTTGATCATCAAATCTATACGTATTGACCAGTCTGAGATATTTGTATAAGCAACAGTGAAGAAGAATTTATTGACAGTCGAATTTCTGAATGCTGTCTACTTTGCTTCACTGTAATGATTTATGGGGCTGATTAAACGAATTACTTACGAGTTCTTAGATAATCGCACTGACTTCTCGAAATGGTACCGATTGTTACTCAAGAAATATTTCAGGTCCTTGGGTTTGATGCGAGCCTGACCGTGATTTTGTAATTTTACTCGAAATACAACGTTTGTATAAGGACTTTACTATTATTTGTAAACCAGAACATAGTTAATCAAATGGTCGATGCTTTACGTAATATTACTGTTCCAATGATCACGGGGCGTTTCCACCCTGAGCCTAACTTCTGCGGCAAAAATTCTGCTCAAAATTCCAGCGCCAGGATGCTCTTCCAAAGAAGATCATGTGGGAAGTTGGTTGAAACCCCCGCCGCCATCTTCACACATGCCTCATAAAATAACTCGAATAAAGGCCAAGAGTCTCCCTATGCTCGAAAGCGACGCGCATTCGAGAACAGCAAATGCGAATAGTATACGAGGGTTACCATCTCAGCAAGGTGAACGGGAACGGCTAAAGGGGCTAGTTTACCAGAGGCAATCCAAGGCATCACACACTCTCCGTCTGACCACCAACCACATATTAATAAGTGTACACTCACCTCTCGTTCTCGAGAGTTAACAGATCTTTTGAAAGGGGCAAGTTGATGTTGCCATACTGAAAACGAAGTGGAGCGGGGCGAAATCAAGTGACATTGAAGATGGATGTAAGCTTCTCTGAAACGGCCACGCACGCCAGAAACGAAAATGGTATAGCTGCCTCGGACACTCTAATGAACGATATGATTGACGTTGAGCGCGTAAGTCCTACGAGTAATCACCACTTTTGCACTACATGGATGTACGGATGACGAAAAGAACTCGTTCTGGCAGGCGCTTGTTGACAAAATGGAATTCCACTAGATGAGACACTCCTAGGAGCGTATCTCAGCGGAGATGCGGTAAAGGCGAGAAGGAGCCGGAAAATGTGACGGATGTCATGCATATGAAACATGCAATGAAGAAGGTGAGCGTATTTTGGAACTTCTTCAGCTCTTGGCCTTGTTGGTGAAGACAAACTACATCACGAAAAATGACACCAAATTACATATACGAGTGTCGATCGACTAAGACAGATAGACTTCTGGGCTATTCGACGAAACGTGACAGAAACGTAAAGGACCGCAAATTCGTCCACGGTGAGAGCTGCATATTTCAACATAAACCACTGCTTTTCGACATAAGAATATTGATAGATAAACACATCAAGAGAGCCATAAAGCCCAGAAGACGCATCAGTTATTGGAGATTGAAGACCAGTGGAGTGGCGAAGCAAACACTGCGAACAATACTACCAAGCCTGCAAGAGAACTCAAAGCCATTCTGGGCAAGCTTGAAGGATCGAGTCCATTAAGTGGCATACATGACCCTGGGAAGTACAAAGCCAGGCAATAGAGGGATCAAATCAATTGAGAGACGTTGTGGCGTACGGACGATGGCATAAGACAAAAGCGGAGGGTGATCTCAGTCATACCAGCAAATCTGCGAAGACTTCTGTGAGAGCAAAACAGGCGTATATGAAAGATCTACACGAGCAATTAGAGTCTCGCGTGGGAGAACGTGAGATATACCGGATAGCAAGAAGAAGAGCGGACTCCACAAGTGATTGGAACACTTCTTCCATATCAGAGACTAAGAACTTGGTAGACGCTAAGAAACCAGAGAACATCACTGAAGGATAGAGAACCTACTTCAAAAAGACTGCCACCACAGGCTGCACCGTCAACTCCACCCCAGAAGTCAGTTTCATAGAAGGACCAGCACCAGCAGTCACGGAAGAGGAAGTGTGACTAGCTGTAAGAAGAACAAAATGGCAAAGCGACTGATACAGAGACATACAAGGCAAATCCTTAACAATATGTGGACAATCCGGAACCACATGGCTTACGAGTCTACTCAGTTAAATTATCAGGAGCAAGAGTACGCCTCGCGTTTGGTGTATTAGCACAACCATTCCGATAGGGAAGAGCACCAAATTGTCCCTTCACAAGCGCTCGAAACATGACAGAGTTTGTTTCCTTCTATGTCTGGTATACTCAACACCACTTCAATCCTCTCATTCTATTTCATAGCAAATCACCCCTGAGCCCTCAAAAATTTCTAACTTTCAACGCTTTTGTTTTGTTATAGAGAATCGCTCAGCAAATGAGAATTGCAATTTGTAACCAGAGTTTGTACCATTTGATTCAACTGGCTTGGCTTCGAGAAAGCGGGGCTTCGTGACCTGATTAAGGCTAGGTAATGATCAGAGAGCACTCGCGCGAGAGAGAAGCAGGTGCGCCATGGGTGCGAGCGGGCTTAATTGTGTTCACAAAGCTCCACCTTCCCGAAGCCAAGGCAGTTCAATCAAGGATTAGCTGCTCTCAGTAACATACATCTCTTCGCAAATCGACGGTGCAATTTGCTATTTTTATGTAAGGGACTTTCCCCGATTCCTCTTTCTCCCTTTGGCTCAAAACTCCTTTAGCATCGGTTTAACGTATATAGGACATATTTGTCATCGACAGTGGAGAGATGATACTACTCACTCCATAAGGGTAAATTTCTTTAGTTCCATTAGAGTATTCAACGAAATCTCTAAACCAAACGTAAGAAGATTTGTAGCCTAAATTGCTATATTTCGCAGTCACAAAAATGCATCCTATCTCAAGATTTCTTACCTCTGCATCTTGGCAATTCTTCTAGTTCCTGCAACATGTTCCAGAATTGAGTTGTTGTCTCTTCATTGGTGATATCAAAAGGAGAATTGACAAAAAATGTTCCAATGAAAACCTCCGTCCACACTATACAAGTCTATCTCTAGCAAATTTCAGGAAAGAAATCAAAATTTTGGGTTTACCTATGTCACTCATTAGTGTGTTCGCTTCATGCAGCAATGAATCCTTTGGTAAAATTTTTGTCGCATCTAGTTTACTCCTCAGTTCAACAACACCGCTGATGCACAAAGCCCAATAAAAGAAAGTGATAGTCACAATTGTGACATCGATGCACCTGTTTTTCATAGTCGAGGAATATGCATGTAGAAGAGCTTGTGACATAGTTTTGATCTAGAACAATTGAATTTTACAAAAAGTTTTGAGCTATCACAATGTTGAAAAACATTGTCCGAGCGTATTGCCTAGGAGTCTCGAACCAGCCATTGCTTAAACGGCTTTCAGTGTGGTTCATTTGTGAGGAAATGTGATGATATGAGCTGCCGCAGCGGTGACCCCCTTATAAAGGAGCGGCGAGCGGAAGCCGCTGCGGCATCTTCTCAGATAATCGCCGGGGGCAGGCGGCCATGCGATTTATGGGCGGGCGGGCACCGGAAAAATAGTTCGCTGATTTTTTGCGGTCCGCTTGCAGATATTTGAAAGAATTTTAGCGAAATTTTAGACGAATGCTTGAAGAAAATCCCGGTTTTCTTATAAATTAGCTGCGGCGCAATGGCCGCATTCTCGCAGATTTTCCGCGAGAATATGCAAAATTTTTGAGGGCCGCACGGTCCTTTGTGGAGGACCGCGCAGCTCCCAGGTACTTTCCGCTGAGAGAAAGTACCTCAAACTTGAGTAATTAAACCAACGGTGGTACCTCTGCCACATAGAGTCTCATCTTTAGTCGGCGTATGCCCGAAACTGCGTTAAAAGAGTCCTACCGCTTGACGAAAGTTTAGCCAGCGCTCGTTGAAAGAAATTATTTGCCGAGCGCTTGCAGAATATGCTGTATTGCTGCCCGCTGGCAGAATATGCGACCGTAAAGGAAGTGCCGCTCGCTGAAGGTTGGGCCATGCCCCAAAATTCTGCTGACCGCCTGCAGAAAAGCGCGAGTTTGCGGATCGCCTGCCCCCGGCGATTATCTGAGTTCATCATCGCCGTCGTCTTTTCCCTCGTCGCAGGGATGTTCATGTACGGGCTTTTCGCCGCATAAGGCCTTGGGCATACTTCACGCGATTTCAGTCGCCACGCAATTTGGCAATACTCCAAATGTTCATAACTCATCGTAGGGGTTTCTGAATGTACGGAAGGTGGGGCATTTTATCAACCTACGAAAGTTATACATGCTGTGCTTTTAGGGTCTACCAGTATTGATTTTGAAGACATCTGGCAAATTGCCAGATCGCGTGGCGGCGGAAATCGCGTGAGGTATGTCCCTTGCTAAGGGGACGCAGCTCAGAAGAAAGCTTAGACCCTGAAGTTCCAGTCTTCTGAACTTTACGCAATATAGTCATCCGCAATTATTTCTGCTACCTTTTTATAACAAACATTTGAGGAACGAGAACCTATACAACCTATACATATACCTATACTATACAGCTTTTTGTATGATCCCCTGAAGATCTGAGGATCATCAGCGGATCAAAAAACTGCAAAATGCAGCTCGTACAACTTCTCGCGGATAGAGGAGAAGAGCTCGCTAGTAGTCTCCACCCCGCGGACTGCTACCACGAGCTTTGATGGAGAGAAGCGCGCGATTGTTGCAGATGTCCACGTCAGACCTCCCCTATCGGCATCCCATCTCTACCTAATTCTCGCTCCTGCTCAACATGTTTATAATAAAGGGTAGTAGAGACATTTGCGGATAGTTAGACCGCAATTCCACATTATTGGAGCATCAAGACATGAAGCTTTCTTTGGAACTGCGTTTCCCTCTTTAGCGGAGATGCTAATGCATGCGGCCCTCAGAAAGTGATCTACAAGCAGTTATGAACCAACGGCCATTTCTCACCTTCTCACAATTTCTTTGATTCGTTAATTCTCTCGTATATCGCTGTTGCTCACATGGATCAGCTAAAGATAGCATAGGCCCGAGTAAGATTAGTTGATACACAAATGTCAAACCCATTGCTACAGATGTTCCGAAGCAAAAAATTCGGATGTCTGAATATAGAATTGAACAACAAATTCTAATTTCGATCTAAAGGACCAGGTGTGGGTGTGATAGCTCCAACTGCAAAGGACACAACATTTGTAACGGAGGTGACAGCGACGCTAGGAGCGGCTTTTTCGTAGGTCAAAGCTGCAAGAACATTAGTGGAATTTTTTCGTAAGGTAGGAAAAGCGAAACTTCTAGATCTCTCGTTCACCTAGTCTTTGTGAACTTGTATACCTTCTCTTCGTGAGTTTCTGCCATGAGCTCACCATGAGAAAAGCTGCATCTATCCCTTCAATAACAAACTTTCGTTTTTAATTCTGAATGAGATCTACATACCAACACCGAAGATCAGGAACGGCATAACAAATAAAAAAGAATTGATTCTTGTGCCCACTAATGCAACGAAGCCGAATGTTGAAGTTATTGCCAGAAGTGGACATATCGCTGCTCCGATCCCAATAAGTCTGCCGTTGAGTTTGAGTTCTACAAGCCTCAAATAATGCAACATCCTACTTACATTTTTCCAAAGTCAAGTGCCCCATAGTAGTATGCGGTTGTAAAGACGCAAAAAGCAACAAATGTAAACATGGAAGAGGATCCTGAATTATTATGAGAATCTCGAGCTACTAGTGGGTAGTCAAGCGAAAACAGTTTATTACTAGCTTAGTTTCGGAGATACAGAAACTTCCAAACTAAGATATATCCTCGGATCAAATTGTAGGTGCGACCGCAGTTGCTTTGCGCGCAGAAGGGGGAACGGTCAGGAGTCACGGTCGGCGCGAATTTTTCGCGAAGCGATGCCGCAAGCGTTGTCAGCAAAACAGAAGCCAGCACTCCTGGCGCAGTCTTACTTATGACACGAGCCATGTATCTGCCCCCACCCCCCACCCCCCTAGACTGGCGCCGTGCCACTTTGGCACCGGGCAGTTTTGCGGGGTACAAAATTTAGACGCGACGTTCGCGGCGAAGCGGCGCGGCGCGCGGCGTGACTCCTGACATGGAGCCCGCAGAAGTACTTAGGAAGTCCTACAGCAGGGGTGCAGTTGCAAGAGCACATTTCCGTCTATCACACCTTACGCAAAGATTGCGATGAAAAGACTTTCCTTAGGCCCAAGGCAGGCAGGCTCCAGCGATTCCATCAAATCATTGAATTTGCGTGGCTTGGCATTTTGCCAGATCTTTAGGATCCACCGTGCGCAGTTCTTATATGCGTAGGCGCGTAGCTTGCTACTATCACAAACGCAACAAGCTTTGACCCAGCAAAGCGCTTCTACTCCCTATGGCGAAGAGTAGTTGTGTGATGAATCGCGCAGCGACTGAAATCGCGTGAGGTATGCCTTGAGACATAGGCGCGCCTCACGCGATTTGCACGCAACGACTCTTCATCATTGAAGGCAGTGTCTAGGCAAATTTCTTGGGTTTCTCGTTTGGACGCTGATGAGGGGACCATAATAATTAATACACTGTCCAAGCGGCAGCGCAAATGATTCATTCACGGCTGGAAATCCTTCCCCATATCCTCTGCACGTGACCGCCGGACATGACTTCGCTCACCCTAACTCTACCGTTCGCGCTGGAACCTATGCAGGGGAGGTCATAATAAGGAGAGAGAGGCTCGTGCATTGAAGTAGGCCATCTGCTACATAACGAAACGAGTTCCCGCATCCTCCTCGCCGCCAAATGGACATGGGTTCTACCGTCAAGGTTTACATAAAGTGGGAAACTTGTTTACGAGCGCTCAATAATAATGCAACTTTTATAAAATGTTGAATATTAATAGTTGACAGAAGATCCGGCTGATTGGCGCAAAAGGGGTGGCCTACGATCTATGGGTTGGAAATCATATGTCAGATTTTCAGCTTACAAGGGAATGGTCAGAAGTCGAAGTGGCCAATCCATACAAGCTGCATACCACTCGATGCAGTTTAGGATGCTGATTTCAAATCTGTCTTCCATATCTGCAGAGCGCCTTTGTAGGCGAAGTTATGAGCAGCTTTAACGCGAAAAAATCGTATACAAAAACTGCCAAATTGGGCACATTATTGCTCTTTCAGCTCATCTCTAGGCATGGGTCATATGAGGTGACCTAGTTGCATGTTTTGGTCCAACACTGAGCCAAGAATGGCTTTGTACAGCCAAGTTTGCACTTTACACGCACTATTTCTTAGCAAAATAATGGTATTCAACGGCTTATAATTTCCTCCACAAAAGCGTTCTGCAGATAAGGTAGACAGATTTAGAGTCAGCATTTTATGCTGCATCTAATGGTATGCAGCTTGTACGGATTGGCCACTTCGACTTCCAACCATTCCCTTGTTAGTTGGTTCCGCAGAATGGAGTCTATAAAATCATACAGTTAACTATGCACACACAGATCTTCTGGTTTATGTATTAGGTCGTTCCGAAAGTAATGTCGCTTTTTTCAAATGAGCGCCACATTTCGTGGAACCAAGACTTTCAAGAGCTCTTGGGATCAGTCGATGCAGAATTTCGTCCTCTTTCTACTGATTGTAATCCCATTGCATAATATTCAATGAGCTCTCAAAAAATTACTAAAACCTGCGACATATGCTTTTTGTCATGGTCAAGTTCGGCTATTTTTCTATATTTTTGTACTGATTCCCCGAAGATGCACAAGTAACAGATAAATAGAGCAAACCCTATAGGACACAAAACAATTTTTTTCTTTTCCTCAGTTTGCTTCTTGGAGTTTGTAGAACCACTTTTTCAGTGCTATCAAATTCCATATTTGGTCAACTCAGATCTCACAGAATAACAATCGGCAAGCAACTCGAGTGTCATTAGACGCAGCTTTTTCTCCCCTTTCTACCAGTTGTTTTTAGTTTCCGAGTCACCAAGTTTTCCGGGATAAATCATCATAATTCAGGTTTTCCAGGGCGCCCCAGGCTGTACCCAAAATTTCCGAAAGTTGCTAATCTGAAGCGGTAAATGCTCATATGCTTTGTAGAATTAGTGTTAAACCATAATCCACCTTTTTAAGTCTCAGAATCCGAAAGTTTATTGGTGTTTGATGCATATGTGTTTGAGACAAGCCTGCAAAAATTCGGTGACTTCATTGAAAAATCTCTACAAAAATTATGACGAGATACGGAGAGCAGAAAAAAATAACACCGTCTTTCAAAGGGTTTGCTCTATCCATCCACCACTTGGACTCCTTCCGGGAGTTATTACAAAAAATTAGAAAAATTGTGAAACTTGACCTTCCCAAAAAGCATGGGTTGGAGATTTTAGCAATTTTTCAAAAGCTCATCGAGTATTCTGCAGTGAAATTATAGCCATTGGAAAGAGGATGAAATGCTGCATCGAATGCTACCAAGATCTCCTAGAAACCTTGCTTTCACGAAATGTAGCGTTCAATTAAAAAAAGCGACATTACTTTCGGAACGACCTAATATAATATATAGAAAAGTTTTTCAAAAGGACATAACTTACCTGCTCCAAAATAAGGTGCCAATTTCGTATGCGCAGCAAGAATCTCGACATCCAAAACCTCGTTTCCGAGCAACTAAAAACCTGCGTTTCTTGCACTAGCTTGTTTCACGCCTCCAAGCTGAGGTTCAGGATAGTGGGTGTTTTCTGAGACTTACAAGAACTTTGACTAGGGAGTCGCCCTGGTTATAATTTTTACTCCACTCGTATAGGCCAAGCTCCCACGTAGAGAGGTCCCTAGCCCGAGATGATGTGTTCTTCAGACCATGGATTTGCAGGTAAATAATCTGTGATTCTCAATTTGATGGGGGAATGTGAATATGAATAGACTTTACCGAAACATGTTCCATGTTCGTGATTTGATTTTCTATGGTTGCATTTGGATTTATTAGGATATAATCTCCGAAGAATCCCTTCTGCGAAATCGAGGATACCATTCAGCCAATCGCCGGGGGCAGGCGGGCACCGGAAAAATATATTGCTGATTTCTCGCACCCGCTCGCGGATTTTTTGGAAAACAATCAGGACTTTTAGGAAGACCGCTTGCTGAATTCTCGACTCCTCAGAGATTCAGCAATATATCTGCAAAAGATAAGAGCGAAAAAAATTCAACAGGCGGTCTCTCAAAAACCCGCTGACTCAGCAAGCGGTCTCCCGAAAAGTCCTGATTGCTTTCAAAAAATCCGCGAGCGGGGTGCGAGAAATCAGCAATCTATTTTTCCGGTGCCCGCCTGCCCCGGCGATTGTCTGAGCAAGGGTGTAATCCAACGAAGTTACGAAAACTCACCCGTCTTCCCTTAGTGTTATTGTCGTTATCTACGCTGGCTGTGACAAGTTTTACTCCATGGAGAGTCATTTCAAGTGGAAGGCGATATATCCATAATTTTCCAATCGGATAGGAGAGATTGTATAGTTCACTGTAGTAATGGTTTCTCAAGGCTGATTCATAGTTATCATCAAAATATTGCTGGAATAAAATTCAATTACACAAGTTAATGTCGAGAAAATGTACACACTAAGTGGCGTTAATGACGTCGCCGCTTATGCTTATGCCTCTCGATGATTTTTGGGCACCATTATGTAGAGCTGAGAGCTGACTTAGTTAGTATGGAGCGATTCACTGATCATTCTTTATTAGTGTAGCATCAATTTCGCAGAATGCTCCAGATCAGAGCTTTTGATAAGTTCGAGATACTTATATTCCTCGTGTAGCATTAAATCTGTTCTGTCTTTTACTGCTGAATGGGTCTAAGGTTTTTGAGTGCACATACACTCTTATTTATCAAGCGTTTTTCATATGTAGTGTGAATAGTTGATATGTGATTTTATTCACAATTGTTATTTTTGGTGCACCTCGAGGTAATAGGTGAAGATAAAGATAAATATAATACTGGTAGGGAACTGGGAGAGGGTTCTGACCCATTAGGGGCCCCCTTTTCCCCTAATGGAGAAATAAGCTAAAAGTTCTTGTTAGGCGATCAGAGTCGCTGGCTCTGAACGTAAAAATCGCACTTTACCATTATAATTTTGAAGTTATGCAAGATGGAGCGTACAACTTTTCTGAGTTTTTTCAAAATGATTACGCCGATGAAAAGTTTCAACAATGAAGAGGACGGTAAAGTGAAAGTAGTATGAGCGAATTGGTACTATTTTAGGATTTTTTGTGGAGTTTTTACGCGGCGTATCTCACAGCGGCGTTATATGCTGGAATCTTTATCCCCACAGAAGCGAAGAGAGCGTTCAGTAATCCGATCCAGGGCCCGGCAAGAGGTGGCATTTCAGAATTTTGAAAACGATGTCCCCTTTGAAGCCAAAATTTCTTACGACTTCCCCTTTGACCCTATTTTTGACCCCCGTAAGTCCCTGACAAACAGATATACACAAATAATAAGATGGGCGGCCTCAGCGCTTATTATAGTAGTACTACCTGACTTTCCTGGTCCAGCCCGGGTCATCAAGGTTTCAGCTTAATGGGTTCATCCGCAAAGGAATCTATAAAAAAAAACATAGGGTCAAGATTTGCACAAACTTTGACGTTTATATATCTAAGATACTACCCTAATTTCCGGGGTATAAGGCGCAGTAGCTTTCGCCGCGCGCGGACCGATGTATGATGACGCTCATGATGCGCGGCGCCGCAGCAACCTCCTTCACCAGTGGCTTTTGCTCCCGTTCTTTGGTCTCAATTTTCCTCTCAATAGTAATTTGTTTCAGAACAAATCTTTCCTCCTTTATTCTTCAAAAATGACAAGAATAAAGCAAAAACAGCACCTTCAAAATACCAGTAGTATTACTGCTGTAAAGGAAAGCACAGTTTCACTACCAGGAGCACTACTGGAAATGAAAGAATTCAGAAATAGCACCAGTAACATTGGAATCAAAAGAAAGAATCATCTAAACACCATAAACACCATTAAGAACACCTTTCACTCACCTGTAGAAACGATTTTAAAGTATACACACATTTTGAAAAGAGTAAAAAAAAGTCATGAGAATAGTAAAAAAAAAGTACCTGAAGGCATGATTTATGGGCAGTGAAGTATAACCACAGCACACTAAGTTTTCAGCTTTGTAGATTTAGAAAGCAATCATTTGAAAAGCGTTTTCGCGCTATTGTTCGCTGCGGCGGGTGCGCCTTATACAAGGTGCGCCTTATACCCCGGAAATTAGGGTACTCATTTATTAGTCAGCTGCGAAACTTTACAATTTACAATAACCGATTGCGATTGGAGCGCGCTTTTCGAGGCCGATCATAACGCTGTGAACCCTATTTGGGGCTGTATCGAAGCGGTGCCTTGGTGGCTTTGGAAGAGGATTTGAACATATAGTAATACTCTCGACCTAGTCCACATTTATGTAAAGAAATCCGGGAAATTATGTGAAGGGAAGCAGGGAGCCACCCCAGGTGGCTCCCAGGTGGCGCGGGAGCCACCTAATTTCGAAAAACGCTTACCATTTTTTAAATTCACATAAGTTTCTCATAATTCTTCATACTTTTTTTGTGCTCATGGTCCTCCAACTACACAGCAAATTTGGTGCCATATCATTACTTGTGCATTGAAAACGAACTTATTTTGTTATTTTCCTCTTACAAGAATTGCGGAATTCCCGCCTGCGGGCAGGCTAGCGATGGGAGCACAGAATCTTCACATTGCTGGAATCTAAGTTCATAGGACAGTAGCATCAACAAGGAATGATGAATAATGAATAATATGTGCATTGTTTATCGGTCAACAAAGGGGAAGTCGTATTTTAGGGTCCGGGGCTCCGCCCCGGACCCCAAAATACGACTTCCCCTTTGCTTTTTCGGGCCAAAAACGATAACCAGCTTGTGAAATCGCCACCCCCGCCGGGCCCTGATCCGATCCATACGGTGAATCTAAGAAGTTAGCTCTACAGAATGGCACCTTGCAAACGGCGAAAGACATCAGAAGTAGAGAGGTATCAGCGATCAAACAGTGTGCACATTTTTGAGACTCCCGTAAATGCACCTTGAAAGTTTTGAACAATTGTGTGTTACTCTCACAATAAGGCTCGCATATCTTGCCAAATACGATTTTTCTATCATTCTTTTCTACTGTCAAGTTATAGATGATGTTGACAATCTGCTCTGCTTCGTCTAAATATTGTTTTCTGTGCATCGAACCTCCGTCTTTTGCCAGCAATAGAACATATATTATCATAGGAGCAGCTGAATAAAACTTTGTTACGTCGCACACACCAGTAAAACTATTTAGATGTATGCTTTATGATTTGGACTGATTTGAAAGAACTGACTAGACGGGTGCCACTTATTGTCTTAGCCGCTTAGCCACTTCATCCGCTTCGCTGATTGGTCCATGATTTTGGCCAAGCTGATTACTCAAGCACTGATTTTGGCGGAGTGATTAAGTAGCGAAGTTGATCAAGCGGCAAAGCGGTAAAGGCAGAAATGAAAAACCAAAATCTGGATGTCGGAATTTTTTCACATTACAAGCTTTCTTGACTTTGTGTAACCCTCTCGAATTTGAGTTGGACCAAATTTCCCCAAAAACTCGTTTTTTGGCGCGCCACGGAGGCAACTTGAACGAAATGTGCTTTTATATAGCCTGCGCGCAGGCTTGGAAAGATGTGTTGGAATACGAAATCGGCGACACCAGCGCTGGCCAAATCGCTCTTTGCGGAACACTTGGGATTTTCTTGGGACAGGCTAGGCCAAATCGAGTCGGACTTGAGCAATGGCTTAGCCACGGCGCCTCTAACAGAGTATATGGGAGACCTGTACTACCTCAATTTTGGTGAGACACTGCCTTGGAACGAATAAGTCTCGCATCTGCTCAACTAAGACATTGCCCCATCTCACGCTCAGATCGTATCCCGAGAAACTGATTGGTACGTGTACGTTCCGATGGAGTGCGGTTGGAGTGAGGATTTAGAGCTGAGTTCTCGACGATGAGAACCTTATGAGATGACGCTGGAGCAAAAGCTGGCAAAGGCCTTCCATTCAATATCCGAGAAGTCCAACTCAGACAGTCGAAGGGATACTTCCGGAGGGCCAATGGAGAGGATCTGCCACTTCGTACTCCGGAGCCCTCCCATTTCTCCCATTTTGGTGCTCCGGGGCTCCTCCAACTGGACAGTCGAAGAGATACCTCCGGCGGACAAATGGCGCGAGTCTGCCACTTCGCGCTCTAGAGCGCTCCGGAGCCCTGCCATTTCACCCATTTTGGTGCTCCGGGGCTCTCCCAAATCTGGCGCACCTCCGGAGCAGAGATTTGCGCGTCTCGGAGAGGGGTCCCATTCGCCCCGCCTGCTTGATGTCACCGTGACGTCACGGTGACGTACGGTGAACGAATGGGACCCCTCTCCGGGACGCGCAATTCTCTGCTCCGGAGGTGCGCCAGATTTGGGAGAGCCCCGGAGTACCAAAATGGGTGAAATGGCAGGGCTCCAGAGCGCTCCAAAGCGCGAAGTGGCAGACTCGCTCCATTTGCCCGCCGGAGGTATACCTTTTGTCTGAGTTTCCGCTTACACTTGTTTTAGCATGGACTTTTGCCGCTGCTGAGCAAACCAGAGATTACTCACTAGAGCCTCCAGAAAACTGCCGCATAACTTCAGCCTCGTGACGTGATCTTGCATTCAAGGCTGTGTATCCTTCTCGTATGCTGTCTCGTAGAGATATCCTCATCGTACCCAGCGTAGTCAGTGATAATAGCATCTAGAAGAAGAATTACTCGGTCAGCTTAAGATTCGCAAGAAGTATAAATAAATAATTTTCGTTTGATTACTAAAGTATATACCCTAAAATTACATGCTTACCGAAAGCAAAAGGAATAATCGAGGATATTTTCCAGCGCAACTTCCAAGTTTGTAGAATAGCACGCCAGCATCGACGATATGATACAATCTTGTGCAAAGTGTGACCGTTGTTGTTTCTAAGCAGTTAATGTAGTTTGAGAGATATTCTAGACGATCGAAAAGATGTGCTTTGTAAACTTGAGAAGCTTGTTAGCAACAATGCGAAATGATCCCTATCTGTAAGAGCTTATGGCACCAACTTCGTGGAAAAAAGAGGTCTGCTTTAGGAGGAGCAAGTTGGGGGCGTGTTCTGATTGTGAGTCGAGCTTTGGATCCATCTAGCCCTGGACTACACCAGTACCCAGATGGATAAATTTAGTATTTGGTAAAGTGTAATCACTGACAGTAAACTCACCCTTTGAGTTATATACCTTTCGCTTTACATGGGTTTGATTATCGGTTTTTTCGCCTGATTTGACCTGGAGTCAAAACAAAGAGTGTTAAATTTGAAATAGCCTCAAAAGTCGTAGTTAGTGACTGACATCTTCCTTAGTTCCAGTCAAGAGTCGGTCCGCGGAATCCCGACTAACTTTGGTTCCGCTCAGGAGTGGCTCTGCAGAGTCTCGATTGACAGCTTCTTTAGTTCCACTCAGGTCGCGGTCCGCGGAGCCTCGACTGGCAGCTTCTTTAGTTCCACTCAAAAGTCGGTCCGTGGAACCCATAGTATCTCGTGAATCCATGTCTCAGCATGAGAGACAGCGATTTTAACCTAGTACGGCGTGAGTATGGTAAAGAATGAAGCAACCAGTGAATATAAAGCTATCAGCGACTTGTTCTCAAAATCATCTGTTATCTTTTATCTACGAAAAATTATCTTCTTATCTAAATTGCATACGAGGGTGCCTTATTAGGGGTGGGGGAACGAAAGCCGCAAGTTTGAGCCGACTTTCGCGGCCAACTGGTCCTTTCGCAGTGTTGTATGTCGTTCCAGGACCAGCAGTCCGAGGAGGCGGCCCAAACTGGCGGCTCTCGTTCCCCTACCCCCTTATTAGAGCTGACAGTAGAAGTGATCTTTCATGGCTAAATTTTCTCAGAATGCAGAAGATGCAAGAGTGATCTAGAAAACCTGTGAAAAGGTGTCCGGATTGGTGGACATATGGAGAAGTTTTGGGTGAGTATCGTTTAGGAATCGTTGTTTTGCGGGGGCATGGTACCCGGGCATGACTCCTTCGATTGGCCTAACTTTTCTATGATCCGAAAGAGTGCAAAGAGCGGATACGATACCCTCGATTGCTTACCCCTCGATACCCTGGCTTGGTTTCTTCATGATCCGATAGAGCAAAAATAAAATAAAAAACTTCTGAAGACGTATCCGGGTTGGGACATATGGAGAAGTCGTGGGTGAGTACCGGATGGGAATCGTTGTTTTGCAAGCCATATTCAGGGGAACAGTCGGATATGACCTTCTGGATTAACCTATATTTTCCATAATCCGATAGAGCAAAGATAACTAGAAAACCTGTGAAGACGTGTCCGGATTGGTGGACATATGGAGAAGGTATAGGCGGGTATCCGTTGAAAATCGTTGTTTTGCGGGCCAACTTCAAGGGCATGGTACCCGGACATAATTCCTTCGATTGGCCTGGTCTTTCCATAATCCGATAGAGCAAAATTAATCTAAAAAACCTGCGAAGATGTATCCGGTTTGAGCATCTGGAGAAGTTATGGATGGGTTTCGGTACGGATAAGAGGAGGAGGGTATGAAGAAGCGAGTTGCGACTACTACTGGGGATCAAGTGAAAATTGACCGAACTGAAAACGAGGCATTTCTGCATGTTTTGCTCGAAATTAAAGTAATTTGTACTGTTCATTCCTCATTTGGAGCTCTGCTACATCATGTGATCTTTTACCAAAGATACTTTTATTGTTCTATCAGTGCATATGTTTTTGCTTACATGCTTTTTTGATGACTAAACAAGAGAATATGTGTTTTTAGCAAGCAAGTGCGATTAGCGCAGTGGCCGCAGGCTATCAGATCTGTGTACGTCAGACATTCGCGGTTGACGACCGCAGCAGATCCGCCCACTTTCGTTTTGTTTCGGGACATAATTTTGTCCTGGCTGACCCGACTCCACCGGCAAATTGGTCGGGATTATCCGACGTGTATCAAGACAAAATCGTTCGATCGATCGGATTTGTGAGTCGTTCGGGTTTAACTTCGGCGGTAAAAAGGTTGCCACAACCTTGCCAAATGAACCAACCAACCACCACACGAACAACACACGTTTAATGCCTATTACCTCAAACTTGGGTAATTAAACCGTCATTCTTTGAATTATACACACACATAAACAATGAAGCAAATCAACATGAAAAAGTGAAAAAATCCCTAACAAATAGTTGGAACTGATATCGATAAGTCAAACCAAAATGATATGTTGGTATCCTTTGGACTACTTGCAGGAAATGTGCAAAAGGAGATTAGAAAACTTAAGATAGGAATGTTTTCCAATGGGCTTTCTACGTACAAGGAGTGAGCGAATAGAAAGGCAACATAAGCAATAAGTGTAAGTGGTGAAAACTGCATGAGTAACAATGACTAAGTATATATAGATGTTCGCTTGCTGGCACCATCAATCCTTCTGCAGCTCCAATCGTTTTTATCTGTAGTCCGAGATCTTTTTGCCGAGTGGAAAGTCGCATCTGGCATCGTGGATCCATTCCTTGGCATTCCGCAACTAGCTTCTTTTATTTAGTAAGCATTGCCATCCGTGAACGTCTCAGCTGATATTGAGGGGTCATCGTATGCTCTCATGCATTATCTTGCTCAATCGCATCGCGATCCGCGATAGGCGGTCGCGCTCAATTTCATTTTCATGCATTAGCGGTAGCCGGCTCCTCCGTCTCACTCATACCGTATATTTACCACGTATGTCTTACGTCGCTTATTGACCCTTGTTTCAGCATTTCTAATGCAATTCACGACGTTGCATCCCAGTAGAATATCATTTTCCATTTGAAATCAGTGCTTTGTCAAAGAAGAAAAAGATGCTCGCTCACTGCTAACCTTGTGGAAGTACTGCTACTACGTTTTGCAATTCTCAGGCTTTATGTAAGGCATGTTCAAGCGATTCTTCTTACTTCGATTCGATTATTTTGCTTTTTTGATCGAGACGGCACTTGTCGGTAATTTGCCGGAAACTGTAACTATGCTCTATACTTACACTTTTTGACGTTTTGGGAAGATCAGTTTTGGTATTCGAGTAAGGATTCTGACTCATTTTAGAAAAGGAATGAACTTGCTGCAAACGCCTTTTTCACTATTTGATCTTCCACTCACTTTGAAATAAACATATTTAAGGTGACCTCCAAAATCTCATGTGAAACATGGCAGATTTTCATCTTCCTCTGCAGTTCTACCTCTCTCCATCATTGTAAGCTGCAGTTGCATTGTAAGTTTTTCATGCTTCATCTAACGCTGGTCTCGCCCGGGTGGATGTAAAAAACTCCTGTGGAAGGTACTAACGTTCGCGTTTGTTTTCAGAGCTGACATACGTTAATACGAATTCGATGCAGTCCTCCTTACGCTCATGCCCCCCAAGGTAAGTTTCTTTTATTTTTTCAGAGCTGTAATGTAATTCGTTCTTTTTCAATCTCACAGGGGATGGATACTTGGTCGAAGTAGCGTTTCCATACAAAATGTATACTGCTCAATACAGTATGGAAGGCTGTTCGAATCTACTTTCGGTATCTGCAAAGCGCCTTCTGGGATGGGAGTTTTAAAAAATTTTTGATGCAAAACTTCGAAAGCGCCGCTACAATAAAATCATACGGAACCTTAGTCCGTGAGTTCAAATGGGTCCATGATTACCTACCAGGGCGTTTTATGAAACAAGGCCTCCTATCTAGTAAACTCATGTCAGTTATTATCCTTTCAAACGCCAAAAAGACCTTAACACCTATTTTTATCTTAGCCAATCATTGAATTTCTACCTCAAAAAATTCGCAAACTCCCCTCTCAAAAGCGCTTTGCAGATACGAAAAGCGGATTTTCAATCAGAATTCAATGCTCTATAAGATCATATACATCTCATATGGAAACGCTACTTCGACCAAGTATCCTTTCTTTGTCAGAAAAAAAGAGTGATACCACCTAAGAAGACACGACAGTCGAAAAGAAGGAATTCCGGGACTAGCCTGAGGAAATCTGATTTTCCTTTTCCTCTTTTTGCTCAGCGATGTACAATTTGTTGTTAAGATTTCGTTGTTGAGACTATTGTTATCGTTTGTCATGGTTTTGTCGTTGAGTTAACTTGAGATGAATAGATCTGTGTCGATTCAGTCTCTGTAGTTTGCTCAGTATGGATTTTATGCCTTAAATTTGAACAATACTCAAGAGTGCCCTACGACTAGAATCACGCCCCATGGTCGCTTCGGAAATCCTGCATTCAACCGGTGTTTCACTTGCGTTTGACCGGAAAATGTGCTGCAGGAGAATTCCGAACCAAACGCAGGTGACAACTGCTCGACCGGCATTCCTCCGGCAGTTTTGTCCCGGACCAATATCCGGATCGTTCCAACCGTAACGGTGGTGTTCCGCATGTTTTCAATGAGTCGAACTCCGTTTTACCTGCGGTCTCAACCGCGAGTGTCTGAGACGTTGTAAGCGGCTCAATTTTGTCGGGCAGGCGGAGAGAGGCGGCTAAGCAGGTGGGCGGCGTGCCTCTAGAGGACGGACGCAGTGCCTTTAGCGGCCGAGAGGCATGATCGTTCGCCCACTAAAGGCACTGCGCTCGTCCGAATCATTGCCTGAATCTTGACAGTTTTCTTTCGTGTTCTAACAGGTGCCCTTCAAGGTAGAGGCCCTCTCGTCGACATGTTTAAACCTGCGGCGCAAGCTAAAGTGAAAAAGCATATCTCGTAATTGCTTCCTCGTGGTCGAAAAAAGCGGGGTTCCTGGGAGTTTCATGCGAGGTTGAACCCGCTTAGGATTAGGTAGGAATGAAAAAGATTCATGACATATAATATGCAGAAATCCTGATCCAATTTTTGGTAAGGCACTGCCTTTGACAAGTCACAACAAGGAACTTCAGTATGCCGAGTATGAATGCCAATCGAACAGGACAATGCAATTACAAGTAATTCCCGTAGAAAGGTTTATCTACTTGCAAGTTCAGTTCGATGAATGAAAGCCTGACGGGGAAATGAGCTTGAACATTAGATCTATGAAGTAGAGTAGTCGAGCCACATATGGTGACACTATCAAAACTGAAATTAAAGTGGTATTTGCCTACTTTGTTGGATCATCGGTCTCTCACTTACCGTCGCAGTCTGGATAGGCCGCGCTGTGCTGGTCACGATAGAAGATTGTGGATTTTTCCCACGTAGTAAAACAAGCAATCTTCGGCGAAGATTTTTATTGAACGCGAGATAAATAGTTGGATTGGCCTAGAAGAGGCGATTCGCAACCAATATATTTTAGCTGTATTCTTACCGCGCTATTGAGCAACGTTAACGAAGTCATTGCGAAGAACAACCATTTCGATAAGGGCATATAGGGTAGAAACTGCCAAATCAACCATGTCAGCACGTAAAGCAACGATGTGGCAAGGAACTGCAATTTTAAAATTTGATTCGAAGTGCTCCCATTATGTAGAATGTATCGGAGACACACGATTTGTTTAGCATAGCACAGGGCATTCGCTCCGATGAATCGGTTAGCTTTTGAAGCATAGTCTGTTTTTAGAAGATCAAAAAGTATTCTAAGGAGCGCCTGCATGGTAGCTTATCAGATTCAATACCTAATATAATGTTCTCAGGTTACTGACAACATCTGCGCAAACATTGACGCTATTCTACTCCTTGGCCAATTTTCCTGCACAAGTCACAAGCAAAGAGACGATGCAGTTAAAAACGCATCACAAAATGGTACATGAAGGTAATCGACATCTCTATTTTTCATTCAGAAACGGCTGGCTAGCATTTAGCAGCAAATTAAGTTGATGGGCATTGCTAATATTAGCACTTGCAAGGAAGAAACATCCTTCTACCTGAACAAGCAATCGCGTCTCCATTGTGCTCGTTCGTTCATTGACGATAGTGCTGCTCACAAGTTGCTGAAACATTTCATTCCGTTTATTTCAACGCAAATTTATGCTGTTACCTGTGAATTACGCTGAATTTTTCGGACCGTGTATAGCACAGCAGCATAAGAAATAACAGACACCGCGAGCACAAGAACGTTAAGATACAAATCCAGAGTTCCGTACCTGAATTGAAATTAAGTCGTTCCGTCCAAGTTAATCTTCACTTTCAGTAAGTTGTCTATGAAATTATTTCCGATTTCAATCCTAAATTCAGTATTCAAGAGCTCTGCTGTGCTCGCTAAGCTGTTTTTTGTGTTCCACGGCATCTTCGAAGTCAAGTGTGTAGCTGCTGTACTTTTGAATGTGTGAGCTATATTATTACGCGTGTGAAAGGGACACAGGACCGCTAAGGATGGTCTGCTGTGTCAGATATATACAATACCGCTCATAATTCGTCAAAAAATCACCGGACTACGGCGGACTTCGCCGGAGTGCGGCAGAGTGCGCCACACTCCACTAGAGTCCGCCGGAGTGCGGCAGAGTGCGCCACACTCCACTAGAGTCCGTGGGAATTCGCGGACTTCAGAATGGACGAATTCTGAATCCGAGGACACCATTCGATTCAGCTAGGGGCGAGACGCATCATCTAGTTTATAGGAGTGGCACGATCTAGCGGGATATGATAGGTATACGCTAGACAGTAAGTTTCCGCTCAGCTTTGCAGTTTTTTGTTTGTTTGGATTGTTCAGTCGGCTGACAACAGTATTGCCATTGATTTGTCGCTGATGACACATAGAAAGTATACCGGAGGAGTATGTAGAGAGTCACACTGATCGAATTTGTTCTAAAATCTGCTCAAGATCACAATACCGCTCACAGAATGTGTAAAATCTCCGTGAACTTCGCGGAATTCCGGGACTCAAGCTTAAGTCCGCGACATTCTGGGAATCCCACGACACTCCAGGAATCCGCGAAATAACGGATTTCATGCAAAATACGCAGCACCATAACTTCCTTCGGCATGAATATATTCTGAATCAGGAAACAGCATTGTGTTTAGATCGTCAAGGCGAATCTTTTGGTATACTGCATGTCCTCGATATTCCGTTTCCAGTTTTCTTAAATTTTTCTGTGGAGGTCCCTTTGCAAGAATATAACGCAGCGTCTGTATATTATAATGTATTATAATAGATTTCAGTGCAATATTCGATAGCATTGCTCTTGTAGCTTATCGTGCACTAAGTAGTAGCCGCAGACTTCTTTCAAAAAGGTAGATGCGCCGGTGAATTCTGGAAAAATCACGCGTTTTTAGGTTCTACTCGCCATAACTTCCTTCGGAATAAGTATATTTTGAATCCGAAAACAGTACTGTGCTCAGCTCATCAAGGCAAATCTTTTGATATAAAGCATGTCCTTGATATCTCGATTTCAATATTCTTGAATCTTTCTGCGGACGTCTCTTCGCGAAGGTGTAAAGCTGCGAGCATTGTCCCGAGTAGATTCCGGCAAGGACCTTTCGATAGTACTTGTCCTGTAGATTATGATGCACCAAACAGTAGCCGCAGATTTCTTCTCAAAGAAAATAGAAGGGCTGGTGAATTGTGGAAAAATCTTGTCGTCCCAAATTCTACTCGCCATAGCCCTAGTTTACGAAGCTCTTCTGCTAAGCAGATGTGATTATCGTAATCAGCAGGTCGGATAACCTCTATGAGCAAGTTTTCCGAGATGTTCGGGTTATTTCATTTTTTCCCGTTTTACTCTCAAGCGACCGTGTCGAGTCCAAGTGGCCTTTCCAGATGAAACCCATACTGCTTTGAAGAGCATTAATCGGTGATTCCAAATCTGCTTTCCAAATCTGCCAAGCGCCTCTGGACGCCGAGTTATGGCCGTTTTTCAGGTCAAAAAATTGAACGCAAAACTGAAGCAAAATCGCCCAAATTTGCTCAAATGGCCCAGTGTCAAGTATCAGAGTGGTTTATGCAATGGATACAATTTATTTAATATGCTAATGCTTAACATTGCTTTATTTGAGCGCTTTAAAGATTGTAACAATCGATTCTGCCTAAATTTTGCATTCATTTTTCGTTCCGAAGAACGGTCATAACTCGGCGTCCAGAGGCGCTTGGCAGATTTGGAAAGCAGATTTGGAATCACCGATTAATGTCTTCAAAGCAGTGTGGGTCTCATTTAGAAAGGCCACTTCGACTCGACACGGTTCCCTTGTCAGATAATCGCCGGGGCAGGCGGCTATGCGATTTATGGGGGGCGGGCACCGGAAAAATAGTTCGCTCATTTTTTGCGGTCCGCTTGCGGATATTTGGAAGAATCTTAGCGAAATTTTAGACTAATGCTTGGAGAACAATCGCGGTTTCCTTATAGATTAGTTGCGGCGCAGTGGCCGTATTCTCGCTGAATTTCCGCGAGAATATGCAAAATTTTCGCGGGCCGCACGGTCTTTTGTGGAGAACCGCGCAGCCCCCAGGTCCTTTCCGCTGAGAGAAAGTATCTCAAACTTGAGTAATTAGATCATCGATGACACCTCTGCCATGTAGAGTCTCACCTTTGCTCGGCGTACGCCCGAAACTGCTTAAAAACCGTCCGGCCCCAGCTGAAAATTTGACCGGCGCTCGCTGAAGGAGATTATTTGACAAGCGCCTGCAGAAAATTCTGTGTTGCTGCCCGCAGAACATTAAACAGTAAGGGAAGTGCCGCTCGCTGAAGGTTTGGTCATGCCCCAAAATTCTGCTGACCGCTTGCAGAAAAGCGCGAGTTTGCGGACTGCCTGTCCCCGGCGATTGTCTGAGTAAGCTCTGGAAGCTCGCCGATGGGTTTTGGTCCTTTGCCCACAATGTAAAGATCGCATACTTCGTCGAAATTCCACCGTGACTGGTTGTACAAAACGTTAATCAAATCTGTTTAATCGCTTGCTGGATCTTCCTGCGCTGTGACAGTTAGATAGATCTGAGCTTTAGCCACGAAGCTGATTCAACAAAGAAGCTGAAGCACACTCAACCACCATATTCAGTGTGAGAGTCATTGAGCTCTTGCTATTGAGCGAAGCGAACATAATATCCGCAATGTGAGTGTCATACAAGCATCACGGTGGAATTTCGACGAAGTATGCGATCTTTACATTGTGGGCAAAATGCATGAGGAAGTGTTTTCGTAGGCTAGTAACTCGGCGATTTCTACAGAGTGGAGCTTGAGACATGCACCGTTCGATGGCACACTTCCTAATTACTTTAACCTTTATAAGCAGTCAAGCAGGTTCTCTGACAGGTACGCGAGAGGTGCAGGCAAATTTGCCCGCTTTTGTGATTTAGTTACATTTACCTCACCGTATCTCTCCAAAAAGACCTTGTAGTCCTCAGAGACCACGATTTTCGTAAAGAGCGTGTTCGATAACCTCTATAAGCGGAGTTCCCTTACAATTCAGAAGTATCAACATTTTGACCAAAATCCTTCGGCGAGCTTCCAAGAGCCTAAAACGAGAAATGAAATAACCCGAACATCTCGGAAAACTTGCTCATAGAGGTTATCCGACCTGCTAATTACGATAATCACATCTGCTTAGCAAAAGAGCTTCGTAATCTAGGGCTATGGCGAGTAGAATTTGGGACGACAAGATTTTTCCACAATTCACCAGCCCTTCTATTTCCTTTGAGAAGAAATCTGCGGCTACTGTTTGGTGCATCATAATCTACAGGACAAGTACTATCGAAAGGTCCTTGCCGGAATCTACTCGGGACAATGCTCGCAGCTTTACACCTTCGCGAAGAGACGTCCGCAGAAAGATTCAAGAATATTGAAATCGAGATATCAAGGACATGCTTTATATCAAAAGATTTGCCTTGATGAGCTGAGCACAGTACTATTTTCGGATTCAAGATATACTTATTCCGAAGGAAGTTATGGCGAGTAGAACCTAAAAACGCGTGATTTTTCCAGAATTCACCGGCGCTTCTACCTTTTGAAAGAAGTCTGCGGCTACTACTTAGCGCACGATAAGCTACAAGAGCAATGCTATCGAATATTGCACTGAAATCTATTATAATACATTATAATATACAGACGTTGCGTTATATTCTTGCAAAGGGACCTCCACAGAAAAATTTAAGAAAACTGGAAACGGAATATCGAGGACATGCAGTATACCAAAAGATTCGCCTTGACGATCTGAACACAATGCTGTTTCCTGATTCAGAATATATTCATGCCGAAGGAAGTTTTGGTGCTGCGTATTTTGCATGAAATCCGTTATTTCGCGGATTCCTGGAGTGTCGTGGGATTCCCAGAATGTCGCGGACTTAAACTTAAGCCCCGGAATTCCGCGAAGTTCACGGAGATTTTACACATTCTGTGAGCGGTATTGTGATCTTGAGCAGATTTTAGAACAAATTCGATCAGTGTGACTCTCTACATACTCCTCCGGTATACTTTCTATGTGTCATCAGCGACAAATCAATGGCAATACTGTTGTCAGCCGACTGAACAATCCAAACAAACAAAAAACTGCAAAGCTGAGCGGAAACTTACTGTCTAGCGTATACCTATCATATCCCGCTAGATCGTGCCACTCCTATAAACTAGATGATGCGTCTCGCCCCTAGCTGAATCGAACGGTGTCCTCGGATTCAGAATTCGTCCATTCTGAAGTCCGCGAATTCCCACGGACTCTAATGGAGTGTGGCGCACTCTGCCGCACTCCGGCGGACTCTAGTGGAGTGTGGCGCACTCTGCCGCACTCCGGCGGACTCCAGTGAAGTGTGGTGCACTCTGCCGCACTCCGGCGGAGTCCGCCGCAGTCCGGCGACTTTTTTGACGAATTATGAGCGGTACTGTATATGCTTGCCTGTATATGCTTGGGGTAAATGGAGAATTTGAATGTTTTAAAAACGGAGATACGTTGAGACTTAATTCCACTTTCGACTACTGTCAGATTCCAGCTTCTTACTTTCCATGGAGTACGATCTGGGCTAACAGGAAGCCACATTGTTAAGTTTGCTTTGCTCTGTCGAATGGTGACCCATACTGCACTAAATGAAGGAAAGGGATAGGAAGACAATAGATTGTTGAAATCTTAAAATTCTGGACAAATCCTAATTTTCGACTCATGGTTCATCGCAATTTTCATGGCTTCAATGCATCATTTGTCCTTGTGAAAAACATGCTTAACACTTCTTGTAAGATGGACCAACTTCGGCTGCTTGGTAATCTTAGCATTGATTCATATATGCTGTGTGGTCTGTTGGAAGTTTCGTTGGGAATGCAAGAGCGTGCTTATTCTAGGAGTTTAGCTAATCAAGTTAGTTTAGCTAAGTCCGATGGGTACGTGGGTGCAGAGCCTACTTCTAACCCTCACGGATTAGCAAGCAGTAGAGGCTGTACCGGTTCCCTGGATACGACATCTACAAGAATCATTTAGTACTTGCCGTTCGACTCGGACGAAATTAGCGCTGCTGTGAGGCGGTGCGTATATCAAGCGGGTTTGCAGGACAGCGTTAGGGTGGTCGAAATTTTACCGCTCAACCTGTAACGGAGACTGGTCAGAATCGATCGCACGATTGATGCTTGACGCTCTGTAATTTGTCCATACGGGGAGGGCGACCGTATGATTCTGGAGTAGTGTATCTCATAACATATTTATCATGTAGCTATATCAGCTATACATATTTAGGAGAAACAGGACGTCCCCTCTGCTCACGCATGAAGGAACGTCTGGACGGGTTACATAAATTGGATCCAGCAGTCAATGCATTGTGCAGCATGAAGACAACGAGGTACAGGTTGGAATCAAAATACTAACCTATAAGCCTTTACTGCTAGCGCGCAAAAGCTTTGGAGTCCTTCTGGATAAACACCAAGAGTTCAGAAATGAACCGTAAGAAGGAGTGCCTCGCGACCATAGGTGCGATAGGGGGAGCCGGGCTCTCCCCAGGTGAAGGGGGTCTCGGCTGTTTCCGACCTTCCAGGGTGAAGGGGGTATGTGAATAGGGGGGGGGGTGGGAGGACGAGAGAAAAGGTAAAAAAGCGTGGTATGAAGAGCTCTAATTTGTACCTTATTTAGGCACAAATTGAAAAAAAAATTGAAAAATTTTAAAAGAAATTAAATTTTTTTTAGAAAAATTGACTCTATGAAGATATGTGCTCCTGTTTCATTGCATCAACAAAAAACGAAAGCAATAAGGTTTAGCCCAAAAGATGTACAAGTTAGGAACAAATTCAATTCCTGCACATCATCATCAACAATATCATCGCTAACGTCAGAGACAATAAGTTCGCTGCCTGAAAAATCTTCTTCTTCCTCCAAAAAGTCATCGGAGTAGAAGTAGAATTGCGTGCAAAAGCGTTCTGAGTCGAAAATGGATTTGAAACTTTCTTCTTCTTCTAAGCGCTTTTGTGATTTTTTCCTGGCCCTCTGGTAGCACCAAGAGAGTCAGCAGGTAGGTGACCAGTTTCTTCATACCATCTTTTAGGAAATTTCAAAAAGTCATACGGTAACAGCCTGTCTGGACCACTTATAGCAGTTCTTTAAGTGAAGTTTTTAGATAACAATATGTTTAGTAGAAGGTTGACAAATCTTAAGTAATTGCTTAGATGCTCCACCGTTGTACGAGTTTCGCGTTGCGTTCTAATAACAGAGTAGATAGAAAATCCCCTCTCCACCTCTGCCGTGCTAGTCGGAATAGAAACTAGCTTTGCCACTAAGTCCATCAGATTTTTGCGGTAAGTAATGGGAAAAGAGCCAGATCGCATATGCTTTCGCAACACGGGAAGGAAATAGTGCATACTTTTTTGGGCCTTGTCGAACTCTGGCTTCACCTCCTCTGGCATACGTCCTGTTAGCTGATGAGAAAGCTGCTCAACTTCTTCTTTAACAGCATCTGCGGAATAGCCGGAAAAAGTAGATACTATGCTGCGCGTTGTTTTTTTTCAATGTCATAGGTCATAATGTCACAAGGCGAATAACTTCCAAAAGCATAGCACAGAGTTGGGTTCGCACTCCAGTCGGGATCTAAGAGCAGTACCTATGCTTTGTACTAACACCTTCCTTTTGTTCATATCCATAAATGAGAAGTGATTCAAATCAGACAAAACATTACAAAGTTGAAATTTTCATGAATAAGGAGGTAATGCTGAAGTTAATTGAGATTCGAAGTCCAGCATGTACCAAAATGTTGTGAATTTAGCAGCCTTGAAATCTTCAGCAACCTGAAGATCAGCAATGGACTTCCTGGACATTTCCTCATTGAAACTAGGCAATCTGCTTGGATTCTATATTGGCTGATTGACACACAGATTAGCGTATTCGTTTATCGGATATCGGAAACTACAATATAGACAGATAAAATAACTGCAATACAGTAACCAGATAAAACAATGATCAAGGATACCAGCTATCCCAAGACGCGTGGAAGGCGGTGAAGCGTGAGCCGGCGTCGAGCAGCGTACCGAGGCAAGAAAGAATGTTGCAAGAATGTTCCCTCGGCTTCATCATGCCCTTTTAGTACCGTTTCTCGCTTGTTGTTAGATCGCGGCATGATAGCGGTCAGGCAGCATCTCATGCCGGCCGTTCCCAGGCGTCGCTTACATATTTGCGATCGCTCCGCGATACTCCCGCCGGCGTCGTGAGAGGAGCTTTATGAAGCGTAGCGCTGCGTAGCAAAAAGCGTGAAGCGTAGCGACGAGTAGCAAAGGCGTGAAGCGTAGCGATGAGTAGCAGAAGCGTGAAGTGAAGCGTATACAATGCAGTCCAAACATATTTTTTTTCACGCGTGACGTCTCATTGCTGGCGTTCTTCGCGTAGCTGGCGTTCGATGTTGCGCCTTCTCTCGCGGTTCCTTTCTAGTCCTTCGCGTGCAGATCGTAGCTGCTCAAGGATTGATTGGCTTTCTTCTGGCAATTCACAAATGGCCGAATGGTGTCCGAAACCACGGCAGTGGTAGCATTTCACTGCGTACTTTCGACAGTAGATGTCTTCCGCGCATTCTGTGGTTAGACACATGACACAGCGAAGCTCAGCTCGCAATACATCTCGGCGTGTCGCTGCGTCCGCGACAGTCTGACACGAGTCTGAATAATGGTTGCCGACGCGTTTACAAAACACACACTGAATGGTTTGTTCCTCGCTGCGCAGAATGAAACCATGTGAGAAGCGTCTTGGTGGGCAGGTTCTTCGTTGCGAGAGCTCATCTATCAGACGCTCAAAGTCGCGTTCTGCTTGAATGGCTTGGTCTAGGTCTGCCCTGAGACGTTGCCGCTGGTGTTCACGTCTTTCGCGCTCCTCTTCCAACTGGCGTCTCTCTTCCTCTTCGAGTGGTGCTTCGTCATCGCTGTTGGCTTCTTCTACATATTCCAGCTCTTCCTCGAAAGGAATCTCCTCATCGAGATGCTCGGCTTCTACGTTTGGCTCCTCATTGTGAATTTCTTCGCCTAGCGCCTCTTCTTCCAGTTGGAGCTCATCCTCGACCCTTGCGTCGTCTGCGTGATGGACAGCTTCTTGAACAGCTTCTGTAGGCTCGTTCGTCGCGTGTTCTTCCACTCTTTCTTCTTCCTGCATCGCCGCGTTCTCACCGTCTGGACTCTCTCGATTCCCTGTGCTTTCGTCTGTCGGCTGCGATCTCTTGATTAAGGCCAGTATTTCGTTCAACTTTGCGTCGACGTTACTCATCACGGCGTTTACGACCGCATCGATGATTTCCTCCCTATGTGTTGAAGTCTCTTCATCTGATGTTGATTGCGGTCGTGTTTTTTCGACTTCCTGCAGCGTTGCGACTATGTCTTGCAGACTGGTTTCAAACTCTTCCACCTTTTTCGACGTGGATTCTTCACTGTCGACGAGAGTGGTGACTGCTGCGAGGATCTGTGCCTGCCGATTGGCGACCTCTGTGCGTTCCTCCTGTTGCAGGTGATTGCGAATATCTCTGAGTTTTTGGCTGATCGAAGTGACGGTGCGCAGATGGTCGTCGATTGCGAAGTTGATGATCTCCTGGTCCGTGAGCAGTTCCATTCCATGGGCGTCTCTCCTCTCGCGCGCTATCATAGCTCTCCAGGCGTCAAGGGAGATCGCGTTCGTAGCCACAAGGAAATGAGGCAATGCAAAAAACATACAAAACTGCGTTCTCAAATAAAGAAGCTCTAATCTAAAGCGATCACATTCATTCTCTCTCATCTGCAGTAAAGCTAGCCGATCAGACCATTCTTGTGGTGAACCTTCGATGCGCAATACATCCAATTCCAATTGGCTGACATCTCGCATTGTCTGATTGAGCTGCCCGGCGTGATCGAGGATTTGCTGGAGCAGCACGGGCGGCATCGGAAGGGTTGGAATGGCGCTGCGTAGTCGTTTGTTCTCTTCTTTCAAGCGGGACAGTTCATCTTCTCGACTCATGGTCTGAAAGGGTACTGGTTCAAATATAATAAAGTATAGATGATAAATATTTCTAGTGACATCAGACGGTTTTTTGGTGCAGTGCAAGCGAATCGAAATTGTGTTGTTTTTTACCAAGAAAAAATTGAATGAGTGCGTTCAGTCCGCGTACGGGACAACAGAGAATCATGCGAATTAACTTTACAAGCAGAAATATCATGCGCAAACCGAGGGATTGAATGGTCAAATAGGTGATCAACAGCGCTATTACAACCCCTAGTACTGCCACTAGTATTGACTTATACCAGTCTATCATGGTTTTGAATATGTGCTCTAGATCAGGCCACTGGAATTCGTTATACAGCGTGCTGTTTCCTTGGATGGTTGCTAGAAATGGGCCGCGTAACGAGCTTACATATTTGAGTGTTCCAACTAATGTGAAATCCTTTGAAATTGTTCCACATTTGACCGAACAGTTCATTTCTTGCCTTGCGGCATTCAGCGCGAACACCAGGGTAGAGTGAGGTTTTTTTGGACCACATGGAACCGCAAAAGCATCTTGGGCGCAATATATCTCTGCTAATCTTTGCGTTTTCGCATAACAAGTGATGACGGCTTTTGCTCCTTGCGCGCAGTTGTAGCAGCCTTGTAAAATGCTGTTTTCCACGGTACAGACGTCATTATGCACTTCGAGAACGACATCGTTGATCTTTTCCTTGAAGTCTACGATAAATTCCGCCATTGCCATCTGCGGAATTCGCGCTACGAGTACTCCGCGATCATTTTCTAGTTGCCAAATCGGGGTTTTGATTGGCAGGCTTGTCTCTACATCTTGAAAGACCTTTCTCAGATCTGAGGAAGAGCACTGACACTTGACTCTACTCTCAGCGGCCTCGCAACGGCAATCGTCGCGCAGTGTACAGTTTAGATTTCTAGCGGCTTCCTCAGAGTCACACTGTAAGTGTAGATCTTCCTGTTCTCTCCAAATCGCGATATTTTCACCGTCGGTGATGAATCGATCATTGAGTAGTGACATGGGAGGTAGTGCCAAGGAGGTCATCACTATTCGAAGGGAGGGTAATTCGACAGGAACATTAGGAGTCAATGGTATAATAAAGCGTTGAAACCTTGTTTCCCTGTCCTCCCGTTCTAGCGTGACTTCCAACTTCGCTTCTTCTCGCCATCTCATGCAGCGGAAAAGTTCGTAGGCCTTTGTTGACTCTGGAACTGCATAAACTCTGTAGAAAAGGCACCCGGCGCTTGGGTAGAAGCAATCGCAGCCCCATCCCCCACAGGATTCTATACATTCAGTTCTTCCTGGGAATGCGTTTCCTGGTTCTAGCTCGGGTATAAGGCTGAAGCTGCTTATATCCGCGCATTTGTTCCTTGAACAAGATCCCATGTGCGCACAGCGCTTGCTATCTATCACGTTCAATCTGACGGCTCGCGTGAAGAGCAGTGTTTGTCGATCACAGTCAAGTTTGATGCCTTGCCATCGAATTTTGATACTGGTGACCAGAGATGTGTTGCTGACAAGATTAAGGCACGCTTCTCTTTTTAGCGCGTTTATCTTTAGCACTTCTGAAAGCGTTACCGTACATTCTCTCACTCCATTGGTTAGTGTGCAGATGGTCCGCTTGTGGTCGAAAATATTCATGCGTTGACATGTTGGCGATACCATTTTGGTAGCGAAAATAAGGTTCAGTAGGATAGCTAGCGCAGTTGTCATTCGTGCACTTCTCGTTCTCCTTCTTTTCGAGAATAGCTTGTGGATCCCCCATAGACAGGAGTAAGCGACCGCTTTGACTCCACCCATTAGGAGCCAATGTAAGCCTCTTAGGATGAGTCTTAATGGTTTCCCAACGGTGACTGGAACGTATAAGAGCGCATATACTATCGCAATGAGCATGTAGAGCAGGACTGCTGAGATGATGATCGCCCCTTGTGGCCAGCACTCAGGGTTTAGTAAGATCGTAGAGCAGAACCAGCAGTCTACATTGTCACAAAAATCAAGCCCTTTACAGATAGTACTTATCGTCTCTGTATGTTTTCCGTTTTTCCACTTCAACATAACCACGTGGTCATGGAGTGTTATTTCTGCCGGAAAGCGTATCACTTGCGACTGAGCTCCTTGATTTTGTGTTTTGCAATAGTTGTCCGCGCAAATTTGGAATGACTCGTTTATAACCGCATGAAGAAATACTCCATTGGGCGTACAACTGAACATGATGGAATGCGAACGTTCCTGCGTTGTGGGTGAGAGTATGGTCAAGATCATGACATAGAAGAGGAACCATTTTGTGCGTGAATTCTTAATCAAATTCAATCTCTGGTTGGTCAGAGTATTCTCAGCGTACTGTTGTTGCTTGCGTGGCCGAAGGTCATAACGCTGAGACACCTTTTCCTTCTGGTCACTTACTGTTTCAACTGGTGCTCTCTGCGTTGTTGGTTTGTCCTCTTCCTCAATTTCTAGCGGGACGAGAAGGTTGACTGGGCGTCGAATTTTTCGCTTGTTCGTGGTAAGTTCAACTTCGCGAATCTTTCCCTCTACTCCCTGGTGAATTTCCGTAATTCGCGCTAGCTTCCACGAGTTTCTAGGGAGCACCGGGTCACTCACCAACACTACCGAACCAACCGCAGGCACCTCTGTTCCTTGCCTCCGCTTTACAATGTTCTTCAGTTGTTTCTCACGTAGGCTGGTCAGATAATGTTGCTGCCATATCTTCCAAAAGCGTTCCAGCAATTTACACGACGACGTGAGCGCTTCTTCTACTTGCTTCCGTGTTTGTAAAGTTTTTAACTCGGCGGGTGGTAAGTAATCCGGATCATCGTCCGTTAACGGATTTACGCATAGTGGAAGGGTTATAACCCAGTCCTTCTGCAAGAAGTCGATTGGGCGGATCATTCCAAGCGTGTCCGGCTTGACCTCCTGATATGTTAGCGGACGTGAGTTCAGACAAGCTTCTATTTCCGCCATTATCGTCACCATTTGGTCGTAGGAACGTATGATCACCTCTCTTGTGGCCTTGTACAGCGACTGTTTGATTGACTTTATAAGACGTTCATAAAACGCGCCTTGCCATGGGGCATAAGGCGTGATGTGGTGCCAATCAATTTCAAGATCGGTAATCTCTCGAGTTATAGCGTCTTTAAGGATCTGCTCACTCAAGAGAAAAGTTGGAGCGTTATCACAAGTGATCGATTCCGGAATGCCCCTGCGCGCTATAAATCGTCTTAACGCGTTCAGGAAATCTTCGGTGCTCATACTGGCTACCAACTCCAAGTGGATTAAGCGTGTAACTGCGCAAGTAAAGATGCATCCATAGATTTTGGAGCTTTTGTTTTCATCTACCGAGGGGAGGTCAAAGAAGTCGAGTCCAATGTGTTGAAAAGGCCGTCCTCTTTGAACTCTTCTTTCTGGTAAATTCGTAGAGTCCGGATAGTGATATGGCAGTGCGTTGAATCTCCTACAGTTAACGCAGTCATGGATCAAGTGTCTCACTTGTTGACGTAACTGCGGGATCCAATACTGCGCTCTGACGTTGGCCATCGTGTGTTCTACACCACTGTGATAATTTCCGTGGGCTTCGCGAATGATCAGATTTGCCAGTGCCGTCTTTGGCGCTATGATTATCGGATTTTTCGCGTCTTCTTCTAAGGATGACATCTCCAATCTTCCTTTTGAACGCCATATGTGTAGGCGATCTTGGAATAGGTGCAGCGTATTTTCCATTGATTTTCTGTATTCCTTTGAGAGATAAATTTCCTGGTGGTAGCGTATGATCGCCCTTCGCGCTGCTCGTTTGGATTGAGCCGTCGCGGGAATGGGTAAATCTTGTATATCCTGTAACTCTGGGAGGTATTCCCCTCGCTCTTCCAGTGGACGTTTATGTAGTAACTTTTTGATGAAAATCAATACTATTGCCACAGTGCGTATTGCTTTTTTCAGTGTTGAAAATCTGGAGAGATCCCAAGGATGTTGACTTGATGTGTTTGCGATGGGTCCTTTTCGCAATACTAGTGCTGCTGCTTTAACTCGATTTTCTTCTTTATACAGCGTGTAATTTGGGTTCGTCCATTCAGTCAGAGCTTTGCGCAAGAAATGTGGCCCATGCCACCACATGTCGGTAACCATGCCCTCCGAATTTGTTCCTCGAGTGCCTAAATCCGCGGGATTTTCTTCCGTTTTCACGTATTTGAATTGTACGTGGCTTTCTTGCTTCTCTAGTTCCGAGACAATGTCGCGAATTTCGTTAGTTCTGTTCCTAACAAGTACCCCTGCTTTGTCCTGATGAGGGTTGGTCATAAGCCAATTCAATGCGATCTGTGAATCCGAAAGAATGATGATAGTTCGCGAAAATTCCTTACTTCTTTCTCGTATTGCTTTAGAGACTGAATTTGCCAGTCGCACAGCTATCGTTAACGCGTTTAGCTCCATTTTGGGCATCGTTGTATGACCATTTATGGAAGGAAGTTTTGATTTGGCCATGACGAGTGAAGAGAACTGCTCATTGAACAAGTAGGCGCATACTGCCATGGCCATCTCGCTTGCATCCGCAAATACTGCGAGATGATAAGGTTCCGTACCTAGCGTCAGTCTTCTGGGAATCGAGTTTTCGTAACCATCTACGCTCGTCTTGAGCTGAACCCATTCCTCGCGTAGGTTTGTACCAATGGGGTCATCCCACTCTCGCGGTAATTTCCAGAGATTTTGCTGGAATACTTTCAATTTCGTCATCAGTGGGACTAACCATCCCAGTGGATCATACACTGATGCTATTTGGCGTGCGATGCTGCGTTTCGTTACAGAATTTGAGGGCGGTATCGCACAGTTGATGACCAAGTTGTCCTCATCCGCGTTCCATGTGACACCCAGTACCTTTTGGATACGCTTCGTTGCGCAAATTTCCTTACTCAAGACCTTTTCTAGGATATGGGTATTCGAGAGATATTCGCGTAAGTTCATTCCCATATCTTCAAAGAATCGTCTTGAAGCCTGGGCTTTTTGTTGAAGTTCGTCTTCTGTATCCGCCGGAAGGATTAGATTATCCACATAAAGATTATCACGTATGTCGCCTGCGAGGGCCTCGTCTGTGTTTTGCTGCTCCATGTGGTAGCGTATTGTTCCCGCTAGTAAATACGGAGAAACATTTAGGCCAAACGTTACCCTCGTAAAGCGATAAGTGACGATATTATCTCCTTCCGGAGGGAGGTTAATGTCGCGAACCCACAAAAATCTCGTAGCGTCTCTGTCGATCTCATTGAGATGGACTTGCAAAAATGCCTTTTCTACGTCAGCTGTCGCTACATATTTTGCTGCGCGAAAGCGTATCAGCATGCCATATAACTCTGGGAGTATACTTGGCCCTTGGTGGAGTACGTCGTTCAAGGAAGGACTGTTTTTGAAGTGTGAGGAAGCGTCGAATACGATGCGCAACTTAGTCGTTTCCTTATGCGGCGTTATCACGGGCTGGTGAGGGATATAGTGTAAATGGTTTCCTTGCTGAAGTTGGTTGTCTGGGACCACTTCAATAATGCCCTTCCGTTTTTGTTCTTCAATGATGTCAGCGTAATTTTGAAGCACGATTGTGTCTGTTTTCAGGGTTTCTAATATGCGACCCAAGCGTTTCAATGCTATAGCTTTGTTGGTGGGTAACGGCGGATGTGATTCTTTGAATGGTAGGCGCACATAGTATCCGTCGGTGCGCTTCTCGATTGTTGAATTGAAAAAGTTTTCCACTTTTTCTTGCGTGGCAATCTTTTCTTCGTTCTTTGTTCCTGTGAACTCGCAAATTCCCGAGGAGTCTATGGTCCAATATTTGTCCCAGCGTTCTTTATCTTCGTCGAGGCTTTCACTGAGGTTGGTGAATACTCGTACCGTAGAAAGAGAAGTTGAACAAGCTTTTCGTCCTTTCTTCGCAGCAGTCTCGGGCATTTGTTGCTTCCCTGTGATTAGGTAGCCCAATTTGGAAGGGATGAGCAATAGACCTGATGGAAGCGTGAACCTCGGCGACACATTTTCCAAGAAGTCCCAGAGCTGGTCGCAACCAAGCAAAATCTGTGGGTTGGATTCCCTTACTTGGTTAGTTGTCGAGAGAGGTATTTGATGCGTTTCCAAGAACTTCAAGTCTTCGCCGCTTAGTGTCACTTTTTTTCCTTTCTCCGTGAGTATAGGTATAGTGTATAACCGCACATTATGATTTTTACCTTCCTTATCCCAGAGCTCGAGCTGCGTCATCTCACACACTGTTGGCTTTGCTTCATGTGAACCGAATGTAAACATCTGGAAGCTTTCTGTCCCTAAGCTTTCCAGGTTGAGCTTGTTTGCCAAGCTTGCACTGATGAAGGACTGATCTGCCCCCGTGTCGAAAAGTATCTCGACGTCAGTCCATTCCTTGCCAGCAGTGTTGTAGATTCTTGCTGAGCCTGTGAGAAGTAGTACTGACCCATCTCTTCCGAGCGTTCCCTTTTCCTCGGCGTGAAGAATGGTCCTAGGTTCTTGCGTTTCTCTCAGTTCCTCGTGGTTCTCTTCTGGAATCTCGGTGCTAACTGGGTGTGCCCGTTTTTGTTTGCCTCGTTGTTGTTTAGTACTTTCAGTCTTCCTAACCGGTGGCGTGCGGGATTGCTGCTGCGAGGCTTGTCTTCGTTCTAGATCCTTGTTGCCAATTGCTTTCGAAAAGCGTCTTGGGCAAATTGTGTAATGATGCCTTTTTCCTGGGCAATTCCTACATCCTTCAACGGTGCAGTCTCTGGCGTAGTGGTCCTTTCCTCCACAGTTTAGACATAACTGTCTTTCTTGCATTAGTTTACGACGTATTTCCATCGTGTCGTAAACCCTGCAGTTGACCGAATTGTGACCTATGGTACCACAGAATATGCAGGATGTGGGTTTTGATGATCCGCGTATGGCGTTTCGACGCTGCTGAGCTTCGTCCTCCCTGACGGTGACGTGACTGGTATTCCTGCTAACCATGTCATTGACTCGCTCCTCCATGCTTATCAGTGAGTCCAAGTCCGCGATGATGTTCTGGAGTTTCCAGTCTTGTTCTCCTCTTTCCCGAGACATTTGACGTTCCAGAACTTTGCGTTGAAGTTTCGCCGTAAACTTCGATAGCACTTTTTGTGCGAGAAAAGAACCATCTAAGCAAACCCCTAGCTTTTCTAGCTGCGTTACGATGGGATGTAGGGTTTCCAACAGTTTTCTTTGCGCTATTATCGTCCCTTGTTCGGCCCTCGTATGTTCGAGTCGCGTCTGTAGTATCGCGATAAGTTGTGACTCATTACCGTACTTTTTGCGCAGTAGTTCCACCGCGTTATCGTAGTTTTCGTCCGTAACCGCAAAGCGCCTTATCAGATCGCGTGGCTCTCCGCGTAATGCGTTTACTAAGTAGTTGAATTTTTGGAGCTTTGAAAGCGGTTGAGTATGAACGCTCGCTTCAAACAGGGTCCAAAAATTACTGAATTCCCACACTTTCCCGTTAAAAGTGGGGATGGGAATAGCAGGGAGCGTTGCTTTTGCCATTTCCAACTGCCCCCCATTCCCTGATTGTTGCCGTTGTTCCGCGAAGTGCGCTAACTGCCCGCGCTCACTTGTTGTTGCATTTCGTGCGTCAAGTTGTATTATAAGCATTTCGGCGCGATCAATGGCAGTCTGTGTTTTTTCCATGTACTCAAACGCTTGCGCTTCTTGTTCCTCGGTCAATGAGTCAGCTAGCGCGTCTACCATGTTCGCGAATTTACCAAGATGCTCTAAGACTAATTTGGAAGTCCCTTTCAATTCACATACAATAAGTGATAAGCGTTCAAAGGAATCTTCTTGCAAGGAAACATCCCCCTCATAGCGCGATATCACATTGTTCAAGTTATTGCAGAAGCGAGTTAAAAGCGCTTTCTGAGATTTTAATGCAAAGGGCCCAGCCATTTTTCAGAAAGGCGTAATTGGCGTAAAAAATGATACTTGTACAATAAAGGATGATTCAGCGTACAAATTGAATGCTCGCTAATCACCGAGTGAATTGAGAGTTCAGGACCGCGTATGAATAGTTAGGCCAAAAACGCGGTTGTAATGATTTCAAGTACTACGGTGCAATAAGCAAGGCGGAATTGCATGCAAAGCTTAGCAATTGAATCTTACCTGTTTCCGTTTTAGCCGATGCACCATATATTGGCTGATTGACACACAGATTAGCGTATTCGTTTATCGGATATCGGAAACTACAATTTAGACAGATAAAATAACTGCAATACAGTAACCAGATAAAACAATGATCAAGGATACCAGCTATCCCAAGACGCGTGGAAGGCGGTGAAGCGTGAGCCGGCGTCGAGCAGCGTACCGAGGCAAGAAAGAATGTTGCAAGAATGTTCCCTCGGCTTCATCATGCCCTTTTAGTACCGTTTCTCGCTTGTTGTTAGATCGCGGCATGATAGCGGTCAGGCAGCATCTCATGCCGGCCGTTCCCAGGCGTCGCTTACATATTTGCGATCGCTCCGCGATAGATTCCTTATGTAGGAAATCAGAGAGTTTCGCTCAATTGTCAACTCTGTATCAATGTCGACAACGTTTTCGTCGGCGTAAAATTCTCCTTCTGCCTCGCTGTGGAACTGGAACACATGCGACTCATCTGCTATTTTGTATATTCTGCCTGCCGTTTCCTCTTCAGACTGCCAACCTTTCCAAAACACTGAGGGATATTTTAATAACATGTTATTCTTCCGAATGTCTCAAAGTTTTTGATTCATTGAAACCAACCATTCTCTACAAATTAGGTGAGGTGAGTCTAGAGCGTTTTCACGAAAGTGACCTTCTTCAGCACTAGGTTTACAGAGTATAGATTCCAGAAATGGGCGGGTTTTTGTGGGAAGGTGTGGAAGTTCACCAATCTCCCATAGTTTTTTTGAGTTTCAAAAGCGCATTTTTTACCAAAAAAAAAACATGAACATATAACAACGATAAGCACCCTTAAATAGACGTGTTCGCTCACGTTCCCGTTAGTGCTGATAACGATGTCAATCCACAGCACAATTTTTACTATTAACTTGCTCCACCTCGCTCTTATTAGGTCGTCCCGAAAGTTTTTGCGCACGATTTTCAAAAATTCATAATTTCTGATTTTTCCAACCGATTTGACTGCTTTCACTTTTATGTGAAAGGGTAAGCCATGCTCTTTATAACGACATCTCAGCTGCTTAGTAATGGTCATCTGTTGCATAGATAGGAGCGATAGAAGAAAATCGGTCAAAATTTGAATTTTCTGTGTAGGGCCAACAAAAATCGGAGCAGTCAGTATTGTAGGCTCTTTCACCAGCTCTTTCTAAGAGTGCAAAGTTTGCGCTGATTGAGGGTCTCTGTGAAAAGTTATGGTTTTCGAGCAAGCAATACGAAAGGGCGAATTTGGTTTATTTTGGCATTTTTCAGGGAAAACATAACTTTTCACAGAGACCCTCAATCAGCGCAAACTTTGCACTCTTAGAAAGAGCTGGTGAAAGAGCCTACAATACTGACTGCTCCGATTTTTGTTGGCCCTACACAGAAAATTCAAATTTTGACGATTTTCTTCTATCGCTCCTATCTATGCAACAGATGACCATTATTAAGCAGCTGAGATGTCATTATAAAAAGCATGAGTTACCCTTTCACATAAAAGTGAAAGCAGTCAAATCAGTTGGAAAAATCAGAAATTATGAATTTTTGAAAATCGTGCGCAAAAACTTTCGGAACGACCTATACAATGTGTTGGCTTTTATGGGTCACCGGAGCAAATGATTTTTAGAGCCGGGAAGCAAAAAAGCCCTAACATGCTTTATGCCATTCGAAAGCTGAAATCATGGAGAATCGACATGGACTATCGATTTTTTTCTAGGTCTTCTGTGCCGCGAGATATGAGGGATTTTATGTGCTTCAAAAATTAACTGATTTTGTGTCCTCACTTTCTGCTCTCCAAATGAACGCTACGAGAAAGTCGACGGTCTGCGGTGGTTAATGAAGACTTACTCTTTAACACAGATAGATAATCAGCAGTGATTAGGTCTTTATTTGGCAGAAATCTGCTGTTGAAAATGACCATGTTTTCATATAAAATGCGGTATACCTCTCGGTAGAGTGGGCTAGAAAGAAGTCGACGGCCTAGAGCGAATCCCCTTTCCCTGAGCTTTCGAATGGTATATAGGTTGCTGGGCGAAAAAACTAACCAGTTTTCAAAAATGGGGTGGAGATATTTACTATTAGCTTGCTCCACCCAGCTCCACCAATGTATTGGCTTTTATCGGTTACCGGAGCAAATGATTTTTAGAGCCGGGAAGCAAAAAAGCCCTAACATGCTTTACGCCATTCGAAAGCTGAGATCATGGAGAATCGACGTAGACCGTCGACTTTTTTCTAGGTCTTCTGTGCCGCGAGATATGAGGGATTTTATGTGCTTCAAAAATTAACTGATTTTGTGTCCTCACTTTCTGCTCTCCAAATGAATGATACGAGGATAAATAAATAATATAAATAAATATAAATACCGTTTCGTTTGTAAATTTATGAGTGCACTTGTTGTTTGAGGTACTTAGCCTGCAAAACTTTTTAATAACGATTTTTATCATATTCTCAGAGTACATACCAATCTTAGCCTAGGTGAAGGGGGTCACCGGGAGTTTGGCCTCAAAGTGAAGGGGGTAAGATCCATCACTCCCCCTATCGCAACTATGCTCGCGACTAATAAACTCGCGCCATATCAATTTCTCTGTGGGTTTTGATATAAAGTCAGGTCACACGGCCACTATAAGAAGAGGAAGAGGTACATATCCTACCATCAGCTCCCCGAATGCCGCGAGGGCGGACTCGCGCGAGCGCATCAGCGATGCGGTTGCCCTGTGTTGAAACATAGCTGATAAATTGATTGTCGGTTGATCATCGCGACCGCCCTCGCAGCAATCGGGGAGCCGATGGTACATCCAGTGGTCAATGCACCTCCTGTTGTGTCATCTAAGGTGAGTTCTGGATGTCCGTCAACGTACTTTGGCATACTGTTCACGGAACAAATATTATCTTGACCTTTGATGTTGGCGCCTGAGTGGATACTTCACTTATAGATTCGCCTTTTCAGGCTCTGACGAAGGGGAAAAGTTGAAACGTTGACAGATTGAATAAAAGTTCTAACATCTTGGTTGCTGCTCAAACAAACGACACAGTAATGTTCAAAATTGTTTGATTAGGTGAAAATGCGGCCTTTACGATTTCCTGCTCCTGTTCTATATGCTTATAGTTAAGCGCAGTAGAACCTGTTTGCGCTTAGTCAGACCAAGTGAAATCCATACACTCGAGTTTCAAGATATAAAGCTTTCTCAGAGATGTTAATACATGCGACCCTAACTCCAGCTGCGAGAATCTTTCACAAGGCACAAGAACCTGCACTGAACTTTTGATAGCATGAAAAGCTGCTGCATGACGAAGGCGCAGTATCTTTAGGCGCGAAGCAACCTTATTCGCCGCGGAGCGTATGAGGCGCAGAGTTTACAACGGTGAGGTACGCGCGCCGCGTTAGCGACCGCTCAACTAATACTACTTCTGCGCCTTGGTCATGCAGTCTTCTAGGTATTTCAAGGCGCTGATTTCAAAAGTGGCTTCGGTAACTGCGGAACAAATCGATCTGAGATTAAAGACATTTTTTTTTCACAAAAATTTGTGGTAAAACTATGAACGCGCTTTTCCGCGCACGTTGGTTCCTTTCTTCCTCTCATTTTTTAGAGATAGATCACTGCTTCGTTATCGAAACAAAAATTCAAGCGGGCTTGCAAAAGCTCTCAGTTTCCTAAATTCTACGAGCGGCGCGCAAAGAATCAAATTACTATTTTCCGGTGCCGGCCTGCTCTCGGCTACTTCTGAGAATATAGACAAACAAAAATTGCGTACAAAAGCGTACCATGATTCTGGATCAGCGAAAAATGTGATGTAATTGTATGAGTCCCATAATATGTAACAGCTTGGAGTTAGCATAGGAGCTGATACAGCAAATCCGAAGATGTAACAAGTACATAGTAAATAAATAGTATTTTTACTAGAGAAAAGACTAGTATAACACAATGGATAGAGTGTGCAGAGAAATCTGAAAATGTAGAACATTTATTGAACTGGGTCTGCTGCTCAAGCTCCTACCTGTTGATCGCCATTAAAGCAAAATGGAAGACTTCAGTATACCATAAAAAGCCGAAAAGCATTACCATAACAAAACTGAAGTTTGATTCGACTCCGGCAAAGACCTCGTGCAGTAAAACAGACGGAATCAAATAACACAAAGTAACCAAAGATATGCTAATCTCGCATAAACAGGAAGAAATTATAATCCAGTAACTGAAAGCTAGGAACATCATAAGAGAGAACCAATGTAAGAGTTCACCTGGTATAGGTACGCATTTCGATGTTACTAGTAATCAGAAAGATAAGAAGAACGTTTACTGCAATACAATATGTTGATAGTGTAAACCATATACTGGCAGCAACGATGTCCTCAGTCTGTTGATCCATGTTTCTAAAAACAAACTTATACATCTTATATATAAAGCTGAATGTCTGTTTGTCTGTATGTATGTCTGTATGTATGTATAGGCGCCGTAAAACCTAATTGCCCGCGCCGTGCCTTGAACACCAGCGTAAGCGAGCGGTCGTCGCGAACGACTGTCGGCGTTCACTGAATTCCAAGAAATCTTCCTTCAAATCTCATGTTGTTCTCGTCAATGCAAGGTATATCTTGACGAAAGCTCCCTTCAAAAGTTTAAAAAAATATGTGTAAAAACGGTGCGCGCTCATTGTCGCTCGCAAAAAGCCTGTAGCGCTTCGGGACCAAACGTTTCCAGTCGCGCCGCGCGTTGGTGTTCAAAGCGACGCGTGGGCAATTGGATTTTACGGGGCCTGTATGTATGTATGTCTGTATGTACGTATGTTCCGAATAGAAAATTTTATTTCTGAACGGATCCGGACCAAACTTGGCACACATACATTTCGGGCCCCGGCGGATGTCGTAGGCTACTTTTCGTCATCGATCGATATCGACTTTATCGATTTTTATCGATTTTTTGCTGAGTACACCTACGGGGCTGGGAGTTGGCACAGGGGGGGGGGGGGTAATCGAGCATGCAGATTACGAATACAATATTGATTTTCAGGATTATCGATTACTTTTATCGATTTTATCGATTTTTTGCAATTAAGCTAGGGGGCTGAGAGTTGGCACAGGGGGGTAATCGAGCATGCTGATCACTCCCAAGGGGGGTGATCAGCATGCTCGGTTACACCCTTGTGCCAAATTCCAGTCCCCTAACTCAAATTTTCAAAAAATCGATAAAATCGATAAAAGTAATGGACGATCCTGAAAACTAATATTGTGTTCGTAATCAGCATGCTCGATTACCCCCCTGTGCAAAATCCCAGCCTCGCATGTCAAAATTTACAAAAAATCGATAAAATCAATAAAAGTAATCGATAATTCTGAAAACTAATATTGTATTCGGAATCCCCATGCTCACTTCCCCCCCTATGCCAACTCCTAGCCCTGTAGGTGAACTCTGCAAAAAAATCGATAAAAATCGGTAAAATCGACATCGATCGATAACGAAAAGTGGACTGTGACACCCGCCGGGGCCCGAAGTGTATGTGTGCCAAGTTTGGTCCGAATACGGCGGAGCCGGGTAAGCCAGCTAGTAATTTCATATTAATAGGTCATCTAAGAAGTAATCTCGCTATTTTGACTGGTCACCAAAACCAGGGCTCAGCACAGGTGGCTTATAAGCAAGCTGATTATCGTTTTTGGGGCAAAAAGCAAGAAGAATATCGTTTTTGTGGGCCCGAAATTAATTTTGTTTTAGTCGGTTATAATATTTCAAATAATGTTCAAAGGGGACTTCGTAAAATTTTGCAAAACTCAGGAAAGACCTCGTTTTTTTTGCATTTTCGGAGAGGTACCTCGTGCCGAGTTCTGGCCACAATAGCATTAGATGTAGCTCTTTATGCTCTTCCATATGACTACGTTTACAAGTAGAAATCTCTAGGCATTTTCCAGAAAAGTTCTGCAGTTTTCAGCTGACTACCACCACCAAGCCTAAATATGAGCATTTTCAAAAAATGTGTTGCATTCGGCACAGATTAAATAGCGCGCTAAAGCTAGAAAGTGTATGTCTCTTTTCTGGGCTTCTAACAAACATTTGATTCTGAAAAATGCTTTTTTTTCAAAAAATTTGGATTTTTACTACCAAGTCAGCACACTAAAAAAGGAAATTTAAGGGCTTCGGTACAGTTGCACACAATTCATTCATTGCGGAATGTCAGCATTTCTAATTGTAAGGTATAATTCTGCAAATTCGCTCAGAGCTGATGAAGAAATTCTTTGATGGTTGTCCTTTTGGGTGTATCCATCTGTCACTTTACCCCATCGGAAGCAGACATACAAGCTCGAAAAGATAGTGGAACTTGACGAAGGCAGATATCATGGATTGCAAACTTTGGTGATTTTTTAAGAACTTACTTTGCACTGCAATCAAAAGCCGCAATCGAAAGAAGATAGAATGCGTATTGAAAACCACTAAAATTGTCTATTAATTGATTCTTTCGGACGTGGCGCTCAATTAAAAATGGGGAAATACTTTCGGGACCACCCAATACATTGTTTGAGAAAGCCAAATTCAGTGTTCACGCTAATGTTCGAGCACTCAATGTTGAAATGTTTTGATCCAAGATTCTTCATTTTTGCATGCCTATGACCTTATAGTGGCCTTCTTCGAAAAAACCACACAAACACTCGAAGGCTGTAGTAATGAGTAGGGTGAGGAACCAAGATGATCCAAAATGATTCTGATGTAATGGATTTCATTAGAGTGGTAAGTCTGAACCAATGCCTTCAAAAAGTTTATGAGAAAAAGTGAAGTCTGTTCCTGTTTGGGTTGGTGGTCTAGACAAGCAAAATACAATTTTATTGTAGCAGGCGAGGATACAACGTCAAGATTTGTTTATCTGAGCATACAAAACTGCTCTTGCGAGACTTGCAGAACAAGTACAAAATCGCTTGTGATTTTTGAAAAACGACAGCGGCGGTCCCGGAAAGTGCCGTAATCGTCGTAAAATCTGACCGCTTGCCATGCGCATGCGTACCCAAGAAGGTACATCTTATACTAGACTTCGTCTCGTCAAGCTGAGTCGAATGATGCTCCTAAATTCAGGACGTTCTCAGTGGTAGTTTTTCCAGGGTAAATTTGAAAATTTGCCCAAAGCACAATCACTCAAATGGGATCTTGGCTGGATTGTAATCCCATTTATTCAAAGTGGGATTTCTAATGTGAACAAAGGAGTACTATGTTACATCGTGCGCAAAAGAAGGCAGCTAACAAACACATAGTCAATTCGAAATGACCATTCTACATGGCTGGCTATAGATTTGGAACATTGGAACTCGTTCAAACTTTAGCTCAGGGTCATTCAACATTCAGCATTAGTATCCTTGTTAGGTCTTCTTTATTGAAGGCCGGGCATACACACGCGATTTCATCGCCTCGCGATTCTCACCACAAGACAACTGTTACGAGTTCATTGCATGCAGACAGGCGGCGGGGGTGGCGCTTTCGCAAGCTGGATATCGTTTTGGCCCGAAAAAACAAAGGGGAAGTCGTATTTTGGGGTCCGGGACTTCGCCCCGGACCCCAAAATACGACTTCCCCTTTGTTTACCGATAAACAATGCACATATCATTCTTTATTCATCATTCCTTGTTGATGCTACTGTCCTATGAACTTAGATTCCAGCAATGTGAAGATTCTGTGCTCCGATCACTAGCCTGCCCGCAGGCGGGAATTCAAATCGCAATTCTTGTAAGAGGAAAATAACGAAATAGGCTCGTTTTCAATGCACAAGTAATGATATGGCACCAAATTTGCTGTGTAGTTGGAGGACAATGAGCACAAAAAAAGTATGAAGAAATATGAGAAACTTATGTGAATTTAAAAAATGGTAAGCGTTTTTCGAAATTAGGTGGCTCCCGCGCCACCTGGGAGCCACCTGGGGTGGCTCCCTGCTTCCCTTCACATAATTTCCCGGATTTCTTTACATAAATGTGGACTAGGTCGAGAGTATTACTATATGTTCAAATCCTCTTCCAAAGCCACCAAGGCACCGCTTCGATACAGCCCCAAATAGGGTTCACAGCTTTATGATCGGCCTCGAAAAGCGCGCTTCAATCGCAATCGGTTGTTGTGAACTGTAAAGTCTCGCAGTTCACTAATAAATGAGTACTTAGATATATAAACGTCAAAGTTTGTGCAAATCTTGACCCTATGTTTTTTTATAGATTCCTTTGCGGATGAACCCATTAAGCTGAAACCTTGATGACCCGGGCTGGACCAGGAAAGTCAGGTAGTACTACTATAATAAGCGCTGAGGCCGCCCATCTTATTATTTGTGTATATCTGTTTGTCAGGGACTTACGGGGGTCAAAAATAGGGTCAAAGGGGAAGTCGTAAGAAATTTTGGCTTCAAAGGGGACATCGTTTTCAAAATTCTGAAATGCCACCTCCTGCCGGGCCCTGCATGCAGATCATCTTGCATTTCGGTTGTGGTAGTTTTCCGGCACAACTAATCCGAATTGCAAGATGATCTGCATGCAATGAACTCGTAACAGTTGTCTTGTTATGAGAATCGCGAAGCGATGAAATCGCATGATGTACACCCGGCCCTTTATGCCACGGCAGATATGAGGTAATTCAAGGAGAGGGGAGGGGAGAGGGGTCGTATATGGCGGCCGTGTGCCACACCTCGTGCTCAACCTTAGATGGGACCTTAGCATTGGCATGATTTAAAGAGGCCCCTATCCAAATTTGCCAAATTTCAGTATGAGCCATGTCCGATGGAACACCTCTGTGGTATATACAGGGTGTCCCAAAAAGATGTGCACACTGTTTGATTGTAAATAACTCTTCTGTGGTGAATTGTTTTGAGAAGCTTTAGGCACCATTTTGTAGAGCGAGGATCAACTTAGATTTACAGTGTAGAGCGGATCGCCGATCTCTCATTCTTACTATAGGATTACGGTAGGAACTTTGAAGAGGGTTTTGAGCCATGAAAGGCCATATTTCGTTCCAAAAAGAAAACAAAACAACCTGAAAACTCTCACACTGGGCTAACTAGAGTTGCTGATTCTAAATATGAAGTTCGCAACTCTTCCTAATGCTTCATTAAAAAATTATGCGAGGTAAGCAGTAGCAGACGTTTTTTAAGTATTCCTAAAAAGTGCGGTTACACCGTTTAGAAAGCTTCTCAAACTTGTAAAGAGTTGGTTATTGAACTCAGGGTCCATAAAAACCATATTACACAAATTTCCACATTTTTTTGAAAATTTTTGAAACGGCCCCTTTTTTCACAGTGACACCATATGTTTGAAGTTTCTACCGTACTCCTACAGTAAGAATGAATGACCGGCGATTCGCTCTACACTGTTAATCCAAGTTGAACCTCGCTCTACAAAATGGTACCTAAAGCTTCTCGAAACACTTCACTACAAGAGAGTTATTTACAATCAAACAGTGTGCACATCTTTTTGGGACACCCTGTATATCGGCGGTTCAGTGTGCTGTACGTTGACTGCCGTCCACACGAATGGCGATGCAGCTTTATATGGTCGAGATGAGAAGAAGAATAATGAACATTTTCCAAATTGGGAGTTAAGAATACATAGAATGTCAAATAATACGATATTACAAATACCTTTCTGCTCTACATCAATAGGCATCGGTTTTCTAGGGTAATCTCTTCTGATCGCGATCAGCGATAGTATAGCCGAAATTCAACTATTCGATGAAGTGCTGCAAGAACTGACGTAAGTGCCAACACTACATTGTTTCAACACGAGCTAGTATAGCTGGTGAACCTACATATACCGCAACTCTAATGTAAGATAACTTGCCTATTTATCATCAAGATGCTACTATTTCAACTGAAAGTAACAACGCATCATACAGGGAAAAGTACAGAAAATGAATTTTTTACAGCACCGATTTCTCGAACAATTATTGAAGTTCTGTACAATCCAAGATATGGTCACCACATAGAAAGGGTTGAAATCTGCGATCTGCCCTGCTGATAGGGAAGGCCTCATCAAAGCTGTGCAGTCTCACTTATCAATTTCACTAGCAGGTCATCGAGCTTCCACAAGTCGAAAAATTGTATCACTTGGTGACTTTCGAGGCATTGCATTCCAACTTCCTGAAATATTTTGTATACAAACGTAGAGTCATCTCGCATACGATGACCCAATCGGCTCTTGCGCAATTCTTCCAAATAAATTTGATAGTTGAACTTTGTTGGCCACACTTTGCTACTAAATAATGTTCCTGTAATATCTCATCACTCTGTGCAGGTGATTACTTGATAGCAGGATACGTCTGTCCAATTATTGATATTGAAAAGCAGGATCTAGATTTTTCCCGGGCAAAAATTACAGTTCAGGTACTTTCGTAGTAAACCTTAGTAGAACGCCCTAAATATTGAAGCAGTTGCTTTTGAGATCCTCGTTCAATTAATGTAATTTGCGGCTCGAAAGTCAAAAGTAACATCCGTGGCAGATGACTATGGTTTCCAGGTCATGGCTTTTGACATATCATGCATAGCTGTTAGAGAAAACAAGCCTGTTTTTTGTAGTTAACACGTTTCGGACCGCGAAATCGCGCGCGCGAAAAAAGGGTGCACTTTCAGTCGTTAGCCAACAAAGGGACCTTATCTCGCAAATTATGTGCTACATCTGCAATCAGCTTGTCAGATAAGTTCCATACACAAAGTTCTGAGTGGATTCGAAGTGTTTGAATTTTGCCGCTTGTGAAGTACTTTTGTGCTTTCCTGGAAGATAGGAACAAGAACTCAGTTTCTAATAGTATCCAAAAGTATCCATGTTGTAGACGGTACATATCAGCATTGAAACCACAGTTTTTCTCTCTGATATCGAAGCAAAGGGAAATTGCGACGTCGCACGCGACGTTCGCGTTGCCGCATTCCGTTGCAACTGTTGTTCGATTTGTGCTCATATCTCCTAAACAGATATCGGCGGCACAACTCTACAGAGTCACTTGAAAAGAAGAAGCTTAGGCCTTTGACTTTATAACCTTGGACTAAAAGAAAACCTCTTCCTAATATCAAAAAGATCCTTGAAAGACGCGTGCTGCACCATGTGCAGCACCGGTCCGAAACGTGTTAAAGAAAATTGATATTTGCCCATTAAGCGATCAAAAAATGCGTACAAACCCCAAAAAACTTACAAAAACATTGCTGATCAAAAGCACTACATTGCCAGTCCGTTCGGCCACGTCGTCTGATGACAGTCCTAACTCGGAATAATGCACAGAGAGTGCCTCGAATATAAGGTCAATTTGCGAGAGCAGGCACCTTTTCATAGACGGGCAAATGTTGGATGTCACTGGAATTCTCAGCGTGGAAATTTACTAAGTGTAAAGAAATTATTGAGTAATTTACATGTGCTCTTGAAAGTGACGAGCGCTTTCAATATCACGTATTCCACAAACGTCATGTTCATAGTTTTCATTGGATAAACTATGTCGGTAAGAACGCGGTCGAGTAGTGGACGATAAAGCCTAAAACCTAGAAATTTTTCGATGTTCTTCTGCTTTCACTTCACTACTACCACTATTTCGTCAAGTAGGTGCACAGCACTGCTAAATTATATTATACAGGATGTCCCAAAAAAATGTATCGAACGTTTGATTTTTAATATCTCTCTTTTAAAGAAATCTTTTCTCTTGCTTCAGGCACCAATTTGTAGAGCTGGCTTTAACTTGAATTTGCTATAGAACGAATCACTCATTTTTCTTCGTTACTGTAGGATTACGTAGAAACTTCAAAGAGGGTGTTAAGCAATGAAAGGTCATATTTTGCCTTAGAAAGAAACAAAACAGCCTGAAGGCTTTTACACTAGGCTAATCAGAGTTGCTGATCATTACTGTAATCCCAACTTATTATGATGCTTCATTGAAGGGTTATGCCAGGTAAGAGGTAGCGGCCATTTTTTCAATGTTCCTAAAAAGTGCGATTACACCGTCTGGAAAGCTTCGTAATCTTGTGAATAGTTAAGTATTGAACTCAGCGTCCACAAAAACCCTATTACACAAGTTTTCATAATTTTTGAAAAATTTTGAAACGGCAGCTTTTTCCACATTGACACCATATGTTTCAAGTTTCTACCGTAATCCTACAGTAATGAAGAGAGATGGGTGATTCGTTCTAAAATGCAAATCTAAGTTGAAGCCAGCTCTACAAAACGGTACCTGAAGCAAAGCAAAAAACTTCTTGAGAAGAGAGATATTAACGATCAAACGTCCGATACATTTTTTGGGACACCCTGTATGTTTAGCCCAACAGCATGGCATTTCCCTCGGCTTCGTACGAAGATAAGGTATTTTGAAAAGAAAGGATCAGCCTCTGGGACATTGATGCATCAAGCAAAAATGCCGCAAAGCTTTGATTCCGAGTGAAGTTGAAGCATTTTCTAAATCCATATACCCAAATACCACTTCTTCTTCGAAAGATCGCAACTTTCGAATTGCACGCGTATACTGCCCACATCAGACATTCTATGTACTGTTACTGTATTTTTTTCCACGGTTAGAAATTAGGAAAATGAAAGCCAGCATGCTCTAGCAGAGGCTGTGCTGGGCGGTCTATCTTCAAACTACTGATCCGTAAATCCACCAGATTAACTAAACAACTAAGTAAAAATCCGGGATACTAGAATATAGAGCGCAAAGACACATGCAGATGTGCAAATATAGTTCCACCCATGCGGAAGCTGACATCTCATTTAGGACTAACTCACCTTTTCTTCAGGTTTGCCGATATGCATGCCTCGTCTCTCCATCCTTCATCTGAATCATTTGCAATTCCGACAAACATCCCATTGAACATAACAAATCTGGAGACATAGCTATGCAAACCAAACTCAAGCAAATTCGAATTTCGAAATCAAATCTGTTTTTTTTTTTTTGCATACATAGTCAGTCAAGTCAGCACCTCTTTATTTGTAAAAATTATTCATTCACCCTCAAGTAGGTAGAACGATTGACTCTGCTCTATACCAATTTTGGTTAATGTTTGAAGTAGCTTAATGCCCTCTTTTCTTTGAACCTCGGCATTACAATGATGTAGTTTATTTGTTAGTTGTGCCAACACGAGGTTCCGGCGAAGCTTTATTAGTAGAGCGGCCTAACGTTTCGAGCAATCCTCGTCTTGAGAGGCCTAAAGTGGCACGCGATTAATGATCTTATGCTTGTCCCACCAAATACCTTGTCAACCCTGGCCAGTTTTTCGATCCTCCCTATGGATTCACTAGTGAAAATCAAATGGGATGACAAACTGACCGTGGCTCTACCGCTACAGCACTGATGGTGTGTGCGACCGCCTTCTCCGAATTAGTAGTGCAAATTAGCCATATAAGTCAATCTATTGCACTACTTTGGTTTGGGCGTTTGATGGGACAAGCATAAGATCATTAATCGCGCGTCACTTTAGGCCTCTGAAGACGAGGATTGCTCGAGATGTTTGAAGTTTTTATCATAAAAAAGTTTGCATGTAAACTGATCAGTATCAAACTTTGCACTCAAATGTTTTCAACATCGCTCATTCACATAGGCTACTTTTCGGGCAATGTTCCAAGCAGGGTAAAGCCTGAGGTGTGGCACGCCAACCTAGGGGTCGTACGGAGGGGCCTGAGAGGGGAAGGGGTCGTAATCAAGGTGAAGTAAAAGGTATCCAACGAAAGAATATTGTGAAGATGTACGAGCAAGAGAGCGGCAGTGTTGCATGTGAGTTCGAGTGAACTTGCTACAGCAGATGAACATCATATCGCGAACACATCCAAAATATCCTTTATACGAAAGCTAATCACCTTTCGAGATATTGTCACCGTGTACCTACCGTAAATATAGCAAAAAGGCCTTAGCAAGCATGAGTATAATATTCGTAATCAGCATGCCAAACAACTCATAAGCACCAGTTTTTACCAAATTCTAGGGTCCCCAGATATTGAGCCACACAAGCGAAATGGTCATTTTCAAACTTGACTAACTTTATCCCAAAGATGAGTTAGTTGCCTCTTCTTGTGCTCAATGCAATACACTATTCCTTATTTGCTCACATTAGAAGTCCCATTCTTAATAGTTGGTCGCCAAACTATGGAATTGAAGGCAGTATCCGGGCAAAAACTCGGTTTTGGGATTTTGTGCTTACCCGGGCCTATTCGCTATGCTGGATCCGAAAATACACATTGACTTACAATACACAGTGACTTCACAGTGCGGAGGACCCCGCCCACTTGCTGTTTCCCTCCTGCGTTAGAGCCTTTTTTTGCCGTTTTCACGCTTCCCAATGTGGATTTTCAGTTCAGCATAGCGAATAGGCCTTGGTAAGCACAGAATCTCAATTTCAACTTTTTGCCCGGACACTGCCTTTAACACATTGACGACCATGCAGATTTTTAGTTGTCTGCTCTTTGGGACCAAGGCCTCTTTACGGACCCGCCCACTTTTTCAACCCACTTTTTATAATTACGCATACTGCCATCTACAGTACACCTACAGTAGATCTGAAAGGTAACAAAAAAGGTAGAAGTCATCTCTAGATCCTGTGCAACGGAAAGCTCATGGAGTGAGTTTATTGGGGTTATTAGGGTTTTTTTTGGCGTTTGTGCTCGGGTAAGCACAAAACCCCAAAATTGAGTTTTTGCCCGGACACTGCCTCTAAAAGCCGGCCAAAACCGATTTCTCAATTTCTGTAGTTTTACTTTCAGCAACTATCACGTAAACTAAAGAGGACTCAAAAACTAGCTAACCATTTTCCCGAAATTTGCGAGCGGAATGCGAAATGTTAGCAACGCGTGTTTTCCGGCGCCCGCCTGCCCGCGGCGATTGTGTGAGTAGCAAACAAAGTCTAGTCTAAGTTCCGTAGTACTTTTTTCCTATCTTGATTTTGCAAATATCTTTGCAAGATTGGATCGTTGAGCACAATTTATGCAGCGACACAATATCCACTCATACATTACTGTATCTTAAAGGCAGTGGATCGGCAAAACTTGACGACTCAGGATCTTAACGCAGTAGGTTCCTTATCGTCCAAGTATGAAAACAGTGCAATCCCGATTGCACAGCATGTCTTCCCTTTCGAGAAAATCGCTCTCAGACTTACACGAGCAAGCCAATCTTACACGCACCCGGACGAGTTGTCAACTTCCTTCTCACCTGGAGGCTGCCCGCCGCAATGCTATAATCATTGGGTCCCGCAACGATTCAGCATCATCAGCCTTGCTCCATTCGTCCAATTTTGAAGGAAAGAAAGTTGAAAAACCTCGTTTTCGCCGTTTTCGAGCTCTCCAAAGTGGATTTTCGTAATCAGCGTATTGAATAACCCCAGGTGAGCGAAAATTTGACTAGGTCGAGATTTGCCGAGCCACTGCCTTCAAACACTAAAGCGTGTGTATTCGTTTTCTGTGCCGATTTACACAAATGTAAATAAGAACGTCACCTGTCGGGAAGTCCCAATCTCATTGTTAGATAGCAAGGGTCGATTATCGGGTGGAACAAAGTGCATCGACGTAGGAGTGCTTTCTTGAAATTACTTCTTTAATGCACAAATTATGTTCCGTTTTTAATATAAATCTTTTTGTTGATATTGATTCGAAGATGTCTAAGGGTGCCTTTATATATCAGCTAGCAGCTGCCGCTACTTGGCTTTTGGGCACTATTTCATTATCCGCATCCCAATATCAAAAGCAGATATCTTGCTCAAACTTTTGTTTGTTCAGTGGGGTTACTCGGCATGTTTACTACAAAGAGCATAATCTTTTAACTTTTTGGAAAGGCCTTGGAATACTGGGATAGGCGCAAAGCGGTTACAGGCGCGGTATGAAGGACCCCAAACAAAGCCGTGCTATCTGTTTCACTTAGCTATGCCAAAGGAGACGCGATACAAAGCTTTCCATTTTTCCACATATTCATAAAGAACTTTGCAAATCGTGACAAGGAATTCGACTGCGCCTCTGCGCTTACCCAAACGTACAAGTCTCTAGCTGAACTAATATCACACTATTGCATTTCTACAAGCTACGAAGAAAAGAAGCGCTTCGAGTAAGAGAAAGCCGAAAAATGCAGCTGGGTAACTGCGCAACTGCGAACACTGCAGCCGCGAAGTTGATTTGTGATTCTTCTATGAGTTGTTTTACGAAATTCACCTTGTCAGAAGTGCTCAACCATTCAAAATGGTTCCAACCACGGATCCATTCATAAGTAGCAAGGATCTGTGCCCGGAGATCTTTCTGCACGCCAGCAAATGTTAGTTCAGTAATATCCTTTGAGGTGAATGGCTGAAAGATTTGTCTTAGTCTCAAAGTATCCGACAATCAATGTTCAAACAGCAACAAGGATCCAAATGCGATATTCAAACTCAATTCGACATATACTTGAGCTACATACTGCTAACTGCCTTCCGGGATAATAACATGTCTGCTCGTCCCAATTACGCAGCATGAGAGTATGTTCAATTGAAATTTTTCTTCAGCCTACTTCAGCTCCTGCAATGTCAAAACTAGAATCTCTGCACTTACTATGTCATTCACATCTCCGGCAGAGAGTATTTCCGAGATGCTGTTCTTAACGCAGTAAAGGATGCTTCTCCTTTCATTATAGAGTCGTTCCTCCCTCAACAGCATTTCCAGCACACTCGTAGGTGTATCCCTCAAACAAGGAGTGTACTTGATTCGTTCGCTATGTTTACAGTCGAGTAGATTTCCTGCTTAATGTAGTGTCCCTGCAGACGCGACAACGCAAGTGCGTCAACAAATGCCATTGCGAAGTTTCGAGCGCCGTTTTCTAGCGTTTTCTTTGCTTACTCTTTGCTTTTTCAATGAACTCGTTGCTGATAAAGGACAGGCAGCTATGTTGAAGAGTAGTTTCTGTTTCTCGAATAGTTATATCGCCGCAAGCCACGTCGCGTCAGTTTCATGTGTATTCTAATTACATAATGCCTCTTTTTTTCTTGTACAGCACTTTTTTGAGCTAATAGACTCTGCAGCAACTTCGACTTTTCTCTAAAGCAAGGCAGTCATCGGAGTAGTTTGGGATAAAGACAATAAGTCACATATAAAAGTCTATTAGCGTTCAAGAAATGGTTCACAAGAAAAAAGAGGCATCATGTGACAAAAAATACAAAGAAAATGAAGCGAAGAGGCATGAAGTGACAGATAATACGCGTGAAACTGACGACGACGTAGTTTCCACGTAAATACTCAGAAAAGCCATGATTTACATACTCAGAAAAGAGCAACTTCTTGCTAGCTTACTTTTCTTTCCTTTATCAGCAAGGAGTCAGCAAAAAATAAGCCAAGAAAACACTGTAAAACTCTTGCTGAAACTCCTAGCGGCAATTATTGACGCATAGGCGTTGTCGCGTCTGCAGGGACACTATATTAAGCAGGAAATCTACTCGACTGTACTTTATTCGTAATCATCTCAATTATATGGTAATAGCGTTGTGACATTCATGAAGCCCTTTTGTAGGTAGCGTATGTTTGTTTAAAGGTTTGTGCCTACAGAAAGTTCAGTATTGAATGCGCTTTGATAAAACGTCTTATCAGCGTGACATGGTGTCAACTATCATATACGCATCAACTTGAAAAGTTTGCAACAAGTCAGATAGTAGAATACCATTCGGAAGACAGCAATATATCCGAAAACCTTAATCTTTCAAGAAAATAGCCAAGACGAGGTGCTTGAACAAGGATTCGCAAAAGCTGGAACCAAAAATTTCTTGAAGCAAAGTCGCATTTTGATTCTGCAAATCCGTTACGAAGTCTCGCTTGACTTTTCTGAAACTCTCTCACTTTTAGAGTAAGTACCAAATAAAAAATAGAGTAATCGAAAGACTTGAGACAAGCATGTGTGAAGCGCGAATAAAATTCAAAACTAAAAGTGCAAGTCACTAGCCATCGGCGGGAGGCGGAGCTTTAGAGAGTCGGAGTTGGAATGACTCCGCTCTGGAGAGCGGTCTCCTCTCCCCTGTGGCTGCGCGCTTCATGTCTGGACCCCTCTCGTGAGTGATTGTTGTTAACTTATGTATTCTACTGTTGTGGTGCTTGGATATGTTTAATTACGCAATTGCTTGGCAAGTTCTCATGATCTCTTTTTAAAGTGTTAAAGTGCTTTATATGTTTATTCTGCACTGCTTTTCCTGCTTATAGATAAAGGTGTGGTTAAAAGGTTTTTAGTCTTGAAGAGTATAAACGGAACATAAAGGACCGGAGTCGTGCATAAATTTCAATGTTGTTGACGTCCGCTCATCAATAAAAATTAAAGTCTACACTACGAAACCGCGGGCGTTATACATGAATGAACACCGAAGCCGATAAAAATCAAATACTCGCGCGTTAAGTTATTTAAAACCTTCGTTTGCGAGAGAAGCAGTGGTGGCGGTCGCAGGATGTCCGCCCGGGGGGGGAGGGAGAGAAGGCGGCGAAATTTTTTTTCGAATGAAGGGTGGGTTAGCATGCATTTTGAAAATTTTTTGGGATGCTTCTCATTCTTGCGAGCATAACTCTTGAAATCGAGGAAGAAGGCTCGTGGCGGCAGCCATGCCTCCGAATTTTTTTACAAACTTTGAGTTTTTAAAAAAATTTGAAAACTATTTTAATTATTCACAACAATAAACAAGTCACTTGCACATTTTCGTAACCCATGTAATATTCCAAAAATTTGGCGACCCTTTCTCGGGGTCACTGAGGTGCAGGAGAATCTCCGGGGGTGATCGTAGCCAAAAGGGGTACTGGTCCCCGATCTGCGCGCACTTTTTGCAAAGCGATGTCGCAACGCAACGTGAAAGGCAGTATCCGGGCAAAAAGCCGATCTTGAGATTTTGTGCTTACCTGGGCCTATTCGCTATACTGAATCCGAAAATCCACATTGGAGAGCGCGAAAACGGCGAAGAAGGGCTCTAACGCAGAGAAAGATTGGGACGTGGGCGGGGTGTTCCCCACTGTGAATTAACGCTCCAAGCTTCCGGAGCGATCCTTCTCGATTTCGGGCGCCGCCCTGACATCTCCACCGGCCAAGTGCGGGCGCTTGACTTGGAATTGGGACCGAGAAAATCGATCCGGAAGCTCGGAGCGTAAATTCACAGTGGAAAGGATTCCGCCCACCTCTAGTTTCCCTGTGTTAGACCCTTTTTAGCCGTTTTCACGCTCTTCAGTGTAGATTTTCGGATTCAACATAGCGAACAAGCCCGGGAAAGCAGAAAATCTCAAAATCGACTTTTTGCCCGGACACTGCCTTTGAGCAGTACCCTGTCAGCTCCGCCATCAGGTCATGTACCCGCTCCACACCCTTTTTCTTGATCTGCTGTCGTGCCACTTTAGCACCTCAGACTTCTTATGAGACGCAAAATGTGGGCACATGCGCAGGGGGTGCGCGGTGTATTTCTACGCGTAGTCATAGAAAGCGTAGAGGAATGAGTATGAGATCCTTTTGTGCTAGTATGAAAATTTTCAACGATCTATTTGAAAGAAATTATAAGAACTCAAGTAGCATATGGTCGCGTCCAGCTCAATTTTCCCATTCGGCTAAAGAGTTCCAGCTAATTCGGTAAAAAGTTTGCTGTTTTTACTCACACAAGTTTTTATAGGTTTATCAGCCAAAGTATTCATGCGCAACCCAAGTGGATTTCATGTCGCTTATCTACTTCGAGAGAGACGGCATAGATCGCTTTCAGTGCTTCACCGCTTGTGCTTTTTTCGTAAGAAAAAACAACAAAAGTTTTATATGATTTCGGAAAGTGTCCTAAACTCACCTCGCGAACCCACATTTACTCGACTGTCTATCGGATTCCTGGAAATGCGGAATAGAGTAAAGTGAAGGCTCCTGAAATGATGTGTTTTTCTTCCGAAAGAAAGGCAAGAATTAATGAGATACCATCGGTGACGTTACACCTGTTGACACCTGATTTGCTTCAGGCGATATATATTCAGAGTAGACAACTTTACGACGACTCGTATTGTAATCTCGACGAGGCTGCACTGCTACAATGACGATAACCATTTATTAGTTTCCGACAAGAAACAAATACCTTGCCTTTCCATGCCCATTAGAATGCATTTCGCAAATCTGCAGGCTTTGCAGATAGCTCGCATTTCTAAATGTAATACAAGAGAGAAATGTTTGGTCGAAAAACAGCTTCTCTTGAGTACGTGACCGCTTTCACTATTATCTATTCGAAACCTACCGTAGTGAACTTTGCAATTGCCATGAGGACAGGAGAAATGTTTGCCTAAGGTTACCGTTCGCCTAGAATTACATGCATGTCAGGATGAGTTATGAATGTCATTCTAAAAAATTCAGTGTCCTTTTACCTGAAGAAAGCAGCACATGCAGAACAAGAAGGAGCATTGAAGTGATATCCACTAGAAGGAGCATCACAGATTAGACATCGACGATGTGATAAAGAGAACTGGAGTGACCGTTCCATGCTCTTTCGGCTTGCTCTTGATGAAAACATAGGGTAAAACAACATTCGAATAATTAGTAGGATGTAAATAACGCAAAGATTCCAAATAGATTTTGAAGTCAGTTGTCAGAAATTAGTTTCAAATGAACGCACGAGACGAATTTTGAAGCCGTTTATTCTCCTCCTCAGTGTGAGAGTTTAAAATACTTGTCTCAGGTTTAGAAATTAAAATACTTTAATTGCATTTCAATATTATTTGTAGTAATGAAATAGAGACGGCGGTGCTCAGAGAAGCCAGTTTGTCTAGGTCTCTAACCTTGATAAATCAAGATCTCTCACATCCAAGATAGGATTCGGAATATCATTCGATGGAGTAAAGCTACCAAATGGGGATTGAACATTGGCACCAAGCTTGATCAGCATAAAGTTTGAAGCCAAAGTTTAGTAGTTATGGATGCCCGAGAAATCATGGTTAATTTTCAACCTAATATGAATTGAAAAACATCGCAGTAACAACCTAAGCAAGGCCTTAGTACCTTCATGTGCGTTCTTCAAACAACAGTGTGCGAAAACAATATCTTTAGAACAATAGCAAGCATTTGCGAATGAAAAACTCATTCAAACCTTACTCTAGCACAGAAGAAGGGTATTAGACATATATGAAGGCTTATAAATACTGCGCAAATAAGGCTTTCAACTAGCGACAAGGGAGGCGAATTTGTAATCATATCCCACCAATTAGATGTTGTGATAACACAAAGGCATCTGCAAGACGAATCGCTATACCACCTATCCTCTGCCAACGAATTTCAGAGGCAATACGACAAACCTAACAGAGAGTGAGTAGCGACTGCTAAACCAGATAATTTATCGCACAACGGTATTGCGCGCCTCAAAACCGAGCTGTACAGTGCTGTATCTGCTCACTAAAATTAAGACATACAGGCTCTAATCAGGCAACGTCTTAGAATCCACGATCCTTCCACATTCAAAGTGCGACCGATTGAGCAGCATAGGAGGGCCTACGGATAGGATTGAGTGGTTTATCCACAGCATGCTAGCACAACTACAACTCCTCATTCATTCGCTCGCACTTGGCCAACACGGAAATGTCTTTGGATCGTCTGCGCGCAACGCACATTGACCTAACTTCGTTTGATGTCGACGCGCCCTACAACAGCGTAGGCAATGAGTCCCATTCAAGCTGTCCCTATGCTTCTCGTAAGCAACGAAAACTCTATAAACCTTCACGGGCTCTCTATCCCACAGGTTATGACTTTTGCAAGCGTGCTTGGACTGCAACATTTTTGACTGTCTGGGAGCTATTTCGCGCACATCAAAGATCTGATCATACGATAATGATTAGCCCCATACTTGCAGTAACCTTTTTGGCAGAAAGTGAAGCGCCAATCTTGGAGTGCCGTCCTTGCTCTACTGTAGTTAGGATTGCTTTATCGTTTGTGCCACTTAGGCATTTTGACAAATGCTTACAACTACTCAATGAGCAATCGCAGTACATACAGCTTACTAGGGAGAAGCTTAGCAGCGAATGTTTACCGTTTCTAAATGTGCAAATCACATCTCGGCTATGCACGCAACTAAATGGTACCGCAAATCCTGCCGTAAGAGTATTCCTATCCACTTTCGATCAGCACACCCACTCCAAAGAAAAGGAGCTATAATCGAAAAAATGTTCCCCGCATTCCAAGTTTGCAGTGGGCAACAAGAAAAGGTAGAATCATTGGCGTTTGTCCGCAGCATAGCTTCTTTCAACGGTTACGAAAATCATGCAAGGGCACCTAGGAGTATGGACAGCGTCCTGTAGTAAGCAAGCAGTTAGCAGTCGAGAAAATAGCCTTCTGCAATCCCTTTATCTCCAAAGAAGTAGGCAGAGCATTGTGACGGTGTGAGGAGAGCAGGGCTACAAAATTCAGTTATTTTTGTAGAATTGCCTCTAAACAATTCGAAGAGCTTGTTGATTTGCAACTGTCTTTACGATCGTTCCTGCATCCATCAAACTGCACCATATGCCCTCAGGACAGAGGAGGAAATTGCATGGCCACCGGGAATACCTACAAAATCTCCTGCGGCGTGGAATACATAGATAAGACGTGAAGGCTCAACGCAAACCTTCACCAATTCCATCAAATCGCTAAGTTCCGCGACTTGGCATCTTGCGATCTTCACGGATTTACCGTGCGCAGCCTTATACGCACAGCGTTTGTGTTCACAAGCACAACAAATCTTGCCCCAGCTTTTATGCTTGATAAACTGAAATTGCATGTGGTATGGCTTAGGCCGAAGATGATTTTGTGCGCGAGACTGCCTCTGGTTTTTGCTGCAGAAGCATTTAACAAAGATATCATTTAGCTAACTGATCGTATATTATAAGGCATAGTATAATTACAGCCAGAGTTGAGAAAGAGGTCAGGCACAAGTCTTTCGAAAACAACCCCCCCCCCCCTCCCATGAAAGCCCTCAAACGACCCCTTCTTCCTCCTCTTAATCTCTGGACCTCAAAGTGTGACATTCTGGAGGACACCAGCTTTTTCTAGAGAGTTTTCAGATTTCTGAGAGCTGTACGCCCGATTTTCTGTGACTGCACTTTACAATCACACGTAATTTGACGGCTGATTTTGATCTGAATGGGCATATTGAAAGGGCCATAATTCTCTTATGGGTGGGGCGTTCGGCTCCAAAGTTCGGCTTCTTCCAGTGTAGCAAGAAGAAGCTATGTGCTCAATACTCATACCAGCAATGGAGCGCTTTCTGGATTTTGAAGGCAAGTTAAGGGGGTGCGGCACACCCCCTTGAAAGCTGCGGCAGCCGCACCCCATTAACTATATCAAAAAAACATTTTTAGCGGACAGTATTCATATGAATCGATAGCCTAAACCTTGTAGATTCCATAGGACTGTTTGGAGCCTGATTTGTCTTCTTAGCTCTAAGTAATATTTGGTGAAAGCATAGCGATCAAAAGCGAAAAATGGGCACAACGAGATTTTGGTTGGCTTCTAATTCCACAGCTTGCAGGTCTACTGAAGCGGGATTCCTGAAGTGGACAAAGAAGGAGTAGTGCTTTGTCTTGAGTGCAAAAACGGATAGCTAATTCACTTTTGAAACAAAGTTGACATGTTGGAATTTGACCATTTCATCTAGGTAGCCTAGTATCTTGAATCTTCAGAATTCGCTTACACTTTGTCTGCAGGGGTTAATTGACATGCTAATTATGGATATGATACAAATATCATGTTATCACTAATCAGATTACCCAACTACGACCCCCTCCCCTTTTGACTCCTCAATACGACCCCCCAGGTGTGGCGTGCCGCACCCCACGCTTGACCTGATTAAAGCTTTACAGACGCGTGTTGAGGAGGTTCATAAGGTGGCACACTATTGATGTAGACTGGAGCTCATCGAAGATCAAATAGTTTATAGTCAATAAGGATATAACATAATTTTCTTCAAATTTTAATGATATGCCATTTTAGGTAGAGCTATAGGCAACTATTGTACCTTCTACTATACTATTGCTCACGGGATGGAACGAGTGAACTTTTAAAGGCATTGGCTCGGCAAATCTCAACCTAGTCAGATTTTTGCTTACCTGGGGTTATTCAATGCGCTGATCCCGAAAATCCTCTTCAGAGAGCTTGAAAACGGCGGAAACCTGCATTTTTCGACGCCCTTTCTTTTGAAGTTGGACGAGTGGAGCAAGGCTGATGACGCTGAATCATTGCCGGACCCAATGGTCATAGCATTGCGGCGGGCAGCCTCCAATGGTGGGAAGGAAATTGCCAACTCGACCGGGCGCGTGTAAGATTGGCTTGCGCATGTAAGTATGAGAGCAGTTTTCTCGGCAAGGAAGGCATGCTGTGCAACCGGAATTGCACTGTTTTCATACTTGGGCGATAAGGAACCTACTGCGTCAAAATCCTGCGCTGTTAAGTTTTGCCGATCCACTGCCTTTAAGAGCCAATAAATGCTCAACTGAAAATTTTTTCAGTCAATAATCAATCAATTGTCATGGCTAGATTTCCGAAGGGGTCGATCAATGTCACAGAGTTTTACCTCAGAAGACAAGATCGAGATTACGAATGAAATAATATTGTGTGCTTCTAGAATGCTGGGAAGACATTTTAGGTCGCCTTCCTCAGGAATGCCCTTTATAAATAGTTACTACGAGCAATTTAATTCCAAAGATTTGGTGCAGTTGACCGCACAAGAAGGAGACATTGAAGAAGTAAGCAAGTTTCCGAACTGACATCTGAGCCGGCATTATCAAAAGCAAGAGAATTAAGAATGAGCGCAGTCTTATCAGTTGTGATTACAAACCTTCAACCTTCTGTTCACAAACTCTTGAACTAACTTTTGTAAGGCAAGTATGGTGAACTTTTATGATGCCCAGCTTTGTTAACAACAAACTGTCGCGCATCACATCCAGTGACATTACGCTTGAAAAACACTACATTTCTTGAAAGTGACAATCTTGATGATACTGCCGAATTTCAAAAGGTTTGCCAAAAAAGTGCCTTCTTTTTCATCCTTTTTTCTAAACGAGGCAGTCTTATAACAGCATTCAGAGACTTTCCAGTGTGAGTTAAGGAAACCTGATGCGAAACGTAGCAACTGGTAACTAATTATAAGCAATTAATTTATCTTTGTTGATTAGATCCGTTAGCTTGCACACAAAAACAATTCCTATAATTGAATTAGGAAGTCTAACAATAAGTGACAGAGCAAAAGTTCGTAGCCATAAAAGGAGCGAGGTGAAAGTTCTTATCAGTTATTTGCACACGGTAAGATACGATATTGACGGTTTGTTACTGTCTATGAATGCTTTTTTGATTGTTTTTTTTCCTTTACGAGCATTTGACCCAAGATCAAATAAAATTAGTAAGCCTATCTAAAGTTTGTACGTGCGCTAGAAATCTCTGTAATGTATTTGCAAGCGGCTTCAAAGTGTTTCTTTTTGTACGGTTAATAATCTACCTTTGATCTTTTCAAATTGGGATCCCACGAATTCTCAGTATTTCTGAACACTCTTCTCTAATTTTAGGCTCAGTTCATCCAATTTGCGCTTATGTATTATACAGGGTGTCCCAAAAAAATGTATCGAACGTTTGATCGTCAATATCTCTCTTCCCAAGAAGTCTTTTGCCTTGCTTCAAGTACAGTTTTGTAGAGCTGGCTTCAACTTAGACTTGCACTATAGAACGAATCACCCATCTCTCTTCATTGCTGTAGGATAACGGTAGAAACCTGAAACATATAGTGTCAATGTGGAAAAAGCTGCCGTTTCAAAATCTTTCAAAAAATTGTGAAAACTTGTGTAATAGGATTTTTATGGACGCTGAGTTTAATACTCAACTATTCACAAGATTACGAAGCTTTCCAGACGGTGTAATCGCACTTTTTAGGAACATTGAAAAAATGGCCGCTACCTCTTACCTGGCATAACCCTTCAATGAAGCATCATAATAAGTTGGGAACTTTACGGTTATAATCAGCAACTCTAATTAGCTTAGTGTAAAAGCTTTCAAGCTGTTTTGTTTCCTTTCTAAGGCAAAATATGGCCTTTTATTGCTTGAAACCCTCTTTGAAGTTTCTACCGTAATCCTCCAGTAATGAAAAGAAATGAGTGATTCGTTCCATAACGCAAATCTAAGTTGAAGCCAGCTCTACAGATTGGTACCTAAAGCAAGAGAAGAGGCTTCTTTAGAAGAGAGTTATTAACGATAAACGTTCGATACATTTTTTGGGACACCCTGTATATTCTTCACTAAGTGGTGTACCGAGGGAAGGGAGGCCCCCTCCCTCCCGAGAATGGGTCGCGAAAATTTTTTAAAAGTTGTTACTTAAATGTGTCAAAAATGTGCATAGGACTTGTTTTTACTTGTAAATAATTGAAACAATTTTTATAAATTTTTAGAAATTCAGATTAGCCTTGTAAAAAAAATTTTTCGCTTGGGTACGCCACTGCCTTCACTTGTTCCTTGAACAAATCAGTAAGTAGATAATTATGACCTTCAATCCCGTTTGCACCTCCTTTTTAACATCTGCACATCTGCACGTCAAACAAAAACAGCTGGCTTTGTCTGCGAGCTTATCTTTTGAGCTACTGCGGCTAATTTATCGCTTTCTATTAAATCATTGTTGATCATATCATCAGTACATTTTTTCCAATCCTCAATTCCACGGTCTCTCTCCTGTACCTTTGTTTTAACGAGCTTCAATATTTTTAACCATGTCTGAGACTAAACTGTCAACATTCTCTAGCACATCTTTGCTGACACTTTATGATGAATGCGGTATTTAATACTCTTTTTGAGTATTTCTTGACCTACTGTTAGTATCTTTTCAATGATATCAATCCCTGTATATACATGTTTCAGCTCATCATTTACAAAATGGGGATATCTACAACATACGTCAAGTAGTGAACCTAGCGTATTCACCTGTTCAACAGCCCATTTAAGGAGGCAATTTCAAGAATCCACACAAAGTGTTTTAGCTCACTCAGTACTTGAAGCTATTTGCGAGGTTTGAGGGCGTTTGGTGTACAATTGATCAAAATATTCACGAAAATGCCAGTAGTCGTTAGCTTCCACGGGTTTTTTGACCCTAACACTTATATCCCGGATCTTATAAGAATAATCGAATTGAACCACCATGCAGGACGATCATACATGTCTTGCTAGAAATTCGAATTGCTCCTAGAAATTGTAAAATATTAAAATGCGCTAACTTTTGTACACCTGGCAATAAAAATCGCGTCTCTTGTGCTAATTGCAAAGTTAGTGTATCTCTATTGTCACATATTTCAACGTTTCCGCTGCATCTATTGGCCCATTGTAATAATGATTAAAATTGTTGCCTACTCAGGTGGCCTTCCTCCTTATGTGACCAGAACAATATAAGAGGATTCCATTCTTGTCGCGGTCAGCGCGGCTCAGGTCTTCGCGAGGCGCCTCGCTTGGGCCGCTCGCTCTCAGACAGTCGATCGGACCCCTCCGGCGGACAATCGAAATCTGCCAGAGCCGCGGCGGACCCAGTTGACCAATGAGAGCGGGGCGAGGGGGCGGTCCCTTCTTGTGACGTCACAAAGAAGGCAGATCGTACCCCTCCGGCGGGCTTGCAAACCTCTCCGCCGCATGTACGCCAGATCTGCTGGAGTCGCGGCGCAGAGATTTGCCCGCCGCGAGTCCGCCAGATTTGGACGAGCCGCGAAGCAGAAAATCGGAGGGGTCCGGGACAGAAAATGGGAGGGCTCCGGCACAAAATGGGAGGCCTCCGGCACAGAAAATGGGAGGCCTCCGGCGCACAAAATGGGAGGGGTCCGGCGTAAAACCGGCGCACGAGTGGCAGACCCCTCGCTGGGGAAACCCCGCGGCCCTGCCATTTCTGCGCCGGAGGGGTCCGATCGACTGTCTGAGCTGTTTCCCGAACATGTCTCGGAGCATTTTTCCAAACTCGTCAGTTTTGCATACGGTATTTTCCACGCTCTGGACGAAATGCCCCTAGACAAGAAACAAACGCGGCGAATGACCCAAGCCGCACCAACTGCGACACTTGAAATGGGATCTCTTGTACAACATATACATCTTATTACAACTTTGATTTACGATCAGTCTGATTCCTTCCAAGACTCTTGAGCGGTTTCCATACCGGAGGGTATTTCCTCCTCAGCTGAGGCAAACCTCTTCGTCGCTAAGTAGCGTTACCCGTGGTGTAGAGCGCATATATGCCCAACACAACGCCCAACGCACGAATTCTCCCAAGCTTGCTAAGGTGATGACTTGAATTCAATGAATGTAAGCACAACATCTCAGATAATCGCCGGGGGCAGGCGGTCCGCAAACTCGCGCTTTTCTGCAGGCGGTCAGCAGAATTTTGGGGAGTGGCCAAACCTTCAGCGGGCGGTACTTCCGCGTTCTGCCAGCGGGCAGCAATACAGAATTTTCTGCGAGCGCTCGCTGGAAGATATTATTTGACGAGCGCTCGCAGAAAATTCTGTATTGCTGCCCGCTGGCAGAACGCGGAAGTACCGCCCGCTGAAGGTTTGGCCACGCCCCAAAATTCTGCTGACCGCCTGCAGAAAAGCGCGAGTTTGCGGACCGCCTGCCCCCGGCGATTATCTGAGAGTTTGTTCACAGAACAGTTCGCCGTACAAGTGGTGCAAAATGACAATCTGCAAACCAAATGCCACGATTTATTGCACACTATTATGAGGACAATTCGATACATAGTCACCAGCCTTTGGCTCAAAACATCAAAAATCATTTCCTCATAATAACAAACATTGGTCTCGTTGCGATGACGAAGCCTTTCGACTAAAACATGCAGAACTATTCAACTCAATACGTCTCATACTTTTGTTTCTGACAGATCTTTATATACAAGCATCAAATCCTAATGGTGCCTAGTTGAAGACAGTGTCCGGGCAGATTTGGAAGCACCACACTATACAAATTACTAGAGCGGGCTTCGCATGCAGGTCGCAGATCACAACTGCAAAATACTGCTTCTGAGCGAAATAGCAGTTCAGAAATCTGAGCAGAGACGCCCCCCGATCCAGTCTCGTCCTTACTGAAGCAGGAAAGTGTGCTGGGATCACGGCAGTTGCGAGGCTGTCATTGGCTGCAGCGAGGTGATCCGCCACAATTTCCAGTTTCGGTAAAAAAAAGGCTGAATCGAGGGGCGTCCCTGTTTAGGCTTCTTAAAGGCAGTATCCGGGCAGAAACTCGATTTCTAGAAAATCCACTTACCGGAGGTTATCCGCAACGTTGAATCCGAAAATCCACATTAGAAGGCCCAAAACGGCGAGAACATGCGTTTTCCAAAGCCTTACAATTTAAAATTCGACGATCCCGGCCAAGGCTGAGACGTAGACTTCTTGCGGGACCCTACAATTTTGACTGTGGCGGCATGCGTACTCTGCCGCATAGCAGACATTCAGGTCGGAGGAACCCATCTCAAGGCTTCCCAACCGGGGCCACTATCGCATGTCACTGGAATTCCAGAACCCCCCTTGTGCCCGGGCACTGCCTTAAAGCTGTTTTCTCGCTTCAGAAGCAATATTTTGCAGTTGCAGCCGGGCCATGGTCTGCAGGCAGGGTCCGCTTCAGTAATCTGTTGAGGGGTGCTCCAAATCTACCTGGACTCTGCCTTTAATGCACGTCACTGATGTGTGCTTTGTTCATACGGTCAAGATCTTCCAACTGCTTCAAAAAACCATCATTTGGTCGTACCTCTGCAACAAGTAAAACTAATGCCTATTCTCTTGAAGGAAAAATTGACTCACTTGGTCTAACATTCCTGACTGTTGCAATAGCGTCATGTAACGAAAGATTATACTGCAACATCAAGTAAGAGATAACAAAGGTAGGTGCACGAGATACTCCAGCATTGCAGTGTACCAAAACCTCAAGAGATCTGAGATGAGAGGTACAGATTTGCTTGCTTCATAGCTCCTACCTTTCCACCATTTCCAACACAGTCCTTAATGAAGTCGTGTACTATCTGACAGCTAGGAACGATATCAGTGCTGGGAAGATCAAGTACTTCGAGTTGCAGATATTTGAATCTTTTCGGAAAGTAGTTAGGAACTCCTGTGGCACAATTCACAATGTGGGTAATTTTCTCTGCGTCAAGAGTACTCAAATCTGCTGCGACGTCCTGACTACCTGAAGAGTTCATACCAGCATTTTTTTTTTGCAGTGTTAAAAAGCTGAAAAATGCTGAATTCCAGTGTAAGAAGATTTTTGGTAGATCGTCACATTCATATATTAGGTTGATGCAAAAACACCTGAGAAACCATAAATTCCTGCTCACTCGACGGATTCGCACAAACTAAATTACCGTTTGAGGGATATCATATTCTTTGAGATAGCACCTTTTCTGTTCTCTTCTAAAGAGTAGCTTATGAAAGGAAGTGAGAAAGAAAGAAAATCATTTCAGCTTCGACCATTTTGAGTAGCTGCTAGAAGTCTGAAACTTTTGATGAAATCCGCAGCAAGCTGCAATATATGTCTTATAACCCACTATTTTCAACAGTGCAGAGTTTTTATTGAATAGCATCCCTTTGAAAAACTAAGATTTTCGGAAAAATGCTTTAAAAATCAAAATTAATGTTTTGTATTGCTATGCATAGATCACAACTTTTCACAGGGATGATCATTCAACACAAACCTTGCGCAGTCGGAAAGTGTGGGTCAAAAGACTCATTTTACTGCTTGCTCCTTTATCGCAAAATTCAGAATTTTAATAGCCTACTACAAACGACCAAACTGAAGTGGTTTTATTCTTATGCTTCCATATCAAGGGTACCCATTATTGGAGAGCAGCAAAGGTACTACTGCAAAGAATGTGATTCTCATTGACCACTAAACTTTTTGTGTCATCTGTCGAGTGGACAAGAAGTTATAAATTTTCATAAACGGTGCGATGGCACCAGCATAACATAAACATATGGCTTTTTACGAAAATTGTGTTAAAATGGCTTCTTGCTTTTGTGAATCTTATAGTTATGCGGAATAAATAAAGATTTACCAAGATAAACGCCGGGGCATATGAGAGCAAGCTGAAGATCCGGCTGGAGGTCGACAACAAATCCCAGTCTACGCGCCCGTTCCACCTTCTTTTTTCGACGATTTGAGACAGCTGAAATTTCTACAATGGTGGAATCCATTATACTAGGTTAATGCAAAAGTTCAATGGTTCCTTTTTTGAATAATCATAACTTTTTGCTCCCTCAACGGATCTGCACAAATTTAGTTCAGTTAAAGGAGACCTGTTTTCTTGTAATAGTGCCTTTGCTACTCTCCAACAAGGTGTAGCTTTTGAAATGGAAGCAGAGGAAAAAACTTATTTCAACTGCGGTCATTTTGAGTCAGGCTGCTAAAAATTTGAAGCTTGCGATAATAATCCGAGCAAGCAGTTAGCAAGTCTTTCATGCACAATTTCCAACAGTGCAGAGTTTTTGTCAAATGAGCATTTCTGTGAAGAGTTATGATTTTCGAAAAGACTGCAAAAAATCAAATTTTTTGAATTGTTTATCCAAAAAACCATAGCTCTTCAAGGAATGTCCTTTCTACACCCAATTCTGCTCAGATGGAAAGGGTGGATCAAAAGACTTACTATACTGCTTGCTCGGAATTTTATCGCAAGTTTCGGATTTTTGGCAGTCTAACTCAAAATCGCCGAAGTTAAAGTAACTTTATTCCCCTGCTTCCATCTTGAAAGCTATATCTTGTTGGAGAGCAGCATAAGCGCTGTCAAAGAGAAGGATTTTCTCTACATAACAAAATTGAAATTGAGCAAAAACATTGAGAGAAAAAAGCTATGAATTTTCAAAAATGAACAACAGAATTTTTGCACCAACCTAATATATAGGGCTACGTATCAGATATAACCAAGACGACTATCGACGTTGTCAAGCAAGTACTACCATTGAGCCTGAGGCAGTGGTCTCGCACTTTGACTTTCTTTTTATCATCGTTGGACCTGGGTGCTTACATCAAGAGATGTTTATAGAAATAAGATAGCAGACTGCCTTCTAGGAGTGCTCTAGTGCTACTCAGACCTGAAAAATGTTGGATTGTGAGGCGGCCAACCCCATTGACTACGGTTTGGTGAAGCGTTTGCGTAACGCTTACATTCATCTGCACATTGGTTGACTAGATGGTCGCATGCGCCATTCTCTTCCGCAATCTCCAAGTCAAGAAAAACTATAACGACGTTTTGCATTTTTACAAACCGGCACGTCCGAGCCGGGGTGAATAAAGACACCGAGTTAAAATCTGCCCTGACGCTGCTTTCAGGGGTTAATGAATCCCGAATAAGTTTTGATGGTTTGTCGAAAACAAGAGCGATCAAAGAAGATCTGTTCATGCTAGAAGTTAGTGATCCCAAGCTCTTTTTCAAGATATTTCATTTGTTTTTGAATTCACTGAGTCAAGTCAAGGCAGGTCTTGTTTCAACACATACACGACAATACGACCCACCGGTGGGTGTACGTGTCCTGCCGTTTCGGACACTACGACCCACCGGTGGGTCGTAAGATTCTGAAGCTCTAGCTTTGCCAGTTTACGATGGAATTCTACGGGGTTATGACACATGATTGGGAACACCTTGGCGAAGCTCCAGTCAGAGTAGTCCGGGCTCGAGATACTGTAGTGTAATGTCACGGTAGGATACCGTAAGGAGGTAGATGATATAAGGCACAGACTTAAGCTCAAATTTTTCGCAGAGTGGTACTGTTTTTGAAAATTCAAGTTCACATGCACGAGAAATATGGGGAGAGCGCAAGGCTGATGTTAGACCATCGAAAAATTATCAGTTTTATTAACTTTATTTATTATATTTTATGCATTGTTCATCTCAGGAAGCTCAAACCTTACATACACAGGTTTTGTAACATGCTGATTAAGAAAATGGTAGTCTCAAATTCTAATACCGAATTCTTAATCAGTTTATGAACGGAGGATTGTACCGTACTGCTACCGTAGTCCCACTGTGGAAAAGTAGTGAACAAAGTGGACACTATAATCGTGATCAGCACGTGAAATAACCCCAAAACGCAATTTTTCAGGAAAATCTATGGTGTTGTGCTCCTACAGGATGACTATCGTAACTTCACCGTATAATGCTGTTGTAGAGCCGTCCCTTATATTAGAACTTGCTCGCTCACTATAGGCTAGGTTCGATATGGTCTCTGTGGTTGCGGCGTACCCGCCGCGCTTTGATATATTTGTGTGCGTTGTTCTCTAGTTATTCCTAGTGAACCCTCGGCATGTACGCCGATAGGCAGAGGGGGAACTCTTGTGTTTTTCTAATAAATTGTCAACGGCTCAACGCGTTCCACATCAACTGGCGATCAGGATCAAGGACAAGAAGAACTCCACCACCAGCCGAGGACGAGAAGAAGCTCCACCGCCGACCAAGGAGAAGAAGAAGACTCCAATCGACTTCAAGAACAACTTCTCCAGATAAGTTCTCTTTGAGGAATCCATCGACGAGAGCACGAATTCTCGTCGTTGCAGCGGAGCCATGCCGAAGGTTGCAGAAGAGCGGCATGCGGCGGATCTGGAAAAGGTCCTCAACGTCATGATGGAGCAGATGCGGCTTCAACAAGAAGAAGTTCGGATCCAGATGCAAGCTCAACAGGAGCAAATGAGGATGCTAATCGCTACTCTGGCCAACAACCAGAGTGTAGCCGTACACGATGCCAGCAAGGATCAATACGATCAGCTGAGCAAGGATGTGCAAAGGTTCGTCTCCGATGAAGATACAGGTAATACCTTTGCCTACTGGTACAGCAGGTATGGACCCGTCATAAGCGAGTCCTTGTTACCAGACAACAGGAAGCGTGATTTAGTCCTCATGAAGCTGGACGAAGAAGCATACCGGAAGTATGCAGATGAGGTCCTGCCTGCAAAGCCACACGACTTGGATTTTAACACAACTATCGAAAAACTTCAGAAGCTGTTCGCATCCAAGAAGACGCTGATAAGAAGAAGGTTCGAGTGCCTCCGCGTCACCTGCCCACCGCTTACGCCGACGTGTGTACCCTTTCGAGAATACGCCAACACAATCAAGCGGATGGATGAGGACGCTCGACTCAAGGAGCTCGACTATACTGGAATGAAGACGCTACAATTTGTAGCCGGTCTTCAGGACCCGTCACTGCGAGACGTCCGCCTCAGGATGATTCGCAGACTGGATTCACATACGGAAGAAACACCGCTGACCATCGAGGACTTGGTCAGCGAATGCGAGAATTACACCGCGTCGAAGAGGACAACACGGATATGGAAGGAACCCGCGATGTCCATGCGGTGTGGAAGAAAAAGGTGGATTGTTTCAGATGTGGAGGTCCGCATTTCAGCAGAGATTGTCCACAACTTCCCAGAACTTGCCGAAAGAAGCGACGGAAGACAGGGACTCAGCCCTGTGGTCGAAGAAGGCAATGCAAAAACGTGGTCGCCTTCGACGCCGAGAACGCCCGCACCTACCTTGACGTTGTTGTCAAAGGATGTCCCCTCAAGCTCCAGTTGGACACGGGTGCGGATATAACGCTGATATCTCGTAAAGCCTGGAAGAGGATAGGATCTCCAGCTTTAGAACCGTGCGTGATGCCTGTTAAAACTGCAGATGGGACACCAATGCAGATCGACGGTAAAATTCTAACGGATTTCAAGGTCAAAGATCGAGTTACAGGACGGATGGTCTATGGAAAAGGAACATGCTATGTCACCGAAGGCTCTCTCCTGGGATTGGAATGGTGCATCCAATTGCCAGCTTACAAGAATTTGAAGACCAAGTACAACTGCAGGAAGGTGACTAAAGAAGAAGCAATTCGAGCCGAAGTTGTCGCCGACTTGAAGAACAAGTATCCGGATGTCTTCAAGAGCGAACTAGGGAGATGTAAGAAGAGCAAGGCCAGGTTAGTCTTGAAGAAAGATGCTGTCCCAGTCTTCAAGAAGAAGAGACCACTTCCCTACGCCACAGCACCGGAATTGGAAGCAGAAATTGATCGGCTGGTAGCCGAAGGAGTTATTTCTGCCGTGGAACACTCAGAGTGGGCCGCTCCAATAGTCGCCGTCAAGAAGAAGAATGGCAGGATCCGTCTATGCGCCGACTTCTCGACAGGACTCAACGATGCATTGCAGCTGCATCAGCACCCATTGCCCACAGCGGAGGACGTGTTCACCAAACTCAATGGAGGCCAGCTCTTCACGCAACTCGATTTGGCCGAAGCATATTTGCGAGTGGAAGTTGAGGAAGCATCGAAGGAGATGCTAACTATCAATACGCACAAGGGATTGTATCGCTACAATCGTCTTCCCTTTGGAGTAAAATCGGCTCCAGGTATATTTCAACAGATCATGGATTCCATGATAAGCGGACTTGATGGAGTAGCCGCTTATCTTGATGACATCATCATCACTGGAAGGAGTTATGAGGAGCATCGCCAAAACTTGGAAGCCCTGTTCAAGCGAATCAAGGATTACGGATTCCACGTCAGGTTGGAAAAATGCAACTTTCTGATGCCAGAGATCTGTTACTTAGGTTGCATTATCGATAAAAACGGACGCCGGCCGGATCCAAAGAAGATCGAGGTTATTCAACAGATGCCAGCGCCGAAGAATATAGCGGATGTTCGATCCTTCCTCGGGATGATCAACTACTATGGACTGTTCGTAGCAGAGATGCGTCAGCTTCGTGCACCCCTGGATGCATTGCTCAAAAAGGACGCAAAGTTCGAATGGACAGAGGAGTGCCAGAACGCATTCAAGCGTGCCAAGGAAGTCTTAGCCTCCGATCTACTCCTCACACATTTTGATCCTAACTTGCAGATAGTGGTAGCTGCCGACGCATCGGACTACGGAATCGGGGCTGTGATTCTGCACAAGATGCCAGATGGAACAGAGAAGGCTATTTGCCATGCAAGCCGAAGCCTCACAGCTGCAGAACGGAACTACGGACAAATTGAAAAGGAAGGATTAGCCCTGGTGTTCGCGGTTCGTAAGTTCCATCGCTATATATACGGACGACGGTTCAGACTGCTTACCGATCACAAGCCGCTGCTACACATTTTTGGACCCAAGAAAATGGTGCCTCTGTACACAGCGAACAGATTGCAACGATGGAAGCTCATTCTACTTGCATACGACTTCGACTTGGAGTACCGCAAGACGACCGAATTCGGACAAGCCGATGCACTGTCTCGACTGATTCCTCCCCGGCCATTCCAGACCGAAGACGTCGTCATAGCGAAAATAGAAGAAGATGTGCGAGCCGTTCAAGCTGCTGCTGTACGAGCGTTACCAGTAACCCGAAGAAGGATAAAAGAAGAATCCTGCAAGGACGAAACCATTGCGCAAGTCATACAAATGCTGCAATCGGGAGCATGGCCGTCCAAGCCGAAAGAAGAAGTCCGAAACTGGAGAGCACTGAGGGAGAATTTATCAGTGCAGAACGGATGTTTGTATTTCGCTCACAGAATAGTCATTCCAGCTTCGCTGAGACAAGCAGTTTTGAAGCAGTTACACAAGGGTTACCCTGGAATGACAAGGATGAAGATGCTCGCGAGAGGATTCGCCTATTGGATGGGCATCAACAGAGAAATTGAAGACTCAGTGCGCCGCTGTAGAGATTGTCAAGAAGCCTCCAAAATGCCAGTGAAGACGTTGCTGCATTCATGGAAAGTAGAAGACAAACCATGGAATCGACTTCACATTGACTACGCAGGGCCGCTGAATGGTAAGATGTATCTCGTCGTAGTTGACGCTTACTCGAAATGGCCAGAAGTTTTTGAGATGCCTTCATCGTCAACTACAGCTACTCTGAAGGAACTCAAATCTCTATTCGCACGATTTGGAAATCCGCGAGTGATCGTGTCGGATAATGGGACGCAGTTTACAGCAAAAGAGTTCCAAGACTTCTGTGAAGAACGAGGAATCAAGCATATGCGTTCACCTCCATTCCATCCACAATCGAATGGACAAGCGGAGAGGTTTGTGGATATCTTCAAGAGAACCTTCCAGAAAATTAAGGAGGGAGGAACGGCAGAGAAGCTCGCGGAGTTTCTGCAGTCTTATCGACGGACGCCTTGTACAACTGCTCCAGAACAACGTTCGCCTGCTGAGCTGCTCCTGGGACGTCAGATCAGGACACCGCTGTCGCTGCTGAACGAAGACTCCAAAGAAGAAGGAATGGGCAATGAAAATATGGAGAAGCAGTTCAACCGCCACCATGGAGCACGAAAGAGAGCGTACCAGCCACAAGAAGCCGTATGGGTACGTGATTTTCGCTCTAAATGTGAAAAATGGATTCCAGCTCGAGTGAAAAAACGCTACGGAGAAGCATTATATGGCGTGCTTACTGAAGACGATCAGTTATGGAGACGACATGCGAACCAGATGCGCCGCGCAGCAAGTATGGATCGACATCATGACTCAACACAGTCCATCCCCGACGAAGGCCGACGTAACAATGGTATGGATGCTGCTGAACACCAAGCCACCTCGTCTACGCCACCGACATCAACCAGACCAAGTCGCCATCGTCGCCCACCAGAACGTCTACAAGTAGATCCTTGTTATAAGATGTACCGTTGTTCATCTTAGGAGGGAGGTGTTGTAGAGCCGTCCCTTATATTAGAACTTGCTCGCTCACTATAGGCTAGGTCGATATGGTCTCTGTGGTTGCGGCGTACCCGCCGCGCTTTGATATATTTGTGTGCGTTGTTCTCTAGTTATTCCTAGTGAACCCTCGGCATGTACGCCGATAGGCAGAGGGGGAACTCTTGTGTTTTTCTAATAAATTGTCAACGGCTCAACGCGTTCCACATCAAATGCCAAAAACTGAAATAAATCATATTTTGATAATCAGCGCCGTATAATCCTTGTGGGGAAATCTTTGGAGAAATGTTTGAATTTTTTTCCAAAAAGACTACCATTTCGGACAACACCCACGGTGGGTCGTAAGTTTGACAAAGTGAAAAACGCTCTGGTTCGAAACGGTAGTAATTGAAAAACGGCCTAGTCGTGAATGTGTTAAAAACAATGGTACTCACCTTTGTGGTCTCCTTCTTCACTGACAAACTCTCCGTTTGAATTTCTCTCCTCAATGGACTCTTGACCATCTTCGTGAAGTACCCTGTGAAAAAATACGGCCATCTACAGTGATAGTAGTACATATTATAGAGGTCAAAATAAATGTTGCCATTCCTCGGTACTCGAGTTGATTATTTGCATGCTGTTTGAATTGAGAAATCGACTACTCAAGTATATATTACGTTGAACCAAAAGTTCTGTCGCACCATTTTCAAAAAATCATAACTTCTTTCTCTCACAACAATTTTGCGCAGTTAAAATTTTATCAGAAAGCGTAAAGCATGTGGTTTCCAAAAGTCCCCTTGAGACTTTCCAATATGCTCAGGTTGCAGAGATAAAAATGAAAAAACGAGATCATTCGAAAATCGGAATTTTTGAGCAAAAATTCTAAATATTTAAAACTGTGCGATAAAATCCGGAACAGCTGTTATCCTAAGTTTTCTTGTATTTTGTTACTAACTGAGTTAAGTTTGTGCTGATCAAGCCTTTCTTTCAGAAGTTATGTTTTTTTAAAACACCGAAAAATCGATTTCTTAAGAATTCTTAAGAGATCGATTTGCATTTTTTTCAAAAAATCATAACTTCTGAAAGAAGAGCTCGATCAGCAAAAACTTAACTCAGTTTATAAAATACAAGAAAACATAGGATGGCAGCTGTTCCGAATTTTATCACACAGTTTCTAGATTTTTAGAATTTTTGCTTAAAAATTCCGAATTTCGAATGATCTCGTTTTTTCATTTTTATCTCTGCAACCTGAGCATGTTGGAAAGTCTCCAGGGGACTTTTGGAAACTACATGCTTTACGCTTTCTGAAAAATTTTAACTGCGCAAAATTGTTGTGAGAGAAAGATATGATTTTTTGAAAATGGTGCGACAGAACTTTCGGTTCAACCTAATATAAAGAAGTCAACATTTGTTCATTTTGGTAGAAATCACATAAGAAATTTTTGGAGGGAATCATTCCGAAGTTTACATCAGAAATTAGGTTGCCAACTTAGATGTTGGTTAAAGGACATTCAGCATTCAACTTTCCCTAATGACTGTAACATCGGAAAACTAGAAATTCAGTTTCCATAAATATGACAAAAAATCAAAAAATCTCCGGTTTCCTTCAATTTAATCCGCCATTCAATGCTATGCCAAAGCTGGAAAAACCATAAGATATTTGAATGCTCGGATGCTTGCTAGACCTCCCTCTAATTGTTCGGAGGTTCGAGCACCTGACTTGGAATAAATATCTGCAACATAGCATAACAAACATTTCCAGGAGTGCAGCTACACATGGCTGGAGGAAGTGTTGTCTTATTTTTACGTTGAATGCATGACTAGCATTCATAGCTCGAATTTTGTGAATTCAGCTGCAGAGTTCCTTGCTTCCAAGTTTGCAAAGACCTAGGAAAAATTTTTAAGTCAATTTTTCATCACTTCCCACTGTCCACCTAATCTACAAAGAATCGTAAGCTGCATTCAAAAACCATCAAGTAGCGGGAACCGCGTGCGGTCCCGAAGCGCACGGATGCAATCTAGCACCTTTAATTACTGGTTTACTAGTCAATATAAAGAATATGTATCACGACGTACACACAGCTCAGAATGAGTGCACTTAGAAGGCGGAGCAATAGGCGGAGCCACCCTTCAGCCTTGTAAAGGCGTGATCTCCTTTCGAGGTTTCACTGAAGTGCTAGAGTTTGCTCCAATCGGAATCAGGCCGAACCGTTGACTAGATTTGCACGCACGCAGCGCCCCTACTTTGCGCTGCATACGTGCACTGTCGGAGGGAGTGAAGAGATCGAAGAGAGAGCAGGCAAGCAGGCCGTAGGCGTGACGCAAAACCCTTGCGACGCGGACGCCATGCCAATTTTGGCCTGATTGAGATTGGGGCAGACTGTAAGTATCCTGCAAGAAAAGACGGCGAGGCTTTGGGAGCTCCTGCTGCGCCGCCTCGAAAATATCACGCTATTCCTGAAGCTGATATCGCACCTTAGCGCGACGAAGTGCGAGGAAACGGGTGGGTGACTTCCCGCGGACATCTGCGACAAAACACGCAGCCGCAAACTTCAAGGCATTACAGATTTATAGCATCTATTCGCGTGGGGCGCAGCTTACCTCTATGCAAAAAGACGCGTACTATTTGTTGATAACCGCGAGGCCGCCCCTTTTTGGCGACATATAGTGCCGTTTGTTCCCCAGCAAGATTCCCAAAGGTACCACGTCATCTCGCTGCCTTTCGCTCTTTTGAACGTGTTAACCTCAGACAGTTCCGTTGAAATCTCAGGAGAAACGTGTCAAAAAGAGCGAAAGGCAGTGTCGCACCGCGTACGCACGCTGGTTCACATGGAGACCGCGCTGGGGCGCAGACGTTACTCTACCCGCGCTAGGGGTTTGTGCTGCATACGCGCACTGGAGCAGGGAGCAAAGAGATTGAGGAGAGAGGCTGCAAAAACTTTGAGAATTCCCAAAAGAATTTTCGGAGTGCATAGCTGACGTCACGCACCTTCATTTGGAAAAAAAAACTTTTGCCTCCGCTCCACGCCCCGAACGGAAATCCTGCGACCGCCACTGCGTTTCGCATACATTGTCTAAACAAGCCTGACTCGGTAAGCAAGTTTATATTAGGAATCCATTTCAGCTATATAGCATTATTTACTACTTTGAACCAAAGAAGAACAAGCTCAAGCATGTTTTGAGAATGTGCACAAAAGAGTTTTGGTGTCTCTTAAATATCATCCGTTCTTGTATACAAGAGTTCGCGCAAGATATTGTGTAATCGTTATGGATGCAATGAGGGGAAAAGATAATTGAACAAACCAACCTGGTGGTAGTGGGCTTCAGCTTATCTCGTGTGCATTTCAGCTGATCTAACAGTGACATGGTAGAAATAAACGCAAAAGTTGTCCCAGATAACCATGATGTTCTTTTTCAATCTTCCGAGCTGCTCCAGTCAAACTCGTGCAGCGAGCGCGTCTCCGAGATGCGCGACGCGGCCGCAGGTGCTGCTGCCTCATTCTGTTTTTGTATCCTGCTTTTCCGTTGTATTTTTCTTCATTAAATTTCGGATGTAACAGTTTTCCTGGTAATAAGTGCACATATCTCTTTATTATGGATAGTTACAGTGAACCACTTTCTTGTAAATTCTATACTGCGCCATAGGTCTCTAAATCTATCAGTTCTTCTCTCTATTGATTTAGAGACGCGTCTTGTGATTGTAATAGCATTTTTGGAGAGTGGACATGTTCCTTTGTATGTTAAGGTCGAGGAACGGAGTTTTGTCAGGAAGCAATAACATTTGTGCTCGTATTTGACTTTCTGCACAGAATGGATTGCTTTCTGGTGTGAAACGTTCGCCATGTCGGTGTTCCTCAGCTGAAGCTTTTTATGATCATTACATATAGTAATGGAATATTTTAAAATGACGTACTTTGCACTTCAACAAAATGAGATGTTAAAGTTGTTGGAAGTTTCTTTTGACTGTTCTCTCTCAGATATGATAGTAATATGTGTCCACAGATTACATCGGCAAATTTATATCTAATAATGTTTTATCAGAGACATATGATACTTATTAAAACGATTATCAGGAAAGTTTGGTATCACATGGGAGATCTTTTTTTACCTTCATTTGAAGTATTAATATGTCAACATCCGGTTGATCAAGGGATTGTACAAATGACCCATTCGAGAGGAGGTACAAACAGAGCTATATCGCTCATTGTACGAATGTCTGTCATTGTCGAATGCTCGTTTTCAGCTTATATCTTTTGAAGGACGAATTGGTTTCAATGACACTTTTTCCGTCATTTTGGCTTTCATCTACAAAAGTTAGTTTTTTTTCTTAAAAATCTGTAGACATCAGAGAATCGTCTGCACCCTCGTTTTTCCATAAAATATTTTGAACGGTGAAATCTAAACATAAGCTATATACTTTTATAGCGGAGGACTAGACGGTTTCGATTAGTTCCTTCTCGTTGTCACTGCTCTTCACCTGCTTAAGTTACGATTTTTCATATTCATTTTGTCAACGTATATGGGCTCATAGCTGCATATAATTCTATGTAAAGTATGTCGCTCTTATAGAATACCGTAGTTGTGTTCATGCCCATCCACTGAAAGTTTGTAGGCTTCTTCTCACGTGAGCACCAGCTTGCAGTGCACGCGCAATAATCTCTTCAATCCAAACTCGATAATCGTAGTAACCGTGAAAATGTTCTTTCAGAGTAAAGTTGACCCGGCTTAAGAATATTAGGTGCTGTTCTTATCGAAATGGCTCCAAATTCTACCGGAGCTAAAAAAGGTGCAAGTTTTCCGAGCATGTTTCTCGGCGAAAATCTTCGCATCACTGTCGCAGCTAATCAGGTTTGCATCTCCTTCTTCATTTCATTTTTTTTTGCATACAATATTCAAGGGCGGCCGCAAATATATGGAAGACCGGGTGCATATCGAAACTATAAGGAACGAGGATGGATCTATCAAATTTACTTTTTTCGGCATATTCGATGGTCACGGTGGGCATGAGGCTAGCGAATATGTCAGGAAAAATCTCTTGAACAATATAATGGTAGTCTATTCTATTATAGCATCATATCTTGTTCTACATATTCTGGTAACTTTTCCAGAAGAGCGATCTTTTTGATTCGGACGATGACGATGATGTGCTGGAAGCGATACGATTAGGATTTCTTAGTACACACCACGGAATCTGGAAAATAGTTTGTAAGTTCAGCTTATGTGACTGCAGCTTTACTCAGTTCAAGACATTTATGTAGTAAAGGATTAGGTCATAATTGAACTTCTTCAGAACCTGGTAGTTACCGATGTTTTTTTCTGTGGAGCTTCCTTTCTGCACTCTTCTTTTTTTTCTCAGATAAACCTTTCTTAATATTCTAAATCCTGAGAAGAGCTTTGCTGTCGGTCGCTAATCACAAGTCGTCTGCCTATCGAAGGTCTTTTATCTACCATTCAGAGGTGTTGTGTGGTAGCTCCTGATCCTCTTCTTCTGTTTTTCTTCCATCTGATTAAGAAACGGCAAATACTCGCTAAGCGCCACTATGTCTTTTTTCTTTGTTTGCACCAAGTCATAAGTGGTTTTGGGTCGAACTCATCATGTATTGCAGCAGCGAGTGTAGTTACAGGCAAACGTTTCTTCTCAAACTTTTGTCTGGATTTGTGTACTCTAGAAGTCTTTCAACATTTTTGAACTACAATGTTTACAAGTAAACTGCCTTTGCAGTAATGTTAATATCCCCTTAAAAACGTTTGCAGTTTCGCATAGCGCACGAGCTACTTGCCGCTGTTCGCGTTGTGCACTCAGATTGCTCACATATTGTGTTTATTGCCACCAATCACATATGTACGCTATGCAGTTTAACATATCATGTCAAATCTTCATTTTCAGCAGAATGGCCGCGTACGGCCTCGGGTTACCCTAGTACGGCGGGTACGACTGTCAGTATAGCGATAGTACGAAAAGGAAAGCTCTTTACTGGTCATGTCGGCGATTCTGCTATAATCTTGCTGAAGCGGTCATGTAAGTGATGTTTTCTACAAAAAATAATTTCGCCATACATGCTGCAACTATTTTTTTTTTCTGATTTCTAGACCTTCAAGACAACTCCGAAGATCTTGTACCTCATAGACTGACTGTCGACCACAAGCCGGAAAGTGAGGATGAGCAAGCCAGAATCCGAGGAGCAGGAGGATCGGTACTCATTACATTGTCGTTTTAGCGGAATCCGGAAATTCTTTCTTTAGGTCGCTTTGAAAAGCGGCGTTGCAAGAGTCGTATGGACACGTCCCATGAAGCAGCACACTGGTCCAATTAGAAGAAGTACTCCGACGGAAAGCATACCATTTCTTGCTGTAGCACGGAGTTTAGGTATGATAACACCATTATTTTGTTTATATCTCTCTTAACTTACTGGCAAAAGATTTTGAAGAACATAGAATTGTGGCTTTTTATCTACAGCTTCTGCTATTTTAAAAATTACTTCTGTGCTTTGATATTGACAATGATAGAGAAATTGAGATAACTGAAAATATCCAGACCAGTGTTGGGAAAATCTTGATTGCATCCTGCTAGTTGTTTCAGTCTAGCCGCGTACATTTGAGACGAATTTTGTAACAGATCATTACTGGAAAACTGTGACGTTAGAATTGCCTGAGTCGAATACATAATTTTGAAGCTGCCATTTTGCAGGTGATGTGTGGTCGTATTGTGAGGACACACAAGAATTCATCGTCTCCCCCGAACCTGATCTGGCTGTAAGGGAAATTACCGGTTGGTTTTCACACATTGCTCGCTTGCAGTGGTGGGCAGATTGATTGCCTCTTTTTTTTTCAGTTTGCTTGGTTTTGTAGCAAGAAAGCTATGTGAAAAGTTGTCAGTTGTATCGAAGTTGAAGCAAGAAAGAGGTCATGCCCTGGTTTGGGCTAAGACTACTTAATCACGGTTCATCGTTTAGCTTAGTGTGTTAAGGAGTTTACTGGTCTTTGGAGAAGAAAAGCGCGATAAAGCTTTTTTTCTTGTAAACTCCTTAATGGGCATCTTGGCTGTAATTCTCATTACTGATTGTTATCGCGGAAAATCATTGGGAAAATTATTTGGAAATCGTCTGCTGTCAAAATAGTATCACAAATAGATTTAGCTTTTCCTGTTGTGCTTGTTGATCTTGTATGAATTACGAGGTCTGTTTCCAGGTGATGACGTATGCTTGGTACTTGCGTCGGATGGTTTGACAAACGTTCTTGGACCAGTGCAGGTAGGATCTAGGAAGAATCGCATGACTCGTATAGGTTGCCTTGCAATTTTCTAGAACACACACTCTGTGTCATCTGTTGAGTGTTGATCACTTTTTTTCTGTTGAAGCATAGTGTTGCGCCCATAGTTGCGCAGACGCCTCGGCGCCCTAGTGGGATGGGAGAAGTGAATGCCAGCGCATTAACACGCGTGTGAGCATTTTAAAATTCTCTGTCAACTCTGAGCCGGCGCATGAGTAATTATGAGTAACTAACGCTAAACAAACAAGGTTTTCTATCTGGACTTGCTGAAGCCTTTGTCATTGTACCATTTAGACCATAAAGAAAATCACTGACACCGAGCATAGCAGCCATCAAGTTATTGTCAAATTTTTCCAGGTGGCAGCCATCGTCGACGAAGAAGAAAATGTCTCTCAGATAGGAGTTGATCGAAGTGAAGATTTAGTTGTGAGTATTGGTACGCAACCGCTTCCTTATCTCATGAACATCTCGAATTTTTTATAACCATAGTACCGCGACAAACACACAAATTTGGCACGGGTACTTGTGGCAAATGCAATTCGAAATTGGCGGCATCTGAGAGCTGACAATGTCACTGCAATAACTGTAAGTTTTCACAAAGTTATTATTTCCTCAGTTTTCGAAACACTCCGTTTTGCTTGATGCTCATTGATAGCCGCTGTGCACATCAGCTTTGTATGTTTTGAGGTCATGTTTGATTCACCTTACGCCGACCTGCCTGTGGACCACCCTTGTGTGGAGGAATTCATTGGAAACAAATGCTCGATTGATAAAGTGTTCGTGGACGATCCAGAATGTATGGTTAGGGTCTCACCATCAACAACACTGAAACTGTACACTTATCGCACTCCTATTGTTTACAAGGGTGCTCGCGATCCGCATTTCTCAGGTAGGAAAGTAGGACCGTCTTCTCAATATCTTTTAGCATATTATATTCTCTGTTGCTTTAGTTGTTGAGTACACTGGGCCAGGATTTATGACACATACGGAGGAACGTCTTCTTGAGGAGCGGTACTGCAAAGCGTACCAAGAGGCACAACAAGATGATAGCTCGAACAAACTCGAACTAGAATTTTCGACAGCTGTGAGTCCTTTCCTTATTTGCGTAAAACCGTCAGGATAGTTTTTCTTTGTAGGACTGTGAGAAATTCGATGTGAATGTTGTGCCTACCCGCACCTCAGGACATCATGAAGAGGAGGCGGTCACTATTACTTCCAAGGTGACACTATTTGATCACCTAAATATGATTAAATTTTACTGTTTTGAGATGCAAACATCTTCGGAAGTTGGTTCTGTCGATGAAGATGGCACAGACGAGGAAGAGGAAAAATGCTCTTCAAATGATGCAAATGCCACTACTGTAGGTTGTTCGGTTGCTGCGCTTCTGGTTTCACTTTTTGGCTAAATCATTACTGAAAGGCAAAATTCTATTTCAGTCACCTTTGGGGTCTGATGTCCGCAATGAAGAAGGTCGTAATGGACGAAAGAAGCGCGTAACTAGATCTTTATCAAGATTGTCCAATATGGTGTGTCCTGTTGCTATCGTTTTCGCATAGAATCTCGAATGAGTGTCGTTTCAGGACAGTGTTACACCATCTCGCATCACCACTGGTATGACGCTTCGGCATACAGAAGGAATTGTCATCAAACGAGGGCCTTGTCGATCACCATGTGTCAAAATGGAGGATAAGGTAAGTTTCATAGCTTCATTGCCCATTCGTAAAGCCCTAACACATGTAGAAAGTGCATAAAATCACACATAGTGCTAGCCACTCTTCTCCGATTACCAACCACATCATTCAGGTTCTCACTCCATCGGGTCCGGTCGACATCAAGATACACGTTGCGAGCTCTTTGACTCCAACTTTTGGAATGATCACCAGGTGATTAACATACACTCTATCAATAACGTGCATCCTTACGCGATATTGACACTCAAATATAGATTTGATTACTTGTTCCATCTCTCTATGAAACATCTTTAGATCCCGCGAGCGTAATGCAACCACTTTGTTGGTCGATGTAAGAACGCCAACGCTGAGAAATGGGCCAAAAAGCGATGTGACTCCTCAACTTCGCAACATCATCAATGATGGTGGCTCTTTGGCCACACCATTGACGGGCAGCAGGAAGAGGTCTCATCGTTTGATAGCCGAGTCATCTGGAATAACTCCTGTTGTACACCGCCTGAGCCTGGATATACCACGCAGAAATTCTGAAGAATTTGATAGCAGTTTGACTGCAGTCCCAGGAAAAGTTAGAAGCGCACCATCGACTCCCTCCAAGGTTTGCTGTCTTTCTATTTTGTTTGAGTCGTAGTTCCAGTGGTTCTCTTTCAGGCTACGAGTAGTGCATCACGACTAGGCAGTAAGTGGTCGCTGTCGAAGTTGGACTCGAAACCATCTTTGAAGGACGACCAGACGGCGAATTTGGAATTAGGGGAGCCACCATCCAAGATGCGGCGGATATATGGCTTCATGCGACGTCTTGTCGGATTCGGTATAGGGAGTGGACAGTAACTTCTGGTGTGTTTGAATTTGTGCAAGAGGCTTTTTGTATTTGTTGGAAAATATCTAAAGGTGTATAGGTAGCTTGTCAATTGTTGGTCTAAAAGCAGCGTCTCGCCAAAATCTTGCTTCCTCCACAACCATATAATTTACAAGATTACCTTAAAAGCGAAGCATCAGCGTTGGTCCGGCTCTCTAATACAACCTTTGGAAGGAGAAAATGGACCTGCGTTTCACCAGAAGCTTTCAAGGTCTGCCCATCCAAGTTGCTTTGCTTCCGGTGGACTGAAAGTTCCTCTTCTCGAGGACCATTAGAGGAACGGATCACGCAGCTGCTCCACTTCTAAAGCATGCCTCTGGACTATGTGGTATTCAGGAAAGCATTGATTTTGCTTAGGCTGCCTGTAAATGACCGAAGTATCTGTCTCTGATTTGACAATGAGAGACGTTAGCTCCAGATTGCTTTATTATTGGGTTTGTGTTGTATTTTTTGCATTTTTGTTATTTCCAGGACGGAAGCTCATCGGTGATTTCAACTCGATTGCCTTCAAGGAATAAGCGTAATTAGGACAATCTTATTGTACCAATGATATCATTTTTTCACTTTATCTATGTAGAGAGCGCCATCGAAGCCCGCTCAGATTTTAATCACGATCTCAGTTTTCGTATAATCCTTTCAACTGTTTCCTTTCTACTTTACTCTTCCTTTCTTTTTGATTTTTAATCTCATCTCTTTGTTGAAGTCTTTCGAGACATATTTCCGCTTAGCACTGCAAGTGCTTAGCATCTCAGAGATAGGTGTGCTTTTGGGCCTGTGTTGATTGTAGTAATTGTTGAATGATGCATGTTTGTTTGTAGTTAGAGCCAGGTCTATACAGAGGTTTCCGTCAAACGTGTACGCTCTTCCACACCGCTCATTCCTCTTTCATCCTATGAAACGATTATCGCTGAGGATTATTTATAGGGAAAAAGTTTGTGGCTCTTACCGTATATAGCTGGTTGATTGATGTATTTTTCTTATTTGTTTGAACTACTTGTAACTTGTAAAGTAATCATAAAATTTTGTTTTTGTTTCATGTTTAGATCTTCTTGGTGTTATACCATGTCAAATACTATTGCACATCTACCAGTTCAGTGGATTGCAGTTATTCTGAACTTTTCCATTCCAGCAGGCGTCCCTGCCCGTCTTAGAGTCGTGAGGCTGGCATGGCATCGAGTTTGAAGTTGGAGGAAGAGTCTGGTGTCATAAAGTCTGGACCAGTCATCGCCGGATTTGCTCCTATCAAGTCGAAGAAGAGCTACTACGCTGTACTTTGTGAACGTGCGTTGGAGTTGCACGAAAGCGAAAAAGCTTATCGAAAGCACAAATCCGCCAGGCATCTCATCGATCTTTCTACGGCGTTCAATCTTCACAACGACCACTTCGATCCGAAACTCAAGCGATGTGTGTGCTTAATGGGTCCTGATGAAACATTGTGCCTGAGAGTGGATGATGGAGGCAAAGCCGGAGATGATGGACGTCAAAATACCGAGTGGTACAACGCGATCATGTCAGCACTGATTCCGTCGAGAGCGCTGCGGCTTGGAAGACCAATACAACCGTTGGAATTCTTCGAATGTGTTTGGGATGTCGATGTGGTCAGCATGCCGAAGCTGAAGAGGCCACCACGCACTGAAGATTCGCTTCAAAACATCTGCGTTCGTCTTCCAGAAGTTGCAGGACCGAAACGTTTGTGCTTTTACGCCCACACCATCATACTCTGCAAACGTCGCATAGAACCAGCTGTCAATGGTTTGCCGCCATCCGGTATTCCACCATTCAACTCCGAGGACTTCATTGAGATTCCACGCAAGTGTGTGGCTTTTTTCGGTTGCCAGGAGAGATACTTTTTGATGCGATTAGGAAGGAGTGCACCATCAGGAGCAAGCGAATTATGGGCTCAATGTGATAATGATGAAGTCGCTCTCGATATTCACAATAAGCTGAATGCGATAATCGAAAGGGAGTCCGAAAAAGAAAGGAAGATGAACAACGGCGTCACAAAACCTCCCGGTCTCTTGTCGCTTCGTTCGCATCAAGGACATCATCGTGATCGCTGTCATACGCAAGGTTCGCAGAGAGTTCGCACTTCGTCTTTCCTCAGTGGACGGGTTTCCACATACTCATCTCCCAGTGCAATTGGCAGTAAACCTTCTACACCTTCGAATCCAACTGGCTCAACTCTTGCTTCACGTGCGTACAGCATCTCATACGGTTCGCAAGCTCCACCTAAGAACTCAACTCCTCCAGCAAGTTCAATGATGAGTGTATTCCCTCAGCGACAGCCATCTCAAGAAGATTTTGGTGTTTATCAAGCCATGATCCCGCCGCCGTCAAGCACCGCTTCCGATGCTTCACTCTCATCTCCTGTGGACGCTTCCGTTGCTTTAGACAGCCCTAGAGGTGTTGTGCACAGTAAGACCATGGAGCAAGTACCTGAAGAAGTTTCAGCTCCTCAACCAACATCTGCACCAACTCGAACTACAGAAGAGGCTTCGAAAACACCAGATTTGCCAAGCAGTGATTATCTTATCTCCGATAATGGTTACACTCCCATGCATGCCGCTGAATGGACTTCTGTTGGAAGTAGCAGCCATCTAATCATGCCTACCCACGATCGTTACAAACTCGAAGAAGTTCGCTCGTATGTGTCGGATAGTAGCGATTATTGTAGCTCAACTGGTGTTGCCAACGGTTGTTCGGAATTACAAAGTCCAGCCAATCCTCCTCGCGCATACTCTTTTGCTGGAAGGTGCAATCTTCGCCCTACGACCGCCAACACTGGCATGGGAGAAAACCCCAGTTTTCAAGCTGAGAACGCTTCGAACACCCATCTGCAACCCGTAGATGATCCTCGTAAAAGAGCCTTTTCACTTGGCAGCAAGTCGCTCTTCCCACGACCTTTTCGAAAAACTTCGCAGCACACCTCGAGGCAGCAGCGCGTTTCACAGACATCCGCCTCCAGTGTATCGCTTGCTTCATCCGAATTTTCGTCATCTTTTGGACCATCATCAAGTGCGAACCATCTATCAGCTATGTGTTCCGAAAAAGACGACTACCTGCGAAATCGTTCTGGAAGCTTCGGCTCTGGGCGCAGTACTCCACACAACCGCAAGAGTGCAGCGCCATGTGAAGGAACGGATCACTTCGTTGAAATCGATTTTGGAAGCGGCATCAGACGATCTGGAAGCGGCTCCGTTGTCAGCGTGGACAGTCCCAGCAACTGCATTCGATCCCGCACTTCGTCATTTGGATGCTCCATTCGAAAAGATACTGAAATCTTCACGTATCCAACCGATGTCTCTGACGCCGAACTGACTCCCAGCCAAATTGTCCTCGAACAAGCCCGACAGAGTAGTATTGATGAGTCTTGCGACTACGTGATTCCCGTTGTACCCGATCTAGAAGCCGTGAAGAATGCTCTAGCTGAAGTGAGTGAACATGGACACCATATTACCTTTCCTTCGCGAGTTGATTCAAAGTCGATCGACATGCATAGCTCGCAACATTTCGAAACCATTGAAGAAAGTGCATCGTTGAAATCGTCGGCATGCTCATCGAGAAGTTCCACAGCTGTTGACGACAAGTTGTCCAAGGAAGGAGAAGATAACGACGACTATGCTGATTTTGCCAGCCGCAAAAGCAACTTTGGTATCGGTTTGACGAAAGATCTCTTCGTCTCCACGGCGAATGCTGAACGAACTATGCGTACTCCTCCGTCTCTCAATTCATCGCTCAAGAAAACAAACGTCTTATCAAGCCGTTCTAAGTCGGTGGTAGGATTTGCGCATAATGCTGAATCAGGAAAACCTGTGCTCGATTATGCATCGATTAAACCAGTGCGGGCAATGTCATATTGAATATCAATGTACTAATCATCTCGTAAGGGTTAGTAAAACCATTTTTCTATGATGGTTTATATGAGTTTTTCTCGCACAGCGATTTTCTTAATTTTTATTTTTGACAGTGTGTTAGTGTTCTCATCTTTTCCCCCAGTGATATGACGGTGTTGTTGCTGCGCTGGTCAACAATGTACATAACTTGCCATTGACTTAGATTTTTCTACGATTTTACGATCACAGAATTTTGTACCTTAAATCTATATCTTCATATTCCGAAATCTGCTTATCATTGCTGTAGTTATCATGAACTTAGTTGTTGAATTACTGCTTCATCGTTCATTCCTTTATTTTTTAGCATAGTTTGTTCTTTTCTCATTCAATTTCATAAGAAAGCTCTTTGCACAGTGACTTCATACTACATATTTTTATTAGCATTCAATCAAATGCTGTGGTTGTTTCTGAGAAAATGGCTTCTGAATTTGTGATTCTTCTAATAATAATTGATTTTCATATTATTAAATATATATGTATACTGTGCGAAGATACGTAATTGTGCTACCGGGTGTCAGTTTGATAAACTTCAATACTGAAGTGTTAGATTGATGCATTTTGTGGGTTTATGCATTTACTATGGATTTCTGTGGCTAGCACTGTTTTGTGCTTTGGTGATAGAAATGGTAGCGTGCTGCTTCGTAGTTTTCTTTCAAAGTGTTATGTGACAGAGGTAGATTACGGCTTGTCAAGTCGGAAAATTTGTGCAAGATTTGGCTCCTCATGCTAGAAGATGATAATTTGCGTCCTCCTCTTTGGAATTGTGGGAGAAGTTGCTGACCATTACTTTGCATAAAGCGTTTTTAGGTAAGCACTTTTCTGGGTTCTCTGTTATGTTGGCATTGCCCACTAGTGTGAAGAATTTAATTTTGATAAACTGTCGCTTGAAAATATAGCAATCATCCGTAATGTGAAGGTCCTATCCTGTTTTTGTAACATTGGTCGCGATAATATACAAATGAAGCGCAAGTGAAAGATTGTCGCAAAAAGAGTTAAACTCATAAGTGTCATTACAGAGTTATTCCAACCGAAAAAAACAAGCAAAAATTAAGACAGTGGTCTGGCGTAGTGTTGGTGCCTCGGGCTTGTGGCATTGCCTAAAGTTTAATCTCTGCAATGCAAACCAGCCTGTAAACGCAATTTAACTCCAAGTTCAAAGCCTGATTATATCACGTGGATCGTCAGTATGACTTCTGGGAGTCCGGTGGTTGGTAAGTTAGCGTTTTGATCCTCCCCGATCTCCTTCCATTGTACCCATTTCCGGAAGGAGGGGGGGGGGAGAGTGATGACTTGAATGGTTTGAACAATTGATCACATTGATCATTTAATTGATCATCATTTGATCATTTGATCATAGTCAGCTTCACATCACTTTCCAGTGGTTCTCAGTCGTGCTCGTAGAAACATTGACAAGGTCAGAATGGCGTCAGAGTAAATATTACTATTCTAAATCAACCTGAAGATGATGCTCAGGATCTTCTAGCTATCGAGTATAGTCGAGAAAATCAAAGGTTCTTGAAGCTCACATAAGGCAGATGACTCTCCAGAGCATTATTTCTGCTAAATTTTACCGGCGATGTGTGTTGCTCTGAAGCAAGGAGGAAACGGACGTTTGCTATTGAAACTGAGTCGCTAGGACTGTGATTTGTCGAAGCAGCTTCTTTCAGATATCATTCATTCTCTAAGTAACAATAAGAGACGAGCACACTTTAGGCCCCGGTCAGACTTCACGCGACTTAATCGTCGCGACCTAATCGCCAAGATTTCCATTCATTTTCATTTCACGTTCAGAAATTTCGGGCTGGAAAAGTATCACAACCGAATGCAAGTTGATCGACATGGAATGATGTAGTAACAGTTGTCTCGTCGCTATTCAGTCGCGACGATCAAATCGCGTGGTCTGCCCGGAGCCTAAGGGATCGTTCATACCGCGCACGAAGGCGGACGAAGGCGGACGAAGCCGCACAAAGGCGGACGAAGCCGGACAAAGCCGGACAAAGGCGGAAAAAGCCGGACAAAGACGGACAAAAGCGGACGAAGGCGGACGAACTGCCAAAGCGCAGGGGTTTGCCGGCGAAGTGCCATATTGGAATACGCGTGAAATACAGCGCGCGTTGTGCACGTATGTTAGTCATATATAACTCAACGCACAACGCGCACTGTATTTCACGCGTATTCCAATATGGCACTTCGCCGGCAAACCCCTGCGCTTTGGCAGTTCGTCCGCCTTCGTCCGCCTTTGTCCGTCTTTGTCCGTTTTTGTCCGGCTTTGTCCGGCTTCTTCCGCCTTTGTCCGGCTTCGTCCGCCTTTGTGCGGCTTCGTCCGCCTTCTTCCGCCTTCGTGCGCGGTATGAACGATCCCTAACATATTATGTTTGATTGACAAGTTTATGAGTGCTTTTTTAACAGGTTTTGGTAAATCATATCAGTTCGTGGAAGAACATGTTCGACCTCGCGTTGTTTAACGAGCTCGAACATGTTGTTTCACGAAGTTAGTAGGTAAAGCAACCAGAACGCGTTAGAGCGCTCATGTACTTGTTGATCAAACATACGCAAAGTGTGCTTGTGTCCTTTGGTTACAGAACAACGACATGTTCCCAACCTTTGCGGAATTGAACGTGACGGATTTGTCTCACGTTTTTTTCTTGACATTTGTCTCTTTTGAAAATAGTTTAGTCACTGATGTTTTATTCACGCAGTTTTTGAAATAAGGAATTCAATAGCAGTTTAGTTGCAAGTTAATAACCCCATAAATTGTTTACTAGCACTTCTTTGGAAATGGGAGCAAGTCGGTTTCTGCGCTAGTGGATTCACTGCTCCAAGGTTGATCGCTGCGCGCGAAAGCTACCGGTGTCGTTTGAACCAAATTCGCGGGAAAATTTGTTTACCCTATTTTGCAATCTGCAACAAAATTCTTGCTAAACTTTCTGAAATTGAATGATTCTTTTGCTTGGTGTCCGAAACCTAGTTCCTCATTGTACAAAGAATTCAATTTATTTGAAGTACAGTGGGAAATAGGTGTCGATATTTCGGAAGTTCAGAATAATAGCTTGGACTTCTTATTTGTTCAGCACTTTTACAAGTTACTTTTCTCTTTTGGTAATGTTGAAAAAAATGTGTTGACGGTATATGTAGCGCATGTTCGCATGTTTAGCGGAATACTTATGGGTTAGGAACAATCGGCAAGATTGACTCTGTTCTCATGTGCGAACTTTTTGTTTCATTCAAATCGTGAGCAGAAGTGCGCATATCTGCTTTCTGCTGATTTCTAAGCCTGAAAGCTTTTCCCACACACTTTTTGGTGTAAACGACCACCATGTTTTATGGTGTTTTTACTTAATTAGCAATCTTTTCTTCACATGACGTTTCAACTTGATCTAAATGCTTTCAGTACTTTCTTAAATGGCTCGTAAGAAACAAGTCGAATCATCAGATGATGACAGTGACTTCGATTCAGGTACGATTTGGTTTACAACAATCTAATGAGTTGGTTGGGGGCAATCTAATTTTACAGTCTGTGTAGTCTAATATTACAGTCTAATATTTTCAGCTTGTGATATTACTTTCATCAGTTGTTTTTATAGTTAGTCTTTCACCTAATTTTTGATATTCTTTTGATTAGCTTTTATCTTGGATGAAAGCAATCTGGATACCTCATGTTTTTATATATCTTGAACACTTTAAATCGACATGACAAGTGCATCTTGAAAGCGGTTAGCGTGTGATCATACTTAGATTATTTTAGCGCAGAATGATATCCCTAAAGACCTAAGAGTAAAGTAAGACATCTTTGTTATTTTAACGTAATTTTTTGCCTAGCATATGTGCTTAGGTGAAGAAAAGAAGAAGAAGAAACCAGCTAAGAAGAGGTTGCCTTCGCCATCAAAAACACCGCCAGCTCCAAAACGAAAGCAAGCAAAGCTAGGCACACCAAAGGCGGGTGCGACCAGCAGAAAAGAATCGGAGGTACAGCCCCTATGATTTGCGTCTACAAACGGCATAATAGTGATTCAGAAAGATGCTGGAGACATATCCGATGATGAAGACGAGTTTGTCGAAAATTATGAGAACGAAGATCTGCTACGGATGGTAAAGCAATCACACTTTTCCCTACGTACTCTACTTGATTTGCACTCTTTCTTCAGGTGATTCCACCAAGGCCTCAACCCTGCATGAAACCTGATGGATCCGGAGCAAGGCTTGTGATAAGGGAAATTGTTGCTACTAATTTCAAATCATTTTATGGTACTCAACATATTGGTCCTTTTCACAAGGTATGATGCACAACAGTTTCTTTCTAAGCAGCTAAAGACTCGTTTTAGAATTTCTCGGCGATTATTGGTCCGAATGGTTCCGGGAAAAGTAATGTTATTGACTCGTTACTATTTGTGTTCGGTTACAAGGTTTCCTTTTCTTCTTTATTTTTTTTTTGATAATTTGTCTATCTACTGTTTTTATTTCTCAGGCTTCCAAGATTCGTTCTAAGAAGCTATCTGTCCTCATACATTCTTCGAGGCAGCATGACGATATCAACAGTTGCACCGTGGAAGTGTTCTTCGAGCAAATCATCGATAAGGTTTGTCTTAATCTGTTGTACTTATCGAGACTTTTTTTTGTCCAGGATGGCCATTTCGAAGTCGTCCAAGGCAGTGAGTTCAGTGTCGCTAGGACTGCCTATAAAACTAACAACAGCGTGTATGCTTGGAATGGCAAGGTTAATATCTAGCTCTGCAACTATCTTAACTTCCATGAAAAACATTTTTGTTGCAGACGATGTCTATAAAAGAAATCGCTGGTCGATTAAGGGACTTCGGTATCGATCTTGTACATAATCGCTTTTTGATCCTTCAGGTCAGTGATTTTAACAGTTCTATCTCAGTATCTCTTGATTTCACCAGCATTCAGAAATTCAGAGGTTTAGGGTGAAGTGGAACAGATTGCCATGATGAAGCCAAAAGGTGAGAGTCCTCATGAAGAAGGAATGCTTGAATATCTGGAAGATATCATTGGTTCTAGTCGCTTTCGGGTTTGTTTCATGTCTCCATCTGTGAAAAGCTTTATTTGTGTTTTTACACGCTTACTTTCTAGCATCCCATCGAGAAGTTGAATGCTAAAGTTGACACTTTGAAGGAACAGCGAACGAACGCATTACAAAGGTGATTTATGTTTCGAGAGGTTTTTTTTTGAAATGCATTTTTACTCTTTCTGCGTTTTTTTTTCTAGTATTGGAATTTATAATGTATGTGTTTGCCAGCTATCAGTATATCGTAATCTGCGATCAAGGGTATTACCTCAGAAAATGCTAGCTCGTTTGCTCATAACTGCGTATTTTCTTTTCGCTAGTTTACGAATGTGTTATCAATCGCTTTTGTTTCTGATTTTTTATTGTTTTTTTTAGGGTTCGCGCTGCTGAGCGAGATAGAGCTGCTCTGGAGGGTCCGGTACGTGAGATGATTTCATATCTCAAAGCGGAGAATCATGCAGTGCTTCTGAGAAATCAACTTTACCACATCAAATTGTACGTTAACTATGCTCTATTTTCAGCTTCCTCATCTACAACTAGATTGATCAGTCTTTGTGCAGGTACCAATTTTTGGAAGAGATTGATGTGGTGCAGCCCCTTAGAGATGAAGCATACGAAAAGAAGAGTGCAGTTGACAAAGCACTGAAGGATGTTAAGGATGCGAGAGAAGCAGATAACGATCGTTTAGAAGCTGCGCAAAGGTACTTTTTCAAATGTGCTGTTGTATAGATCTTCAGTTCTTATTCTTATTTTCATTTTTGTGTTATGTTTCATTAGACAAAAAGCAACTTTGAATTGTTAAGGGATCTGGCAAAAGTAAATGCGGAGGAAAAAGCAACTCGTGATGAGATTGGTGCTCTGGAAAGAGCCTCCAAAGCTCGAACAAATACGATAAAGAGGAACGTTGCGGATATCGTTCGTGTTGCTGATGAGATTGAAAAGGAAAAGCAAAAGGTGCATCATATCGTTTTTTGCTTCTTGTCCATCAATTCAGTACTGTATATATCCAGATGGAAGAGCTGAAGGGTGTACCTGCTAGAGCTGCTGCACGACTTGAGGTGCTGAAGGCATCTATCGCTGAACTCAACGAACTTGAGCGTGACAATATCAAGAAGGTAAAGGCTCACATCTGATTTCTCAAGTGCTTTGTGCTAGTTTGCTTTTTGCTTTGTTAGGCCGACGACAATCGTGACAAGTTTGACCGAAAAGCAGGACCGGAAAAAGCCGAGAGGGCGAGACTTGAAGAAGAAATGGGAGTTCTTGTCCTGAAAGAAGTAGATGCGAAAAACAAGGTTGAGTGTACCTTCGGCTTACAGCTGATTTACATGAATTGAGCTTATCGCTTGTTTAGATCCACATCGCAAAAGAAGCGTTAAAGAATATGACACATGAGGAAACCAAGCTACGAAAACGGCTCACGGACTTCCAAAACAACCTTAGTACTTGGAAGGAAGACTTAGAGAAGAAAACGAGGTTTGTGACTGTTTTGCGGTCCACTGTCGTACTCGCTTTCTTGCGCACTTGTATCTTTTTAGTGAAATGAATGAGCTCAAAGTGTCGCTGCCGAAGGTACAAGATGATTTGGCGCAAGCCAGGGCTTCTCTTCCACTCATCAAAGAAAAGGAAGATAAACTCATGGAGGAGGTGACTTTTTTAATCATCGTTATGTAATATGAAAATTTGTTCAACGCAATAGAATGTTAGTGCGTATTTTTATCCTTCGACTTATGCGTTATTCAGGTCAATGTTCTTCGTACTAAAGTTTCCGAAGACAAGCAGTTAGTGTCTTCTGGAATAGCTGGAACCGAACGTCAAAAGGCACTGGCCAAGGCGAAAGCTGAAGGATTGCTGAAAGGACTTATTGGCAGACTGGTAAATAATCATTGGTTGAATCTACAGTTAACTCTCTGTTTTCTCTTTCTGTTCAGGGTGATCTTGGCACTATTGACAAGAAATATGATGCTGCGATCTCAACGACTACTGCTGCTTTGGATTCATATGTAGTTGAAACTACAAATGACGGTCATGAAGCTATTGACTATCTTGTAAAGGTGAGATAGCAGGTCGAAGTGCGCGCTCTCAAATCAAATTATTCAGAGAAATCTTGGCCGAACTAACTTTATTATATTGGATAAAACGAACGAGTTTAGGGACAGCATGGATACGAAAAAGAAGTTGTAAGTTCTCATATTTGGGCGCGATCGCGCTGGAATCCATTCTCACCTTTTCAGCCCCGCTCCTCGCTTATTCGATCTCATTGACATACCCGACCCACGGCTTCGAAAAGTATTTTATTCGACTGTATTCGATACATTGGTAGTGGACACGCTCAAGGAAGCAACTGATCTCTCTAGGAAAGACCGATGTGAGTTGCCTTGTTGTTGATGGTTTTGACATCAAATATCTTCTCATAATTATTTTCTTCTTGACTTTAACTGACGACGAGTTTTTTTGCATACCTAGCTTATTTTCTTTCTTGTCATCAAAGTCAGTGCCTTGAAGCTTAGCCTAGTTTCTGGAAAGATTTTAAAATTTACAATGATTTGCTGGTTGTTTTCTCGGATGCACTGTGAAATGTGTTGCTACAAGGGTTAATGGGCATATTGCATCTGAGAATCCTTGATTTCAGCTTGCGCTCTACAGTTTGAACCAAAGTGCGTGCATTTTTTCCATGTTGATCATTTTCGTCAAAATTTCCCGTTTGAAGGCCAAGTGTCAAGTACAAAAATCCTCGTTCATTTCCATCTTTTAGCATTACGTATCGTGACCCTCCTCGGTCAGGTCATCGATAGCTCAGGAACAGTTTCTGGCGGAGGAGCTCCAAAATAGTATGTCTTTATCAAGTTCAAACATGGTTACATAATCACTTTTGAAATTCAGTGGGTTAATGGGTAACAAAGAGAAGGGACAAGCTGAGATTGCGATACGTGAAGCGCAGTCAAGGCTGCCGGCGATGATCAAAGAGTTGGATGAGAAGAACGAGATGTTGGCGGAGACTTCCGCAAGTTGTCGGCAGGTAACTTTCAGACAGTCATGTTTCTGCCGGTCTAATTGGCTTGTAACATAATGTTCCCAGATCGAACAGAAGATATTCGCTCTAAGCAATGATGCGAACAGGCTGCGAGCACAGTATAATGCTTGCGACAATGAGATTTTGGTGAGTTCGAGATTTAGACGTAAGGATTCGTCAAACAGACCCTCAAACTTATTTTTGTTGATTTTTCTTAGATTTGTCAGCAGTAGAACAGATTCAATTTACGCAGGCTGTAGTGAACAACAACGCTTGCCATTCATTCCCACGCATTTCTAATTCATTGCAACATGCTGTTCAATATTCAGAAGCTAACCGAACGTATTGGGCACATGGAAAAGCAAGTTGTATATGTTAACGATCAGCTTCAAAATAACCTCGCAGATGAAGCGGAGGTTGCTAGCAAGAAAGCAGAGATAGAGGCTGCCACTGCAGGTATCTTCTCCGCTAACGATTTGCTTAAACTTTTTCGAAACGAAGATTTTCAGAGCGAGAAGAGTGTGCCAAGGAAGTTGCTGCTGCCAAAGCTAAAGTAGATGTTGTTGCTGCAAAAGTGAAATCGATTTTCCATGAGTTTGTGCAGGTGACTCAGAAGAAATTAAGTTGTTTTTTGAAAGGTCTCGAAGATAATTTGTGTTGCAGAAATATTTGGATGAGGCAGATACTGCAAAAAAGCGACGGCAGGAGATTGAAGAGCAAGCCGTCAAGGAACGAGTCAGCATTGATCTCAACGAACATAATATCGAAAAGGTAAATTAGTAAGAGTACCATTAACCTACAGATGGCTGCTCAAGGGATTGTGCTTTGCAGGTGCAAAATAGAATCAAATTTCTCGAAAAGCAATTGGCTGACAAAAAGGCCAAGGAGCAGAAACTCGCCGAAGAGGAGGAGAATTTGCCAAAATTGTTACATCAGGCAAAAAATACGCAATCCGAACTCAGGGTAAGTGTATGGTTTAAGGGCAACTGGCATATTCATTGCCAAGACCATCATATCTCGTAATTCTTGATACGATCTAACAAGGGAATGGTCAGAAGTCGAAGTGGCCAATCCATACAAGCTGCATACCATTCGATGCAGCTTAAAATGCTGATTTCAAATCTGTCTTCGGTATCTGCAGAGCGCCTTTGTAAGCGAAGTTATGATCAGCTTTAGTGCGAAAAAATCTTATACAAAAATTGCGAGATTAGGCACATTATTGCTCTTTTCGCTCACCTTTAGGTACTGACCATATGAAGTGACCTAGTTGCATGTTTTGGTCTTGCACTGAGCCGGGTATGGCTCTGTACGGCCGAGTTTGCCCTTTACACACATAAATTCTTAGCAAAATGATGGCCTTTAACGGGTCATAATTTTGTCCACAAAAGCGCTCTGCAGATTGCAGACGAAAGACGGATTTAAAGTCAGCGTTTTATGCTGCACCTAATGGTATGCAGCTTGTATGGATTGGCCACTTCGATTTCTGACCATTCCCTTGTAAGCATTGGTTTTCAAGGTAAAATGCGGAGAGCTGGAAGAATTCATAAAGAACACGAGGCAGCGAAGAGAAGATTTTAATCAAGATGAACTGAAGTTCCTGAGGGAACAGAAGGTAATTTCATATTTCTAAATAGCTTTGAAATATAATGAATTTCAATTAGCTAAAATAGATTTCATTCAACTAAAGTACACCCTGGAATTAAACCGAATTTTTTTGTAGCAATGTATCGAAGAATTGAACGAAAAGGAAGCAACTCTCAAGGGACTGAGGAACGAAGTAGAGAAGCTGAAAAGACAAGTAAATAGGATCTTCAAGATTAGGCAAGACTATCCCTCATAATTTTTTTCTAGGTTGAAGCGCTAACTTTGCATCAAACGCAGGAGTTCGATGTTATGCCCAAACAAAAAAAGCCCGCCGAAGACGATCCTATGGACTCTTTCGAAAACTTGTCATTGATAGACCACCCGCATGAGAAGAGAGACAAAAAGGTAGTAGTTTGTTTTGGTTTTATTTGGTTTATTTGATTTTACTTGGTTTATTCAGACCAAGAAGAAGGGCACCGACGAAGCGGAAGAATATTTGGAATCAGCAGATGGAACGGTGCCAAAATTGACGAAGGAAGAAGTGGCGGAACTGAATAGGGATGACATAAAGTTCAAACTGACTAATATCGAACAGAAGCAGCTCTCATCCCGAACGGATATCAATATGCATATAATAAAGGACTACAAAACAAAGGTATTATATTCATAAAGATGAATGGAAGCAGACTTTCTCTAGACATTGAGTCACTATGGATAGGGATCACTCTCATTCTGTGAAGTGTAAATAACCATCCGGAGTCTAGGATATATATTGTTAACTTACTATTACATGTGTCCAATGTGTAGCAATCAACTATCCACCTTTGGCTTTTTGTTTTTGGTTCTAGTAGACTGCTTTCGATCACCCCCACCTTTTGTAATCTTCGGGGTCTAAGCTTTCCATCATTATTTATTTATTCTAGTTGGCAAAGCTAGAGACTGAGCGAAGTGCGCTAGATGCTGCCAGAGAAACTATGGAGGAACATATGGTTGTGCTTGATAATATGCGGAGAGACCGACTGGTTGAATTTATGGTAGGTTTAGCTAGACCGGGCTTGTCGTCATGTCGATTCAAACGCGTGAATTTTTAGGATGGTTTTGAGAAAATCGGGCTTGGCCTGAAAGAGATGTACCAAATGTTAACGCTGGGAGGAGATGCGTCTCTTGATCTCAAAGATTCCATGGACCCTTTCACGCAAGGGATTCAATTTATGTACGTTTTCATCTTGATGTGTTGAACTTCTGTCTTACTCTTAGTTTTTTTCAAACTAGTGAACCAGTATTCTAAAGGTGCTTTGAAGAAGCGTTTGCTTCGAGACCGCCACGCGGTTTCCCACTATTTGCAGATTTTTGAATTGAGTTAACGATTCTTTATATATTAGATTGTGTCTGTCAAAAATATCTTGCAAAACTTTTTTTGAATATATTCACTGATTGATTTGCTCTTATAGAAATTCGCCTCGTTATTTTACAGGGTTCGCCCTCCAAAGAAGTCTTGGAAGCAAATTGAGAATCTTTCTGGTGGCGAGAAAACGCTGGCATCGCTATCTCTCGTGTTCGCTCTTCACCATTATAGGTTCGTGATTTACTTGAAATATTCTTTAGTCGGAATGCTTTTTTTGCATTATTCTTTGAGAACATAATTTATGCAGGCCGACACCTCTATATGTCATGGATGAGATCGATGCTGCACTAGATTTTAGGAATGTGTCAATCATCGCTCACTATATAAAGGTGAAGAGGCTATCTTATTACTGTGTGACCCTCCTAAATCACTTGTTCAGGATCGTACTAAGAACGCTCAGTTCATAATCATTTCGCTGCGTAACAACATGTTCGAGCTTGGAGATCGTTTGATAGGAATCTATAAGGTTTGTTATCTTCGTTTTTGTCAAGTATAAAATAATATGCTGCCGAGAAGCGATATGATCAAATTTACATACAAAAAATATCTCACTTTCACTGTTATAGGGCATCTTTTTATTTTTGAAAAACATTGGAGTTGCTTGTGGGAATAGCGCTTACTTATTGACAAAACAATGAACTACAATACAATATTTATCATTTTCATTATACGAAGAATTCACTACGTTTTGTCAAAGTTAAGGTGATACTGACAGTTCTTTCTACAAAAGAAGAAATTGTAGATCTCTTTCAACAAAAGTTAGGCGAGGTAACCCATTTTCGAAGTCCTCGGGTTTTCGATCAATCATTATATTGCGAGCATTATTAACATCGTTATTCTATCCGTAATGGTATGAAATTCATTTTAATTTGCAATAGATTTGCTAGATCTTTTAGTTGACTGATATTTTTTCAGACCTTTGATCGCACTCAGTGTGCCGTCATTGATCCATCTCAAGTGCAAAATGTCCAGGAAGAATGTGCACGTCGGGATCAAGAGGTACTGACAAAGGACAGCTCTCCGTCAGATGAGGATATGGATGATGAAGATGATCTCACACCCGCCAAGAATGTGCAACGACGGCGAGTGTCATTCTTACACGGTGAAAATAAAGAGGTACATTGTTATTCATCCAGTCGCTGAATTCATTCTTAACTCTTGTTTTAGAATCGGGTATCTCATGCGTCTCGTGCATCTCGTGCGTCGCATCTGCCTGCCATTGCTGAAGATCGCGAAGCTGAGGTTTCTTGATTTCGCATAGCAGGACTGAAGTTATGTTGATGAATTGAACAAAGTCTTCAGCCAATGTATTTAATAGAGTTGTAAACAGAAGAAGAAGTAACGGGTGGAGTCTGTAGCTAATACATAAATAAAAATGATGAAGTGATGCCATGTACAAAACAGGAACGTGAGTATAGTTGTCAAAAATGAATTACAGTGCTTTTTGAAGGTTTTCGGGACGGCAGAACTGAGGTTGACATATTCTACAGTGTTACTATAGCTGGGTACTCCATGTCTTCCGAAGAAAAAAAAATCTGCATCCAATCATAACTTATAATAATGGGCTAAGGTTGTTTACGTGTTTTTGTGTGTGTGTATGTATGTCCGTGTGTCTGTCTGTAACGAAATTCGTAGAGCGAGTTCCAGCCAACGTCCTGAGCCCAAATTTTGCACATCGCATGCGACCAACATAAGAGCCTACCATGCAAAAGCATGAGTGGTTTTGTTGGATGGATCCCTCAGAAGCTGCGCGTCAAACGGAATCACTTGGGTTCTGGCCAGCAAAAATGGTTCCGTATCGCCACTTTTTGCGAAGTCGAGGATGTGTTTGGCATGCTGATTTGCAAGCCATGGACTTAAGTCCAAAAAAGTGGACAAAAGTTCACTACTTTAGGAGAACGACGCCAGAAAGAAATGGTTGCGTAAATGATTAATTTGCCATCGTTTTACCTGAGCATTTGAGAAAAATTTTGCACAGAGATGTAGCTCACGTTGCCTACTGTCTTTATGGTAGCTACCAAGCCAGAAAGAGTCCGAAAAGCTATTCAAATTTGTATTTGTTCTTCTGCGAAAAGTTTCATCCACGCGAAATCACCGATCTTACAAGAAAAAGCATTTTAAATGGGTAGTTGTTTACATTTTACTGGCGATAAGCGGCACTGCGCGGTGAGTTTCATTGCCACCATTAGTCAAGAATGAGTAAGGCATATAAAGTGAGAACAGTGCGAGCCTCTGCGAAGCAGAGGTGACGCACTGGTATTTTAATGAGATATCCGTCTATGGAAAACAATTTTCTACAGTTTGAACTTTTCGAGATCTCTGTAAAGTTCAGAGAGTTGTCGTGATTACTCACTGTCAAGAATAATTTATCAAAATTTCAAAGCACGTGTAGATGATTGAGTATGAGATAGGAGAAAAATGCGAGAGATTGTACAGTTATAGTATTTCATTAGACTAACAATAAGAAACGCACAATATATGAGAACTTAGTATAGAATAGAACGTTCCTCAAGAGACAGATAACACATCCCGGGACTAAGTTTTCCTTGAGATTAATAATACCCAGAAATAAATGCTGGGTGAATGCAAAAGTGCTTTTTCTGCTACAGCCGCAGTGTGTATGTAAAAAAGTGCATAGGGCACCGATCGATAAAGCAAAAAATGCTCTACGAAATGACGGGGGGCGCTCGTTACGTGCGGACTGCCGAATGAAAAACGTCGCAATGCGGCTTTACAGTGACCGCGCGCGGGAAGCAGCAGTGCAGAAAACTTGTCAGATTTATACCACTAAATTACCAATACTTCTTCTATATTGCTAGCTTTCATCTTCTTCAATTTGTGTCTTTTTTGTCCTTTTAAAAGCTCATTTTACAACTTTTGTGGCAAAACTTGAAATAATTAAGCAAAACTAATATGAGAATAGTCTGTGAACCTCAACAAAGGATGAGAAACTGAAAAACTATGTGCTGCGGATCATGCTGGCTGATTTCCCCGAGTCTAGTCACTGGGAACCTGTCGCGCGCGACGTTTCCCAGTTGGAATCCCGCACGTAACGATACGCCCCCCGAAATGACTACATACCACATATCCGCATAAAATATCTGCAAGAATTTGAAGCCAAAATCTAAATTATGTCATGCCTCAAAGATTGGACATCAGCCCAGAATAATCCTACATACTTTCCACTTGGTCTTCATGTAAATATACGCACACGCAAACATTCATTAGATGCATTCGCTGTATTTTCTTGGAGTTGTGAATTAGGTCGGGTATTTGCAAACACAATCATGCTGTTCACGTACATGATCGTTTTTTACAAACCTTTGGTAGTAGAACCTTGGAAATCTCATCTCTCTATGTACCTAATCATCACGAAATATCACATTTAACGCAGAAGAAAATGAAAAAGGCAAGATTTTTGTATTTTCTAGCCTATTTTTGTTATGAACTCTAAACTAAAAAAATTCAGCGACCGCATCTATGCATTTTAATGTATCTATATCTAACACTTGGCGGGATCTGGTTTCGGGGTAATTGAGTACTTTTTGGTTTTACTTCCAACTAGGGGTGCACTACAAGTTTTGAAAAGATTGATGCTGTTTTTAGAGCTTTTTTGTTTTATGGGAATGGTGTACTTCAGAACTTTGAACACTAATACCATGGCTGTCGCATAAAGGGCAATCATTACTTTTGCACTAACCTATTTTCTTGAGAATCGTGAAAACAAAGAAATAATAAATATTTTTTGAGAATAATGAAAACGAAAAAACAATAAATACAAGTCTGTTGCTTCTTCTGATTCTGTGAGGATGTAGGAATCACTGCGTGTCATCGTCACCGTATCCATCGATGTATATGGATCCTAAGCTGATTACTCTAGGCAAGAATATCGGTAACAAACTCAGATCCATAGCTTTGACTTCCTTTTTGTGACGATGAGGACACGAATGGTCAATTCTTATGTAGGCATCTGGTGAATTGAACGGGCCAAAATCAGAACCGCAACCGGAAACTGGAAAGAACATTGTTTGAATGCTTGAAAGTTTAGTAGTAGGTTAAAGGAACCGTCCAGCCAAATAGAAGTTGGTAAGATTTTGACGCATAGAGGGGCCCCTAACTAACTAATCGCCCAAGTCACGTCGCAAAAGATGAACTCTGAAGAGGGGGAATCGTTTCAGAAGGTAGCGGTCCTGGTGGCTCCGCCTATCAACGTGGGGGTGGTCTGAAGATAAAAGTCCAACCTTGGACTTCAGTGAATCTAGAGTTGTCAGGGATGTGCCCTTCAATATGATTTATATATTCTCGGCATATTTATCTACCACTGGAGCCTGGTTTCGAGCTCATTACTTCAGGCCACCCAAGCTGATGGGTGGAGCCACCTGGACAGCCTCTAGCTTCTAAAGCGGTTTTCTTCCTTTGTAATTTATTTTTTTTTGCAGCGGCAGCTGTGCGAATCAATTGATAGGGGCCTCACCATTATACGCATTAAAATCTCAGAATCCTTAATCTGGGTGGGCATTGCTTTTGAAGTTAACCAGCAGTCCTTTGCAAAAACTATGAATTCACACATATATTAGTTCGTTCCGAAAGTGATGTCGCTTTTTTCAAAAGTACGCCACATTTCGGGGAACAAAGATGTCTAAGGGATTCTGTTAGCATTTAACGCAGCATTTCATTCTCTTTCTAATGCTTATATAATCACTGCACAAAATTTGATATCCTCTTTAAAAATTATCAAAATCTGCGACCCACGTTTTTTGAGAAGGCGAAGCTCCACAATTTTTCTAAATTTTTATAACAACCCTCGGAAGGAGTCCAAGTAATGGATGGATAGAGCAACTGCAGGAAACAGCACAACTTTTTTCTACTTTTCAGTTTCTACGTCGTAATTTTTGTATAGATTTTTTGATGGGACCACCGAATTTTTGCAGACTCGTCTCAGACACAAATGCATCAAACACCAATAAATCTTCGGATTCTGATTACAAAGTTGGATTATGGTTTGAAACTAATTTTACAAACCAAATGAGCGTTCCCCGCTTCAAACTAGCAAATTTGTAAAACCCGGACAGCCTGGGGCGCCCTGGATAGTCTGAATTATGATGATCTTATCCCGGAAAACTAGATGAATCGAAAACAAAAACAGCTGCTAGAAAGAGGAGAAAAAGCTGCGTCGAATGACACCCGAGTTGCTTGCCGGTTGTTGTTCTGTGAGGTTTGAGTTGACCAAATATGGAATTTGATGGCATTGAAAAAATGATTCCAGAAACTCTAAGAAGCAAGCTAAGGAAAAGAAAAAAATTATCTTGTGTCTTATAGGATTTTCTCTATCTACGTGTCACTTGTGCTTCTTTGGAAAATAGGCACAAAAATTTAGAAAAATAGCCGAACTTGACCATGGCAAAAAGCATGAGTCGATTTTGCTTGATTTTCGAGAGCTCATTGAATACTATGCAGTGAGATTAGAACCCTAAGAAAGACTATGAAATGCTACATCGAACGCCTTTAAAATCTTTTGAAAATATTGATTCCATGAAATGTGGCGTTCATTTGAATAAAGCGACATTATTTTCGGAACGACCTAATAATATTTCGACTAGTTGGTCGAGGTCGTTGCTTTAGACTTTGCTTATTCCGCTAGAAACAAATTCTAAACTCGAAAATTTTTTAAGGTTTGATCCAATTGTCGAAATTTTATCGCCCGAGAAACCTTCAAAAATCTTCTAGAAAATTTGAATTAATAAGGAAGGTAAATTCAAAATTAGCGTTCCAAGAGCATCCATCACATTTTATCACAACAAAGGCATTTACGTAAGTCAATAGAAGCTGTTGAAAACACTGGTCTAGCTTGGTGACAGCGCCATGAACTTGTCTTTTTTCATCCTTTTGCCCACATTTATCTCCATTTACACATTTAAAATTTTCATTCTAAAAAAATTTACCAAGCAAGTAGAATAAAACCGTCAAATTTCGTTTTTCAAAATTTACCCAAGTTATTCATATGTTTCGAAATCATCCTCTCGAGAAAAGACACACACGATCATGCATGAACTTTCCAAAATATGTAATATGAATTTTATGAGGGATCTGAGAGCAAACATATGTGAGCTTAGTTCTATCTGTGGACAATCTCGTCAAATCGAAATAAAAAATTCTTGTAAAGTATTGGAAGCTTAGCGATACGTAGTAAGTTGTGAACGGCGTCTGCGTGGTTGTAAATTTCATATGGCCTAAAATCATATTCTATCACTGCATGAAAATTTTGTAGTAGAGTGATTTACATTTTTTGATGTAGCTTTACTATAAGACAGTTTTTTGGGACCACCAGTTCATCTACAGCAATCTAAACATCTGAGTTATTTGAGCGCATACAGTAAGCAAAGATAATCTTATTTCTTTTTAGATGGATTATGTGTGTTGTTGATGTTGCTACATATTTGATTTCTTCCGATTCGTCATCAACGATAAGGTACGATAGATGAGCATACCTTTGAATGAACCATCAAAAGTGGACCAAGTTCTGCCCATAAGGTCGTCCGATTCAAAGGGTAAAGCTAAATCACAGGATTGAATCAGCACTACAAACTAGTGAAAAACTAGCTTAGATTGAGGCCAATTGAAAGCGTTGTGTAAAAAACATAGAAAAGGAGCCAGGTAATAAACAATTTTCACTTGCATATACAAAGTAAACGAGTGCAAAACTGCTTACAATCCTCATCCAGAAGACTGATCATCACGCCAACGGATTTCGATGAATTTGTCGAGCACTTTAGCTTGCCTGTTACCATGAAGCACTCACTTCGACTTTTGCTTGAAGCAAATAAATTCAGTAGCAGTATTAGTAGAAACAGGAGCATAGAGTTCGTTTGGGCAATGCCTAAAAATTGCTCTCGTAAGGTCAGCATTTGTTTACACAAAGGGAGATGACGTAATCAGCGATGCTAATCAAAGTCAAAAGCTTTGAGCGGAAGAGCAGAGGAAATTCACCCAAAATAAATGCCTCAGAAGATGATTTTCCATTGAACTTTGTGAGAATTACTTGTACAGGGGAGAATTCTTTAGAATAGAAATATAAAGGGTTGATCCTCCTCTCTAATGAGAGCTGAGCTCAAATATAGGCTTTCACTTACACGAATAAAAATTTTCTGCAAGAACTATCCTTGGACAGGCGTTTCATTGCACGCAGAGACAGGACGCCACTGCGTACGGTATCGGCGTCTCTCACATTTGACGCGCTTTCATTCCTCTAACTGTCTGATGTCTCTCCCATACACACAGTATTCTAATGAGACGCAATGCAGTCATGGGATGAATTACCTATGCGTGGTCCAATTTTTATTCATTTCTTCGTTCTCTTTTATTTAGGTGCACCATGAGTATATTAAAAGTAAACGAAAATAAATTCAACCTCAAGAAGACCCCTCCTACTTTTTACTGCCCCAGACTGCTGCAGAACGTTTCCTGCGGGTGAGTTTACCCCGATTACGCAACCGCTCGTGCGCGTCTTCACCTTCCGGTTCAGGATCAACGAGGAGAGAAAATGCCATGCGAGCACCCAGGAATTTGCACAAGCGATCCAGTTTCTTCAGCTCCACGTTGATATGCACAGCAAACAGTAGAGTCTACGGGTTTACACACACAAAGACGTATGCATTCAGAAGAGCGGAAGGTAACCAGTTATTTGGCACACATAAGCTGCCGAGCACCTATATCTGTTTGTAGAGCGATGGAAGAAGTAGTAGTAAGAAAACGCCCTGCAAAGTTGTACAGGAGCAGGGTAAAGGGTAGGAGGTGCTAAAAATGAGCGGAAATGAGAGGCTAGGAAGGCTGAGACACTGCCTTAGCAGAAACAATAGTTTACTGGAAAATGTTTACGATATCTGTAAACACGAAGAGACCATCGAAGGTCACTGGGTGGCCCATAAAAAGGGAACACGTGCTCCTACATAATAAACCAAAATTTAATTTTGTTTATGTAAAAATACTCACACTCCATGACGATGTTCATACAGTTCTCAAGTTAGTTTTTTTTATTTGCGGACAAACTGAACTGTTTGGAGGTTATCGAGTTTCTGATTGCTGCGAAAGACTCTATTCAAACAATGAAAAACCTGGCAGAGTACCAAATCTTAATGACAGGACTTTTGCTACGCTTGAAGTAGGTTTAGAGTTTACAGTTTACATGAAATCTAACTGGTTTCAAGACTTTGACACAAGAATATTTACTAAAGAAAAGTTCAAGAGTAATATGAGAGAAGAAAATGTTTGAAATTCTTTCGACTAAATCACTTCATGCTTCATAAGATTGAAGAGTTCATTCCTGCCGTTATATGAGGTTTGACTCTTGCAAAAAAAGCGTAAGAGAAAAAAATGAAAAAAAGAAATTACGAAACTAATGTTAAAGTGTCTTTGATCTGCTACTGTCAAACCTTGACCTATGCGAAAGTAGAAAAAAAGAAGAAAAAAAGTGAAGAAAAAAATAGGAAAAAGAATGCAAATGCAGGTGTATTTTTAGGTAAATATGATTTTCTGGTAGAAGTCTGAAGTGTTGGTGCAAATGTATAGAGCCGTGCAGATCTTATAGGCTGTTACACATTTTCAGAAGATTCCAGAATTTTCCAGAATAAGGAACAAATGCTAGAGAAGCTTCCTAGGTAATGTTTTCTAGGATTTTCTAAAACCACCATTCTTGAAAAAAATTTTGAGATTCCTTAACATGGAGACTTTATTTTTTTAATTTCTTTTGAAAATTAAACTAGACCCTCTCTCCTCACCGAAGAGTCCCGGTGAGGGCCTAGATCTCAAAATTCTGCTTAAGGAAAGGGACGAAGCCGAGATAGACATATAAAAAATTGTTTTTTTGTCTTCACAATAACTGTAATATTTTATTCGTATTGCACAATTCCAGGAAATTCTAAAAATGTTCCGAAAAAAAGTGCTAGAGATAAAAGCTTTTTAGCCAGTATTTTATAGGATAGTTTCTTTATGCTTGTAAAGATAGATTTTGCACCTTTGTTCAAGTGAATCTCAAAGAGAGTATTCTTATTACAATTTCTTTGCAGGCATGTAAGATTTTTGGTGTTTGGATTTGGCACAAATCAAGTAGAGACACTATAGTCATTATTTATCAATTTTTATTTATCAGTTTTCACTCAGGCTATTGCTGATAGAGAATGTTTGCATATGCTGCATATCTTTCTAGCTCTAGAGAAACTCCACTTCACCTTCGAGAAAGCAACAGGGAAACCCGAATATTTTTATTTCTTCAAAACGCGCTGGCAGCGGCTGCGCGCACGTTTTGCGTGGCAATAACCCCTCCGGCTCCAGGAAAACGTCAACATACACCGGTTCCGATCCGTCGCTTCCGGATTGCCTGTCGCTATGAGCATCTATACCCGAGCAGTCGTTACCGTCTTTCGCCAACCTAAGTGTACACCCGCAGGTCTTCGTCGCTAGTAACCTCTTAGGTCTTTAAAATACCTTTTCGAAGGTCCCAGTACGGTCCCTTTACTCCTATTTGTTCCAAGTCATTCAACTAACTTGTGACTCAGTGGCCATGCCAAACTTTCCGGCCATCGCTAAAGCAAACACGATCACTGATAGAACTTGAAACGATTGACTGCAGCAAGCTACGACATAGACATACTCTCTAATTTCTCATATAATAAATATAACGACACAAGTTTGTGTACGAGTTTTGTGTCATTGAAACGACCTGAATCATTTCTCACTGTTGCTCACTCTCTGCGAACTTTGTTGAATCTGTCGCAATTTAATCATTGTGCTGAGTTTTGCAGCTTCTTGCCCACTCGGCTACATTTACCTGGTTTCTTTTGTTCGTTATTCATTTAAACTCAGACAAGCACCACTTTATAATTTCATATATGCGCTTCAGTTTTCTGCACGATTTTGGTGTTTATTATCATAAGAAAGACTGGGTAGGGAACCCAACTTGTCAACTATATCTAAATGTTCACTTAGTGTTTGATAGAGTGAAGCAGTTCTAAAAGATGGCGTCCAAATCTCTGCACAAGAATCTAACATATATAAAATTGGAAGTAAAATCTTTTTTCCCATCTCTGTCTTTAAAAAGTGGACCTTTACATGAGAGATAAATACATTGTTTGGTGTCTGGAAACAGGAAGAATTTTTGAAATATTATTGGCATAATTCCTTCAAAAAATCGTAGCTCCTCTCTGTCAGATCAATCAATTTCACAAGCAGAAACCGCGTACTTTACTGCAGGCCCTTCATGTGAACTAGTACGAACAAATTCCAGGGTTAGAAGCAAAACTTTTTGATATTGGCATTATTGTGGGCAAAAATTATAATATTAGAGCTAACTGTTTGACATAAAAACGTAAACACTTAGTAAAAAAATCACCTACTCCTATTTAGATATCCTGCAAACTTTTAGATTTTTATTCACAGCCTTGCTTGAAAAAAGCTGTTTTGACCGATCTCGTTCATTCGCTTCTAACTCTCGTATTCCGTTATACTTTTTCGTGGAAGCACTCCTGTAATGCGCATAATTTCCTCTTTCAATTAAAATTATTTCTAGTTTTCTCGTGATCCAACTTGAAAATTCCTTCTGAGTTATTTTTCTCATTTGCGTCTATGTCTCGCATATTCTCATTAATAATCACACCAAAGGTACTGCTGTAAAGAACACGATTTCTGCTTTACAAAAAAGTTCAAAGGAGTTTGCAAAGATTCGGACGAATCTACTATTAGGTTGTCCCAAAAGTAAACTCCATTTTCAAATAAATTGAGCTGTTCTTGTTCTCCTAACAGACTCAATGTACCATTCGATAGAGCGGAGCAAGCTCTACAAAAAGAGCACCAAACATCCACCTAAGTCGTAATCCAGATAAAATTTGGGGCCAAAAATCAAGATTTTTCAGCTAGCTAAAAATCGGATCTCCTTTCAGAGAATCCCCACGGACTTCCAACCTGGTTCTTATATAGTGGACATATAGTAGTACCCAAAAATGTATTTGGCGGTTTTTTTCGGGACTAAAAATTGAGAAAAAAAGATGGTCCGAAAATGCCAGAATGCCGTTTTTGGTTTTTTGTATAAAACTTGGTATTTCTCGAATATAAGAGCACATACAGGGGTAAGTTTTTGAAATTGTACTTACAAGGAGAGGATACTTAGTCGAAATCGCCAGTTCAGATGAGACATATATTATCTAAAAGCGCTTGAAACGCTGATTCCAAATCTGCAGTTTTTAGCTGCGGAGCGGTTTTGTAGAGGGAGTTATGAGAGGTGTTTTCTCTGGGGTTGAGGCGCCCTCCACCAGATCTCCCCCTAGCTATGAGCACTGTAGAGGAGTACCAACTGGTGACAACTGGCCTAATGGTAAGTGACGTGCTTGATAAAGAGGGTGTCAAGTTTTTAATCCCCTTCGCATGCTAAATTGAACTTCTAAATGGCTTTAGAGCCCTAAAGCATGAAACTTCTGATGATATTGTTACTAATCGAAGTTAGAATTGAGAAGAAAGCCAAAGTAATATGAGTATTATGCTACTATATTACTCTATTATTACTCTTTACTGTATTCTTCATTCAAGTTACTTACCATTAGGTCAGTTGCCATCAGCTGATACTCCTCTACAGTGCTTACAGATAAGGGGAGACCGCTGGAGGGCGCCTAAATCCCAGAGGGAAACACCTTTCATAACTCCTTCTACAAAACCGCTCCGCAGCTAGAAACTGCAGATTTGGAATCAGCGTTTCAAGCGCTTTAAGATGATATATGTCTCTTCTGGATTGGTGCTTTCGACTAAGTATCCTCTCCTTGTTAGTTAGGCTTGTAGTATACAATGACATAAGTGGGAGGGGCTGGGAGCGGAGTGTGCCATTTTTGGACAATTTTATTTCTCGCTTTGTATGCTTAGAAGAAACTTGCTAAAGGCATAATTGAATACTATCTACCATGTGCCTACTATATAATGACCAAGTTGGAGGTCTGTAGGATTCTTTATCGCAGAAATCCAAGTTTTAGGTCACAAAATCTTTTCCGATTTTGGCTCCAAACTTTCCACGGAATGCGGCTTAGGTGGATCCTTGGTAAATATTTTGTAGAGCTTGATCTGCTCTATCGAATGATACCCTAAGTTTACTGGAAAATAAAAACAGCTTGAATTATTTGAAAAAGGAGTTTGCTTTTGGGAAACCTAATAGTATATCATGAGTGCGTCAAAAGCTTTGCAGTACTGTAATTTGAAAAGCTACCGGTAAGTCTAATTTCAATTCAAGCTAATTATATCTGAAATCATTTCCTACAGAATTTTCCGAGCTTGAAATGGCTGCCATGCATTTTTGTACGATAATTTATATACGAGTGCTTTTGTTTAAGCGAGGAAATTAGAAGTGGTAGTAATTTGGTCGATTAGTTAATTGAGTTTTCATGAATCAGCTAACCAACAGCTTCGCATCATTTTCCCAAGGAAACCACGATTTAACCAGAAACCTTGAATGGACTATCTTGCAAAGCAAAGTATTATAATTAGAGGAGGTCGAAACTCCAACCATTCTCATGCTTGACAGTAATCATTGCACTTTATAAAAACTTGCTATTCGGTGTGCAGCTTTCCATTCTTTCATAATGATCATTCCTTGTCGAGCAGCTACACACTAAACTTTTCAGTAGTAGATTATCGAATGAGCTTCTTGCCGGTAGCTAAGAGCTTCTCATTGAAAACTACCTTAGCACTCACTATGTCGTCAGAAATAGTGTGCGTTATCAAATTTACGTTATCAAATGCGTTGTTAGGAAGCATCGCTGAAGACAATGCAGACGTGAGCGCGGATGCTGCGCCTCGTAGGCGCCACAGAAATATTGAAAATGTTCGCAGTGTTCCGTGCGAGGACTTAAGTAGCAGAGCGTTCATACGCTTTAGATTTCGCTTTACTGAAAGGGAGCTATTATGGCTCACGACGTTTTTGTCATCGAAAGCGTATAACAGTAGCAGATCTTGGGCTATTTTCAAAAAACAGCAGGAAAAGGGAACAGAAACGTAAGAGTAGAAGAGCAAGAGCAAGAGCAAAAAATGAGCAGCAAAAACAACCGCGTTTTTTCCAATAGGCTCCAGTCCACTGGAGAATATGGTCCGATGAGAAGTTTGGCCATGTCGGGCACGGCAGCCAGGCAGCAGAGCCGGATCGGGCTCCGCTGCCCGACTGCCGTGCCCGACATGGCCAATATTGCCATTGGACCACATTCTAAAATATGACGAACCACCACGCTCTCGCCTGTCCAGGCACTCGTTAGTGAGGCCCGAACGGCGAGTCGGAGATTGATAGATACCAACCCTTGAGTCGATTGTAACTCAAAAACGCATAACCCTCTATGTGTTATGTCCACCCGGTGTTAGTAGCACGATAAAATGATGACTTGACCTTCTTTAATGCCTTACGCTTAACACGATGTGAAACACATCATTGTTTCAAATGAAAAAGTGGTAGGGGCTAATTTTCATTGTATACTACGACTAGTGGGCTTTTCCGGTCCAACCCGGGACATTTTCACCTGCACTGCGAGCCCCCGCCCCCTCTTATGTGCTATAAATGACTTACCCTGAGACATCCGCTTCGATACCGCATCCTCGTGATACCGAGGTGAAAATGAGCTTCACCGCCCTTCTTTACATGACTATGGGAAAATGCTTGAGTAAACATGATAAACCTTCAACCCCTTAGAAAAACGTAAACCGATCAGTAAATCGATAGAAGGACCCCTGAATCGCCACGAAAAGTAGCCTATCATCTGCGCAGGGGTCGAAAACATAAGTGTGCAAAGTTTCAGATGAATCGGTTGAGCGGCGCGCGTTTCTATAGTGTGGACCCCGGCCAGCTTCCCATAGGTACCTGCGCGACGCACCCGCAATGCACGCCTTCAGTGCGTCTCCTGCCCTAGCTCCTAATGGAAATCCTCTTTTCTCTCCTTTTTGTTTTGTTTTTGGTGTACTATATTCTTTCTATTTCAGATATAAACATTCGCGATGGCGGTGACAAGATTTCACGTGCTCTAATAGTTCTAAAAATTTCAGTCTTGTGTATTAGTCTTGTGTTTTCCCTTTTTTCTCTGAAAAATTGAGATTTGATTGGATATTAAGATGATATTCCTTCAAAAGCTTCTTGAATGATATAAGAGTCCCTTTCGGTTTGATGTTTAGGGTGTAGACAGGGTCTCAAGTCAAAATTGAGCCTTCTAAAAAGCCAACAGGTATTTGTTTACGGAAATGTCCACTTTTTTGAAATTTGGACTACTCTAGTTTCTAAGTCTACGAAGAGAAATGTTTTAAGAATGCTGCTGTTCTTTAATTTCTCTACGTATACTTATTACAACCTATCCCTCAGTGCAAGTTCGATATATGCATCCATTGATTAAATTTGAGGTACTCATGAAGTCTGCTTCGTTTCGTTCTTGCATACGTCTCTTTCGAAGTGAACCTAGAGGTTTCCACTTTACATTTTCTTCTTTGTGAGCATAAATGTGCTCTACTGCTCATGAGTGAGGCGAAAACATCAAGAAGGGTGCGCGCTGCGTGCGCGCCGCGGAAGTACCTATGGGAACCTGGCCGGGGTCCACACTATATAACCAGGGTCAAGCAAGAGGTGTGGCACACGATCGCTGGTTACGACCCCCCCCCCCTCTTATTGCTGTCTCAATAAGACCCCCTGAACTATATATCTAAGATAGCATTACTTGAAGGCCCTGTCAAACATAACGGGCAACATATCCATAATTAGCATGCCAATTGACCTCTGTAGACAAGCTTTGAGCGAATTCTGAAGTTTCAAGATACTGGGTCACTTAAGTGAAATCACCATTTTCCAGCATGATTAACTTTGTTTCAAAAGTGAAGTAGCTAGCTGTCTTTGCACTCAGGACAAAGCACTACTCCTTCTTTGGCCGATTCAGAAATCTCGCTCCCAAAGACCTCCTAACTTTGGAATTAGAAGCCAAACAAAATCTTGTTTTTCCTATTTTTCGCTTTTAATGGCTGTGCTTTCACCAAATATTACTCAGAGCTAAGAAGACGAATCAAGTTCAAATTACTCCTATGAAATCTACGAAGTCTAGGCTATCGATTCATATAAATAACGTTCGCTAAGAATGTTTTTTTGATATAGTTAATGGGGTGTGGCACCACCCCTAACAAGCTATCGCTGCCACAGCTTTTTAAGGGTGGTGCCATACCCCCTTAACTTACCTTCAAACGATCAAATAGATGAGTTTTTTATATCGTTATTACTGCTTAGCTCTTTCTTCTTTACATAGCAGAAATTTTATATGAGAACGTTTCTTCAAGAACAAGATATGATCGTTTTTCCTTACCTATGCAAATGTAAAATACTGGTACTGCGAAATATTGGGATACGGTAACATGCTAAGTCTGCGCTACTACGTGAATCGCAAGGGAAGGCGACAAGAATGTATATATTCGATAGCCTAAGCCTCGTAATTTACATTAAAGTGATTTGAGCCTGATTGGTCTTCTCTAGCCTGACATAAAAACGAAAAATGGGACAAATGAGATTTTGGCTTGCTCTTAATTCCTTAATTTGGAGCTCATTTGAAGTAGGATTGCTAATCTGAGCAAAGAAGTAGTAGTTCTTTGTATAAGCGCAAAAGGAAGTAGTAAAATTACTTTTGAAAAGTAACATGTTTGAGAACGAGCATCTCACTTAAATGGTCCTGTATTTGGAAACCTCAGAATTCGCTGAAAACTGGACCACAGGATTTATTTCACTAATTCAAGACGATGCTATTATGCTCTATAGAACTCAATTATGAATATTGCACGTATACGATAATGGGTCGAACATCAATGTGCTAGTATTTTGCATGACGGGCCTATTTGACATTGTTAACGAATATCATGTTATGCGAACAGCGGACGCCTTGATAACCCCCCCCCCTCCCCGATTCCTCAATACGACCCCCCAGCTGTGGCATGCCACATCCTACGCTTAACCCTGTCTATAACGCACCCCTCCATACTGACAGCTTTTGAGTTATATATATAAACTAAAGTCATTTGAAACTCAATATGTGAAACTGCACGCTAAGCCCTGTAAGCGACGACACCCTTACCAGTAACCTTTTGATGTTCTGTTGACTAACATACAACCAACAAAAACAAAATAGACAAGGAAGCAAGGAGAAATCACTGGAAATGAATAGGTTCTACTTTTGCAGTTCGTCAGTTAGTGTGTATAGTGTGCACTATGCATATGTGCTATTTTCACATTACCTGATAAAGGAACTATGGTGTTAACCTGCTGATTAATTCGTAGTTTGTTTTAAAATGCAACAAGCATGAAACGAATATGGTCTTCCGATAATTACTTGCTTTCATGATTTTGTATGATCGATTAAACTGAATGGCCGTAAGAAGATGATCATGCTTACCACGATGTCATGATTGACAACACATCGGCTTTGACCAAATTACTACCACTCCAGGAGTGGTAGAAATTTGTTGGAAACTATCAAATAATGTGATGGTTCAATCATGGTTACATACTGGTATAACATAAGCGTGACCATCTTCTGACGACCTCTCAGTCCTATGAGTCTTACAAAATCATGAAACAAGCAAGTAAGCAACATCAACAATCATGAACGTTTCAAGATTGTTACATAATGAACCAACCTAAGTATCCAGTGTGTTAACTTCATTGTTTGTATCAGATAGAGTAATGTTCTTTTCATGAGACCAAAAGTGAAAGCATCATTATTTGCATTGAGAAAAGTACCCTTGACAACTTCTTCATTTGAAACAAAGATGTAATGGTATCAAAAGTTGAGAGTAGTAAGGAATACCACTCTGAAACTTACTAGAAGAAAGCTTACCTTTCTACTGCTCAAATAAAATTGTGGGAAGTTGCAAGAGCCTGGGAGGCAAACAGCAAATTTGGTGAAGTGCAGTGAGGGTGGTTAAGCACATGAGAATCGTTGGTGGTTCAATCCGCTTGTTTGACACTGCCTAGACTTAAATTCAAGTGGAAATTCACCCATTTCCTGTTTCTAATTGGTTACCTCGTGGTTTTTTTTGGAAAAGGTGATGTAATGCTGCTGAATACCTCTAAGGACTTGGGCAGAGTTCACGCGATTTTATCGTCGATTTGATTGCGACAAGACAACTGTAACAATATCATTGCATGCTATCTTCTTGCATTTCGGTTGTAATAGTTTTCCAACACGAATAACCGGGACTAACTATCCATCCGAAATACAAGAAGATCAGCATGCAATGAACCCGTAACACTTGTCTTGTCGCGATAAATCGCTACGATGAAATCGCGTAAACTCTGCCCGAGGCCTAATAATGAAAACTTATCGTTAGTTAAGATGGTGGTCTCAACCAAATTACTACCACTTCAGAATCTCTGCTGCTTACTTTGATGCGTAGCTGAGGACAGTGAGTGATCAGCTACTGATATTCTACAACAGCTCAATGTTCTCAGTGAGAGGAGGCTTTGCGCTACCACAACGTAGTAGTAGCAGGCAGAAGCTGTGAAACGGCAAATGCAATTGCGAATGTTAAATGCCGCCAGCGGCCATCTGAATAAGAGCATTAGCAGTTACTGAGACTAGATTTATTTACTTTGCATATTCTTCTATACAAGCATACATTCAACTTGATGGAGCATTTCAGTAATTTTTAAATTTCGGTCATGTGCACATCGATCCATTGATTAAATGTTGATCCAAAATTGCCTGAAGCAAACGTGCATAAAAACTTTGCATAAAAATTGAACTGCGTCAATGGCCACATACGGGGTTTATCAAACGCAGTGTCACTTGCAACACAACATCTCACTCTCGCGCTGGACTCTGCACCTCCTTCGCGAACATGCCCTTTGAGTACTTTCCCAGGGCGAGCGTGGGAAAGGCGGAGCCTCAATTGATTGGAAGTGATCAAAGAGCATGTTCGCGGAAGAGACGTAGAGTCCAGCGCGGGAGTGGAGATGCTGATGCAAGCGACACTGCGTTTGATAAGCCCTGTACGAATAGTCAATGGCCATATACGAATAATGGCGAAGGTTGAGATGTACTAGGACAGCCATGTTCGGCATGCAATCAATTGTTTTGTCTAGTCAACCTGTGTTCAATTTCTACTGTCCCAATAATTCTGTATTACCACATGCTTCAGCTTCTAGTTAACTTGTAAATCATTCCATGTTGGGTTATTATCACCCACTGATCTGGCTTTCCATGTGTTGATAGCATTTTCAACACAGTATCTACATTTCTTTCCAGGCTGGATGGTGCCGGCAGTCTGGCCACTGCTGCTTGTCATCGCAACAGCCTCATCCACATGGCTTAAACCAAATTATCTCACCGAGCTTGATTTTCTCAACGCTGCAGAACTGCCTCCACCGACTCGAAGAGCTCGACATCTTTATCACGACATTCGCTTCTCCAAAAGGGTTGGTGTATGATGGATTTGACGCTCGAGTGGATGGGTCGCAAATCTCGAAAACGTTTAGACGAATTAGATCAATTTTCATTCAAATTTATGTACTGTACCTTTTTACTTTGTATGAGCCAGAACAGCCTTGCAAAAAAGGTTAGAGATTATAGGCTTGCAAAAGACGAAGTTTTGCGATACACTGTTTATTTGCTTGGTGGATGAGTCACTCCTTGGATCACTCTTCCTACAGCCTCTAAGACGCGGGCCGCAGACTCATCCTGCTTTCTCACAAAGTACTTCTTTTTTATTTTCGATGGTATTTTGTCATGCAGGACCGGCTATGGAAAGAAGGGGGACGGAAAAGGGGAGGGCCTGTTTGATGATTAGGTCATTTTTTCAGGGCTTGTAGTTACTCAGCATGATGGCACCCTCCAGCAAAGTTACCGAAACGGAGTGAGATCGAAAGCTCAGCACAGCCAGATCGCCGCAAAAGATCCCCATGCGCGAGCTTGAAGGTGCATGCATCGACCTCGAGCGAGTATGCGATAACAAATTGACAAAGGTGCATGCAACACATATTGCGAACAATCATAGGGTGATGCGCAAGAAGATAGTGTCTGTGACAAGTACAATCAATGCTTAGTTGAAGTAAACTTAGACTTTGAAACTGCAAAGAAATGGTCACAAATCGAGGAATCCAAACAAGCTGTATACTATTAGATGCAGCATAAATCGCTGACTTCGAATCTATATGCCTCTGCTTAACGCCTTCGTGGACGAAGTTATGAGCAGTTTTATTGCAAAAAACTTTAGAAAGAATTGCTTCACATTGATAATTTCCATGTTCCGTAGTCATTAAACCTGGGCATGTTCGTAAGTGTCGAATATTGTTGTGCCGAACAGGTTGTTAGGTGGTCATTTTATTATTAGTACTCTTCGACCTTACGTTTCTACGCTTTCGTCTCATCAGAGGCCTGGAATGGTTCAAAGCTTCATCCGTAACTCCAGCCCATCAAAGATCTCCACCAGCCTTGCCAGTTCTTGGCTCTTCCCTCAATCTAGTGCTACAAGAATTGGGATGGCAAAAGACATACCAGGGAACCACCGCTTCGTTAGATGTCCGTACCGGATGAGATGTTCGCGACGGACGACTGAGCTATACTGAGGGTTGTCACATAAACAGTTATAGCTCACATAATGATAAAAACGGAAGAAAATCAGCGGTTATGGATAAACACTCGTTTTTGCTGTTCATTTCTGCAAAGATTCCAGAAATGAACAGCAAAAACGAGTGTTTATCCATAACCGCTGATTTTCTTCCGTTTTTATCATTATGTGAGCTATAACTGTTTATGTGACAACCCTCAGTATAGCTCAGTCGTCCGTCGCGAACATCTCATCCGGTACGGACATCTAACGAAGCGGTGGTTCCCTGGTATGTCTTTTGCCATCCCAATTCTTGTAGCACTAGATTGAGGGAAGAGCCAAGAACTGGCAAGGCTGGTGGAGATCTTTGATGGGCTGGAGTTACGGATGAAGCTTTGAACCATTCCAGGCCTCTGATGAAGACGAAAGCGTAGAAACGTAAGGTCGAAGAGTACTAATAATAAAATGACCACCTAACAACCTGTTCGGCACAACAATATTCGACACTTGCTTCACATTGTTTTATCGACATGAGAAAAACCAGATCTTGTAAGAAAATTTGAACTTGAGTCACACGATGACAGAAGGATGAGGAGATCTGAACAAAGTAGATGTAGACGATATTCTCCTTTGACATCCCGTTTAGAGTCTTGGGTAACAAATCGATCTGTCTGTCGAGCTATCTTGGTAAAAGCTTGACAAATCTTCTAAGGTGTTTTCAACTTTAAATCCGGCAATCCGGCCACTTTTGTTGCACGCTTTCCTTGAAACAAATCAAATTAACTGATGGTTGCGGACAAGGAACTATAGACGTTGTTATTGAAAAATTAAATTCAAAATTTCGTTTCATTATTACCCTTGGACGGAGATGAAGAATGTTTAGTAGCCCTCCCCGAAACTCCTCAGTAAGGAAGGGGGCTGATTGGAGAAAGTTAAAATACACTTGTATGGAGTCTTTGCTTCCTTGTCCTTGGGCGTAACGGACCTTTCCTGTGCGGGAAAGATTGCAAATTGCTTCCCTATTTTGCCAACGTAGAATTTCATCACGATTGCCTGCGGTTTTTTGCTTGCCTATTTGGTGTTCAATTTCTAAATTTTGAAACCGATCACATTTCTGGTCGATCTTATTGAGGTGCATCACTAGGCGCCAAATTTTGTAGGATTTTCTAAGCACGGACGTACCTCTCGATGCCTTGTAGAAATAAAGGGTTGATTTGAAGGTTTGGGCAGATTGTGAGTCATAACTTCTTCTCACCTCGATCTACTCGTTTAGCGCTGATTGGTAATGAAAGGAAATCATATACTTTGAAACAAGATTTAGCTCCTCCTTATTATGCACGGTTGCAGAGCTAGAAGTGGAAGAAGGTTACTTGAGGTTTTGTGATTTGAATCAAGCTCACCAAAAATCTGAAAACGTTGCGTAAAATTAGTAAAAGAGATCTAGAGATCTACACTACATCTACAGTAGGTCTTTACTTCTTATTGCATAAGTACCTCTCAGCCGACATGTAAGGGGTAGAGGAACGAACACCTCAAAGGTATCCTCCGCGGGTTGCTGATCCTTTCGTCCTACTGTTGTGCATCGTGCTGGGACCAGTAGCCCGCGAAGGCGGTGCCTTATTGAGGTGCTCGTTCCTCCACCCCATGTAAGTCTCAAATGCAAAGCTGCGTCTGACCGTTCACAACCAAGACTACTTGGAAAACCCTTAATTCGAGGTCTTCCTGAACAAATATGCTTTTATAAGTAGTAAGAGTCTTCGTTTGTAGCAGAGAGAGAATACGCAGCATGTAAGGGATATGCTCTACTGCTTGCTTCAGAGAAAAAATTTGTAAAGCTGAAGGCACTTCAGCTGTTTTTGCAGAGAGCGAAACGTAGTGGTGGAGTAGCTGTGTCATCGCAAGCGGACAAGTGGCCAAATGGACGAGTTCCTTACGTGCTTTCAGCAGCTTACAGCGAGTTTTCCTCTTTAGAGCAGCTGCTTCATGCATTGCTACAACGTCAGTTTTAGGCGAGAGCCAAAGAGCAGTCATTGCGCAAGCCATTGCTGGATACCAAGCTCGAACGTGTATACGATTCGTGCCCAAGGCACAAACTGACCGTGATTATATTGTGATCTCCAAACTTGATGGGTGTGGATTTTCAGGTTATGGCTTTTCATTCGCAAATAACATATTTCAGATGTTACGCGGATTTTGCTCGTGTCGGTGGCAGGCAACAAGTATCTTTAGCGGATGAATGTATGGATTACGCTACGATTATACATGAACTCATGCACGTCGTAGGTCGGTTGTTCATTCAGTTTAGAGTTTCATTCATAGTCAAAATTCTGCAAGCGTAAGGTCTGAAAAGTCTTCGTTCTTGTAATAAGGTAACAAACTTAGGCGTATAATCAATGAAACCCAGAGAAGAACATTTTCACATTGTTGGTGAACGTTTCAATCCCAGCAAACTGATATCATCACGCAGCTTCAAGTCGTGGTGCATAACTAGGCTCTGGTGCCGCAGGCGGAAAAGTGAGACCTGGATTAGAAGTTGGTGGCTCATTTGTGATGTGCAGAACAAGTAAGCTATGATGCTTCATTAAATAGACGACCTACGCTCATTCGAATAATAGAATGATTGCCCGCGTTCTTTTCCCAGCCGACTTAAGAAGGTGTGATAATATTAAGGCGTAATGGCGGCCTTCCAAAATGATTGTAGGTAGACCCACGAAACTCATAATACAACAAAATTATAATTAGGTTTTATCGAGAACTCAACCTGCGCTTGATGGTGCAGTGGTCAATATGTCGGACTAGGGGGCGTGTTCAGCCCCGAAGTATCGGAAGAGTGCTACAAATGCAGGAAATGACTATGACTCACGATACTCAAGTAACAAACATATCGACTAAAGCAGTAAACAACGCGTGAGGTCAAATAATCATGAGTAAATATTGGGAAATTGGGGTAGCGCCAGATTGGCACAAAGTAAAGGCCAGCATAGATTGCACATTGGCTGAGTTCAAAGACTCATCCCGGAGCGTCAAATATTTTTTCTTACCTAGACTTGCATTTCCCGCTGATGTCGGAATCACAGCTCGGACAGCGCCAAAATGTGAAGACGGTTTTTTTTTTCTCAAAGCCTTTGTTTTGAATTTGAAGATATGCATGCGGAGCCAGCCAAAGGTGAGACACGGAGTTGCTATGGCGGTCTTTGGTAATAAGAGAGCAATATGCGCGCTCTAGCACAACACCCTGAAGTCGGTGAATCCGCGGATTTCGCCAGCTTTCGACTGAGCGGTGTCGGAGCTTTTGTAGCCAATTTTTTAGACATGCCGTAAATCACAGGGTAAAAGCAGAATCAAAATCATATAAGCATGTTTGCAAATGTATATGTCCCCAGGTCATCTTTAGTAGTTCCAAATAAGAAGCCGAGCCACCACCCACGTGCTTCAACACGTTCTCGCACAATGGAACTTCAAAATGCTCCTCGAACAAACAAATTGCTTGTTCATGCAAACAGCTGATGAGACCACAGAAAGTTGATGTGTACACGCGTGAAATAATGTAATACATGAAAGATCATGAAAGAATCGGAATCGCTAAGCTTCTCTAAAGTTCGCTAAAACGATGTTTAGGTGTTAACTGGGCTGCCAACCCATCTATCACAAAATTGGGATTTTGGATTTGCGGTTCGCTACCGAAACCCTTGATGCCTACTGTGTGGCCCTGGTTTATACGCAATCTTGTAGGAAGTTTGAATTTAGTTGCCATATAACACCTTTTTTATGAACTGTGGAGAGTAGGGGAGGGGTGAATAGTATACTTGGGTCCGAATCGAATAGAAATTCGATCATTCGAATAAAACATTCGAATACGTTCGTATTCGAAATTCGATATTCGGAGTTCTTCCATTTTCGAATAATATTCGAAACTCGAATAATTGAGAAAACGGGGTTTCGAATAAAATTCGAATCTCGAATAATCAAAAAACAGGGTTTCGAGTAAAATTCGAAAACTCGAATAATCAAAAAACGAGGTTTCGAATAGATTTTATTCGAATGTTTATTCGAATTCGTATTCGAATAAACAGTATTCAGGTTATTCGGCTTTGTTGCAGAGCCAACTGCTGAGTATCAAGCTCACTTCGTCCGCGTTTTTTTTTTCGCAAAACTCGGTAATGCATCTTTTGCAACCGGTATACCTTTGAACTGTATGGAGAGTCGCATTCTTCCGACTGCTTGCGACAGTAAAAAAAATCATAAGTGAATTTTAGTTGATGTTTTTTCGATCAATGAGATTGTTCGCACTGCAATTGGCACCAAATCAGCAAAGAAGCTGTCGAATTCAAGCTCATGTTCTGAGTTCATACTGATTACAAATGGCTGTTCTTCTTTCTTTGTATTGCTCATGCTTGCGGTACGCAAAGCTCACACTAGTGAGCACTCTTGCTCGCATAAATTATTGCAAAACTGCCTATTCGTTACCTTGGAGTTTTTTGCGAATTGGTGTATATTGAGTAAAGGACATCGCAGTTGTAGTGCTGCATTAGACGGTTTAGATCGCCGTACGCGATTTGCCAGTAACGAGATGTCTTCAGATGTAATGGCAGCTTACCACAAATGTTGAATCTTTTGGGCACAGCATAAAAATTTATATCGACTGCTTTTCGATCGTCCAATAAAATATGACTTTTTGCTGATGTATAGACTAGTTGCCGACCGACTTTATCGATTTTTGGAAAATCTTGAGCTGCGGGGCTGGGAGTTGGTACAAGGGGGTAAGTGAGGATGCTGATTATGAAGACAATTTACTTTTTCGATTTTATCGATTTTTGGAAAATCTTGAGCTACGAGGTTGGGAGTTGGTACAAAGGGGTAAGTGAGGATGCTGATTATGAATACAAATTTACTTTTTCGATTTTATCGATTTTTGGAAAATCTTGAGCTACGAGGTTGGGAGTTGGTACAAAGGGGTAAGTGAGGGTGCTGATTAAAACCCAAATCTATTCTATTGATTTCAGCAATTTTTGGATTGGAAAATTTTGAGCTAGGAGTTGGTATAGGGGATACTAGGGGGCTGATTATGATTGGATCGGCTTTAGCCAGATATGTCGGCAAGTTTGAAATGTGATTGCTTTAGTTATTCGATAAATCATTCGAATATTTATTCGAAATTCGACTTCCAATGTTCGAATATATTCGATATTCATTCATTCGATATTTTTGATTTTCCGAATTTATTCGAAATTCATTCATTCGATATTTTTGATTTTTCGAATTTATTCGGAATTCATTCATTCGATATTTTTGATTTTCCGAATTTATTCGATATTCGTTTATTCGAGATTTTTTATTTTCGAATTTATTCGATATTCGTTTATTCGAAATTTTTCCTTTTCCAATTTATTCGATATTCATTCATTCGATGAAAAATTATCGAATTACCCAAGTATAGTGAATAGCGGTAATGCTTATGGGAAAAACATTGATGACGTCGCAGAAAAACTAGTGATTCTCAATTCTTACCTCAATAGACTGAATACTATACTTGGGTAATTCGATAATTTTTCATCGAATGAATGAATATCGAATAAATTCGAAAAGGAAAAATTTCGAATAAACGAATATCGAATAAATTCGAAAATAAAAAATCTCGAATAAACGAATATCGAATAAATTCGAAAATAAAAAATCTCGAATAAACGAATATCGAATAAATTCGGAAAATCAAAAATATCGAATGAATGAATTTCGAATAAATTCGGAAAATCAAAAATATCGAATGAATAAATTTCGAATAAATTCAGAAAATCAAAAATATCGAATGAATGAATTTCGAATAAATTCGGAAAATCAAAAATATCGAATGAATGAATATCGAATATATTCGAACATTGGAAGTCGAACTTCGAATAAATATTCGAATGATTTATCGAATAACTAAAGCAATCACATCTCAAACTTGCCGACATATCTGGCTAAAGCCGATCCAATCATAATCAGCCCCCTAGTATCCCCTATACCAACTCCTAGCTCAAGATTTTCCGAAAATTGCTGAAATCAATAAAATAGATTTCGGTTCTAATCAGCACCCTCACTTACCCCTTTGTACCAACTCCCAACCTCGTAGCTCAATATTTTCCAAAAATCGATAAAATCGATAAAGTAAATTTTTATCCATAATCAGCCCCCTCACTTACCCCCTTGTGCCAATTCCCAATTTCCACTAGATTTCAAAGACGTTTAGCAGAGTAAATAAAATTGGCTGAGCTAAAATCCAAAAATCCAAAAACATTGCAACTTGGTGTAAGGTGTAAGCACCTAACGAGCTGTTCGGATTCATAGCGCTAGGTGTGCGATCTTTTGAAGCAATAAGGTGGCCACATATATATTAAATTCCACAAATGCTACGATACATTGCCTGTTCATCGGAGACTTTCGTCTTGTGTGGTATAAGCTAGTCGTGGACGAAGGCATGTGGTTTCCTCCGCGAAGCGAGCACGAATGCCCCTATAACCCCGGGCATACTGCAGGCATTTCAGTGGCGACGTGGTATCGTAATACTCAAATTGTCCAAAACCTAATCTGAAAGTACAGAAGGCAGGGCATTTATCTTTTTAGTATGTTGTACACGCTAAACATTTGTGGTAAGCTGCCATTACATCTGAAGGCATGTCGTAACTGGCAAATCGCGTACGGCGATCTAAACCGTCTAATCCTGCACTACAACTGCGATGTCCTTTACTCAATATACACCAATTCGCAAAATCCAGGGTAACGAATAGGCAGTTTTGCAATAAATTTTTGCGAGCAAGAGTGCTCACTAGTGTGGGCTTTGCGTACCGCAAGCATGAGCAATGCAAAGAAAGAAGAACAGCCATTTCAATTCAGTAGAACTCAGAACATGAGCTTGAATTTGATATCTTCTTTGCTGATTTGGTGCTAAGAGCAGTGCGAACAATCTCATTGATTGAAAAAACATCAATTAAATGATTTTTTTACTGTCGCAAGCAGTCGGAAGAATGGACTCTCCATACCGTTCAAGGTATACCGGTTGCAAAAGATGCATTACCGAGTTTTGCGAAAAAAAAACGCGGACGAAGTGAGCTTGATAGTCAGCAGTTGGCTCTGCAACAAAGTCGAATAATTTTAATACGGAGTATACTTGGGTAATTCGAAAATTCTTCATCGAATGAATGAATATCGAATAAATTCGAGGTTCAAAAATTCTCGAATGAATGAATTCCGAATAAATTCGGAAAATCAAAAATATTGAATGAATGAATATCGAATATATTCGAACACTAAAAGTCGGATTTCGAATAGATATTCGAATGATTTATCGAATAATTAGAGCAACCATATCTCAAATTTGCCGACATATCTGGCTAAAGCCGATCCATTCATAATCAGCACCCTCGTATCCCCTATACTGACTAACTCAAAATTTTCAAAAATAGCTGAAATCGATAAAATAGATTTCGGTTTCAATCATTTACGCCCCCCCCCCCCACCCTGTACCAACTCCCGACCTCGTAGCTCAAGATTTTCCAAAAATCCAAAATCGATAAAGTAAATTTTTATCCATAATCAGCACCCTCACTTGCCCCCTTGTACCAACTCCTAGTCCCGCAGCTAAATCTTCTCCAAAAATCGATAAAATAGATGAAGTAAACTTTATCCATAAACTTATTCTAAAGTACAGAATGCAGGACATTTATCTTTTTAGTAAGTTGTACACGCTAAACATTTGTGGTAAGCTGGCGTTACATTTGAAGACATCTCGTAACGCAAATCGCGTACGGCGATCTGAACCGTCTAATCCTCCACTACAACTGCGATGTCCTTTACTCAAAATAAACCAATTTGCAAAAAAATCTCTAAAGTAGCGAAGCGAATAGAGGCAGTTGAATATAACTAATGCGAGCAAGAGTGCTCACTAGTGTGGACCTTTGCGTACCACAAGCATGAGCAATGCAAAAATAGAAATACAGGCATTTCAAAACACTTTCAGTATGTGAACTCGGAACATGAGCTTGAATTTGATAGCTTCTTTGATGATTTGGTGCCAACAGCAGAGCGAACAATCTCATTAATCAAAAATCAACAATTATAATCCACATATTGTTTTTTACTGTCAAGCAGTCGGAATAATGAGACCCTCCATACAGTTCAAAGGTTATAACGGTTGCAAAAATGCTTTACCGAGATTTGCGATAAGAAAACGAAGTGAGCTTGATTTCAGCAGTTGGCTCTGCAACAAAGTCGAATAATCTGAATACGGAGTTCATTCGAATACGAATTCGAATAAACATTCGAATAAAACATTCGAATAAAATCTATTCGAAACCCCGTTTTTTTGATCATTCGAGTTTTCGAATAATATTCGAATCCTCGTTTTTTAATTATTCGAGTTTTTGAATTTTATTGGAAACCCTGTTTTTTAATTATTCGAGTTTCGAATATTATCGAAAATGGAAGAACTCCGAATATCGAATCTCGAATACGAATATATTCGAATGTTTTATTCGAAAGATCGAATTTCTATTCGATTCGGACCCAAGTATAATACGGAGTACATTCGAATACGAATTCGAATAAACATTCGAATAAAACATTCGAATAAAATTTATTCGAAACCCCGTTTTTTGATTATTCGAGTTTTCGAATTTTATTCGAAACCCTGTTTTTTGATTATTCGAGTTTCGAATTTTATTCGAAACCCCGTTTTCTCAATTATTCGAGTTTCGAATATTATTCGAAAATGGAAGAGCTCCGAATATCGAATTTCGAATACGAATATATTCGAATATTTTATTCGAATAATCGAATTTCTATTCGATTCGGACCCAAGTATACTGAATACTCTTGGATATGTTGAACTTGATAATGTGTGGCCTTGCTTGCCTGTGAATCTTGCAAAGAATGTTGAGTCCTCCTTTATTGATAATCTACAGCGCCACAATGTAGGAATTACGGCAGTGAACTGAGGCTACCTTTGACTGTTTGAGTGCCAAAGATGTTTGTGATTCCAGGCTTTATTCATGAACATCAAAGAGCGGATCGAGACAATTATGTGGACATCCTTTATCAGAACATCATCCTAGGTCCTTCTTTGAGATCTATATTTTCAGTGACAAGAATGCCACTTTTTATCTCATTTTAGGCGCCAACTCCGACTTTGATAAATTGACACAGTTGGATCTTTCATATTATGGAGAAGGCTATGACTATCTATCTATAATGCACTACGAAAGCGATGAAGGTAGTAAGAACGGTAGAAATACGATAGAAGCGAAGGTAAGCAAGACAATAAGTACATGTAGTTGGTATAGAATTGCACAGCCACACTAAGCTAACTGGTTACAACAATGAAAAACTTGTGTTTCATCCTAAAAAATGATATAATATTAAGGACCCTCGATATACACCACTCATGGGCAAGGGCATCGATTTTTCTCCATCGGATTTGAGACGATTAAATCGAGCTTATACTTGCTATGGCTACTACTTGTAACGTTCTAAATTACAACTCGCTTGCTTCTAGTAAAGAGAAGAAATGTAAATACACTGCCCACAGCATGAGATCTGCGCTGATTGTATAGCCTGCAATTTAGCTGTTCACGACACAGGTAGACGTTCACTTGTCTGTAATTATCTGATGAAAACTGCATCGATGTGATTACATCAATAAATGATGAATAATTGGTTTCAGTCAAGCACACATACACAATCACACCACTACAAATAGATCTACTTACTAGCATTGACAATCGCAATACGACAAAGTGCTTTACACTTTCTGCACGCGGAATTATATACTATTAGGTCATTCCGAAAGTAATTTCGCTTTTTTCAAACGGGCGCCACTTCTGAAGGAACAAAGATTTCTAAGAGAACTTGGAAGCAATCGATGCAGCATTTCATTCTCTTTCTAATGGTTATGAAACTGTTGCAAAACAGCCAATGAGCTTTAAATAACCAAAATCTGCGACCCATGCTTTTTGAGATGGTCAAGTTTCACGATTTTTTGAACCTTTCATATCAATCTTCAGAAGGAGCTCAAGTAACGATTCGATAGAGTAAACCTTATAGAATACAGTGCTACTTTTTTCCCTTTCTCGGAGCTCGCCGTAATTTTTTAAAAGATTTTTTAACAGAACCATCGGATTTTGGCAGGCCCACTTCAACCATAATCACATCAAACATCATATTTTTTTCGGAATTTGAGACTACCAAGATGGTACTATAAGTTAGCATTAATTTTACAAAGCAAGTGAGGGTTTACGGGTTCGAAGTATCAAATTTCGAGTTTTTCGGGTGCAGCCTGGGGCTCGCTAAAAAAATGAGTTATGATGTTTTTAGCCCCGGAAACTAAATGAATCGGAAACAAAAAACACCCATTAGAAAGAGGAGAAAAAGCTGCCGAATGATCCCCGAGCTGCTCAAGGTTTGATGTTCTTCTAGGATTTAGCTGTCCAAGTATGGAAATCGGTAGCATCAGTTAAAATTCTGTTAAAAATGTATGACAAGCTATGGAAAAGAAAAAAATGTTCTACTGTATTCTATGAGGTTTGCTCTATCGAACCGTCATTCGACCTTCTTCTGAAAATTGATATGAAATTTTCAAAAAATTGTGAAACTTGACTATCTCAAAAAGCATGGGTCGCACATTTTGGTTATTTTCTAAAAGCTCATCGATTGTTTTGCAACAGTTTCATAACCATTAGAAAGAGAATGAAATGCTGTTTCGAATGCTATCAAGATCTCTCAGAAACCTTTGTTCTATCAAATGTGGAGCCAAAGCGAAATTACTTCGGAATGATTTAATATATTGGCTAGATGTTAGTAGTTCCAGCCTCAGTACTTGCGCACTGTGCTAACTTGCTTGACACTAGGCGCCTTATCTTACAACGAGGCCTGATGTTCGTCCGATATAGTGAACCTACAACTAATATTATCTAACAAAAAGAAGGAAATGACTGGGATATGCCCTTCTGCACCATTTCGTCCTAGCGCTAATTACCCAGGACGGCTCATGTTAGTCCGCCTTTCTTATTATCTAGCAGATTCCACTATCTTATATATAAAGCTGAATGTCTGTATGTATGTATGTATGTATGTATGTATGTATGTATGTATGTATGTATGTATGTCTGTATGTACGTATGTTCCGAATAGAAATTTTTATTTCTGAACAGATCTGGACCAAACTTGGCACACATACATTTCGGGCCCCGGCGGATGTCGTAGGCTACTTTTCGTCATCGATCGATATCGATTTTATCGATTTTTTGCAAAATTTGAGCTACGAGGCTGGGAGTTGGCACAGGGGGGTAATCGAGCATGCTGATTACGAATACAACATTAGTTTCAAAAATCGTGCATTACTTTTATCGATTTTATCAATTTTTTTGCAAAGTTTGAGCTACGGGGCTGGGATTTGGCACAGGGGGTAATCGAGCATGCTGATCACCCCCGTGGGGGTGATCAGCAAAAATCGATAAAATCGACATCAATCGATAACGAAAAGTGGACTCTGACACTCGCCGGGGCCCGAAGTGTATGTGTGCCAAGTTTGGTCCGGATTGGTTAAGAAATGGAATTTTCTATTCGGAACATACGGCGGAGCCGGGTAAGCCAGCTAGTTTCATATAATTCAAAACAAGTGAGTGCACTCTTCGAACAGTAATAATGACAGTGTGTAAATTAAGACAAGAATTTAAGGAAGTTTAATTTATTTGCTCGTCTTTTCATGATTTCTTCCCCCTTCCTAGTTCTCCAAACACCGTAAAATCTGCATATGCAACCTGAAAAGCAACCACCCACGCATTCCCTTGCTTCAACCAGATCGGGTGCTAGAAGGCGGTGTTCATGACCTAGGAGGCGACTGCTCGCATCCGCGATGCAGTTTGCGCCTCCTTCGCTAATATACTCTCTGATCACTTGCTAGCACTAATTAGGTCACGGAGCCCTGCCTTCCAGCCGCCGACCTGGTTGAAGGAAAGTGTATCATTTTTCTACTTATATAAAGCTCGAAATTTTCTTTCAAGGAGAGTGCTTTGCATAATTCTTCTGTTCGCAGCGCCTGTGTAATACGCATCGCCCCGGCAGCTCCGACCAATCAGAGTCACGCAGCATTTCGGCTGCTAAGGCTAACGGTGCAGAACCGTTCCCCGAACAACATGAAGAGGATTAGTAGAAATTACGACTATGACATTGGTCATAATTACAAAGTTAGCATTACTACGAATAATGCGAACACAAGGGATTAAGGTTGAATTAGACTTCGCAGCCTACAAGGCGCAGCCTACAAGCTCTTCCATGACGAAGGCGGTCGGTCCAATGCGCGACGCGGCTGCCCCGCGTGTTCCAGCCTCTCTTATCGTTGGAGTTCGTATGCCAGCGCACGTCTCTCGTGCACGGGTGGCCGCTTTGTCTTGAAGATTAGCTTTTACTCGAAGTACGCAGCATACGCCCCATATCTTAAAGGCAGTGTCCCGGCAGATTCGGGTCCTGGGGGATATACGTGTGGTGGGGTTCCTGGTCACCCCATCGACCTCCAGGCGCACTGCGGCTGGGTGATGTTCCCCCTGAGCCGAGAAAATGGCCCTTGAACGGGCGCGCAACCCCAACAACCCCAACTGGCGCGCGCTTAGACGGCCTTCCCCGCCTGTTCGGCGCGGGACCCCACGTGCGCTCTCCCCCATGATGCATGCTATCCAAAGCAAGAATTACAGGCGGCAGGGTCTTCGTCTGAGGACCTCCCCCAACTTTCCATCAAAAATCTCGTCCAAGCTGCTTTTCTGGAATTGGGAAAACGCCCCAAAATCGGCCTTTTCAGCCCGTTCAAAGCTCAAATTCGGATTCTACGTGGCGAAAAGGCCTAAAACATGCAAAAAGGTGGAGGTGCAAAATCTGCCGGGACACTGCCTTTAATGCCCATGTGCGTACACTGCGAATTCTGGCTCAACGCTCATGCCACCGATGCGCGAGTTCAACTTTAAAGTGGAAAAATTCGAGAAATTAGCATAAAGCGTCGCCCAAGCGTGAAACCGTTCTACTGCCCCTCTACTGTCTTGTTTATTCGTCACATCAAAACCATTTTGTAACTTGCCTAACAGTTGCCCTTCTCGAATCAGCAGACAAATCGAACTGATGCCATGCTGCAAAGGCATTCGCTCAACCGCGCATTTTGAGGAAATCATTGAAGGCGAGAGCTTGTCCTGCAACTCATTCCAAAATAATTATAAAATTCATAAAGACGAAGGAAGAATGAGCGCCGTGAGGATGGAGACGACGCTTATTGGCCGCGGGCGGCTAAGGAAGAAGGACAAAGGAATTGCAGCCACAAGTAAATGTCCGAAGCCTGGGAAATTGCATTCGCGGCCTCCATGTTTGAAAGGATGCGTACCGAAAGATGCAACACGCACACAAGACATGCTTACTTCTTGTGTTGGACAAGTAACATCCTGAAACATGAGCATGTCAAATTATGATAACAATTTTGAAGTCTACCGATAATGAAAGCATTGGCCAAATAAGAACACAAATACATTGAATATAAGAGATCTTGTACGTTTTAAGCGTCTCAAAACCACGGTGTTTGCACAAAAGTGAACTAAAGGCACGCGAATGCGTTGTTGTGTCAGTTGTGACTTACATTACTCAAAATCTGAAATCGAAGTGTGAACCTTACCATGATTTTAGCCAACTCAATGACCGTGTAGCTGGAGTAAAGATAGACTCACACGGTAAGCCCCTATTACCCTCAAGAGAGCTCCGTGAGTTAAACTTACCACCGCCTACCTTCCTTGCTTTATGAAGGCAGGTTCAACTGTCAGAAGATCGTGCGGTCGAGTGCTGTCGAGTCAGTCTACCTGTAGCATGATCCACTCAACACAATCCGCGTGCTGAAGAAATAGATAAAGCCCCGTCGTGAATTCCCCCGTTGACGAAAGGACGAAGATTTTGTATCCTCTAAACCCTCTGCGGGCATGCGCCCAACGCAGTCTACTTTATACGGCTACTGAATGCATGCGGGGCTATTGCAGTGATGACTTGCAGGAGCCAGCCGGTCACCGAATCGGTGCTTTTATCCTCCCGAATAATCTGATATCAGTTTGCCGTCCCGAGGCGATAGAGGGCTTGGTTGGCGCAAGGGCCTTTGAGGATTGAACCTAGTCCGATTTGGTCATAGCGGCCTCATCACTACGCCTAATCCGTTAGCTCTCAACAGAGCTAACCCTTCACAGTAGCATAGAGTACCTCTGAAGTTGTAGTATTCTTTGATTCAACAGGCTCGGCGACTCGAAGGCGGGGCTTTGTGACCTAACGCCCGCGGAGCAATCTGCGGCTCTCCCGCGCCCGGGCTCTCTGACCCGGCTACCTAACCTTAAAGGCAGTGTCTCACCAAAATTTAGTTGTAGAGATTTTTGCATTTTGCGTGCCTGTCGGACCCTGTCCAGCACTGTATGGGTTTGAAATCGCACGAAGTCCCCAAAAACCCCGTTTTCTGGAAGCTCGGTGAAGCAACGTGGACGAGTTGTACCTTCCAACTTCAGCCTCAGCCACAGTGGCAGCAACAGAGGGGAGGTGGATGCCAAGTGGAGGAACATGTTTGAACGCGTAAGGGGGGAGACCGAAGGAGTCGTTCGCGCGTACCAACTCGCTCTCCGCGTACTACTTTGAGCGAATTTTTTTCAGCGTGGAGGGGGTCAAATTGAGTGGAACTTGTTGCGATGGCTTGTGTAGACCTATAATATAATATGTGAAGATCCGCGTGACCTCAACTTTGGTGAGACACTGCCTTTAATTAGGTCACGAAGCCCCGCTCTTCAGCCGCCAAGCCAGTTGAACCAAAGAGTAGGTGGCAAGTTGAACCGATGGTGATGATGCAATATCTGAGAATTAGAGAAAAATTCATAAATCGCTCGTGAGCAACTTAAGGAACGCGTAAGGCCCTGGGCAGAGCTCACGCGACGAAGTCGCGCGATCTCCAGTCGCGACGACTTGCACGAAAGTGGCGACTGGGACGCGACGACTGAGTCGCTTAGTCGCCGGAGGCATGCATACCTCCGACGTGATTTCATGCAATTGCACAACACTTTACACTTTGCACGTACTCTAATTCATTACTGAAAATCAGTGCTCTCGTTGACTTTACTACGTCACTATCATTCAAAAAAGGTGCAACAGCAGACAAAGTGTGAAAGTTTATCACATAGCATCCGACTTGACACCAATCACAACGTTATGCACCCAAATGATCAACAATGAAAGAAGAAGTCAACCGCATCGTGGCTTTGGAAAAAATGGCTCATAATCAAATGACTGTTGGGAAGCATCAATTAGGAATAGGAAACAAGTACCAGCAAGGCCCAGTGGCTGCGGACATTCCAAAAGAACCGTTAGGCGGCAAAACGATGTTTTCTGCTCTAGAAACGTCCCCATGTGCTGCACATGATAGACGAAAATACTGTTATTATCTTATGCAAAGCTCATGTTTCGGAGTTTCTCCATACCATCGTCAACGTAGACTGTGAGCACATTCTTCAAGTATTTGATGCGCAATCAAAAGGGTAGGGCTTGTAAAGGATCTTTTTGGCAGCCTAGAATATATGAGATGTAGGAAAATGTAGATGAAAGACATGAAAAAATGCAAAATGAGGACTAAATGCCTTCATCAAGCAATACAAGGATAGGCATAAATTGGCATTTGCAACAATTCATGCAAAAACACTCATAATCCGAAGAAAAAACAACAACTTCAACAATAACATTGAAAATGCAGTTCAGGATCGGCGCGACGGTCGCCCCGTCGCTCGCCGCAAACGAGCGACGCGACATCGCGCCGATTCGGCAAAATCCCGGCGATATCGCCTGGCGAGCTATGAACGCCGAAAAGTGCGGCGCGATCCGTCGCGCCGCGCAGCCATCACAAACGCGTCGGGACCCACACACTAAGCAGCGTGGCGTGGAACACTTGTCCAAAATGATAAGACGCGACGCGACGAAGTCGCATGAGCTCTGCCCAGGGCCGGGGGACGTCAGGAGGTACGATCGGCGCGAATTTTTCGCGAAGCGACGCCGCAACGTACTTCAACCAGTACAACAGCAGCACTCCAGGCGCAATGTTACTTATGGCATTGAGTCATGTATCTCCCTCCACCTCCACTCCCGTGTTTTTGCCGCCGGGAGTCTCTGATATGGGGAGCTCCATGGGTACCAAGCTCGGGACACAGCGTGCGCGGCGTACCTCCTGACGTGCAGCCCCCAGGGCCTAAAGCGACGTGATGCCACGGAACGACACGCATGGCACTTGCAATATTCATTTCTCCTTTTCTTTTCAGCGTTTGCCTTCGGTGTGGCACAGAAAAGAAAAGGCTGATGGAGATGATGTGATAGAGGAGGGAAACATCAGAGCCCGCAAACCATTGCATATTGCACTTAAAGTTGCAGCATTGATGAAACTGAAGGACTCAAAAATTGATAAAACCTTATCGGCTTTGACTCTGGAGTCAAGACACAGAAGTAGAAACAGTTCCATCAAAATCTTCCACAGTTCGGTCTATCAAAATGCCGAGATTTGTTACGAATTACGAGCTGCTAGAACGATTTGTGGCTATAGTGGGACTATAGAGCATCTGCAAAGTAAGCTGCAGGTTCCTCAGTTCTATAACTCAAAATCTAACATTCCTGTTCAAAAGTGCATATGCCTCCTCCAGAGGAGCTAGGTGCACATAAATGAAACAAAGCATTTTCATGAAGGCCAAGCTGAATTTTTGTGCTTGACTCTTATTTCAGTGAATCCAAGTAACCTTACCGTTCGATTCGTACAATACCGCCCACAGAATGCAACATGCGTGATTCGCGGATTTCCTCGAGATTCCAGGAATTACGCGAAATTCCCGGAATTCTGCATGCTGTATACCAAAATATTCGCTTTAATGAGCTGAGCACGTTTTTTTTGTATGCAGCATATATTGGTTTCGTAGGAAGTCATGGCGCTGCGCAGTTTGTGTGATTCGCGTGATTTCGCGAAGTTTGCGGAATGTCGCGGAATCTCCGAAATGTTGATTTCGCACGGTCTTTGCGCGGTATTGTACTGTGCTACGAGACTGAAGACTCTAGAGATCTGTGTTCAAAATAATAGAGTCTGCAAAACCGAAAATTGGTTTCCTGGAAACTACGAGAGATCTTCTTGAGAAGGCAAACAGTTACGGCTTACTAACGGATCATCTTGTCGTAAATGTAACACATTAAATTATGTATGCTACATATTCGTTTCGCAAACACACATTTAAAAAAGTCGTCCTATTCGTTTCTATCTTGAAACTGTTTCATATGCTAATAGAAAAAATTCTTTCACCACATTATCGCAAGTAGTTTGATCTTTCTTTGTCAATATCGTTGGGGGCATAGGAGCATATGATGCAGGAAAATTCCAGGCATATGGTTGAACCTTTAATGCAGCATTTAAGTCGATTTACAATCACATTTAGTAAAAACCTTTTTTGTATTAATCACGTAAAAGGGAAAAGCCAGTCAGCTAGAAGAATGCATTTGCGTAACAGCAAATTATACCACAGAACTTTTGATTCTCAGAAAACAGTTTGCATTTATTAAGTCTGACCACAAGCGTTCGCAGAGATTTGGACAAATGGTGCGGCATTAGATGGGAATTTGAAGAGCCAATGATGTTGATGTTTATGATGTTTATGGTAACTGATAGAGTGCAAACGGTGCTGATCTACAGATCGGTGAAAAAAGTACATAACGCCGCAACAACAAGATGAACTATCAGATTGATTTTAAGATTGATTTTCTTTGCATCATCTGCTAGATCATACCTTGTATAGCATCACTGCTTTTTCTAACCCAAGTGAATTTCAAGAGATAGAGCTAATATTTTGCTTTTATTTGAAGAAGAAATATAGCTAAAATCAACAGAACATTATACTTTCTCTTTTCATCTATTTCCTTTTTTGATGGCTTCTGTAAGTTCTATTCTCAGCAAGTACTCACTCGTTTTTTATCTGGACATTAACAAATTTTAAAAAAGTCGGAATTACATTTTGACTTTTGTGGTCCTATAATGTTCTCATTCTAGAATGAAACCCTAGTCAAGCTTCAATCTCTATATATATAAAACTCAAAGTGTGTTTGTCTGTTAATAAGTATGTTTTTTATACAAATCTTTCTGAGTGGACCAAATGAGTTAAAACTTTGCACGCTTATGTTTTGGACCCCGGCGCGGAACATAGGCTACTTTTCGCGGCGATTTACTAGACCCTTCTATTGATTTGTTGATTTGTTTACTTACATCTGGGAAAATGAGGCTTGAAATGCTCAAACCAATCATTTTGCTATGATCATGTAGTCAGGGGATGGTAAAGCTCATTTTAATCTCAATGTCGGGAAAAGCGGGTAATTCGTTTCAGCCTTTTTGCGCAGAATAAGCTTAAAAGCATAAGTATAAGTAACTTCTTTTTAGCTAAACTGGAGTCCCGAGTGAAACCGGGATCGCCGGCTAGTCATTTAATACAACAGCATAACTGAATCCAGCATTCATTTCTCGAAAGAATTTACCGAATGAGGTTTGATAAAGTGACAAAGAAAAATTCTCATATTTTGGGATGTAGCAAAAGTTTTGCAGTGGCAGAAAAAAAATTTAAAAGGGATTGAGAGCTTGGGAAATTATTTCGCTATAAAGTATACATGCCGGCGATACTAAATACAATATTATTTTCACTGCACGTAGACACTTTTCCTCTTGTAGCTGATGACCGTTGTATGACTAACGGACCATACAATACCGCCTTTCCTAATTGGCTTCATACTGGTTTTATAAATTAGTCATTCAACAGGCTTTACGTGACTTTCGATGAATCTCTCTTTCCTTTCTTTTGTGGCCTCTGCTCCGGTCTTGTTTTTGTAACGAATTCCCTCAACTCAATCATTAGAAAAGATTGGTATCAAGATCAGATGAGAGAAATGCAGTGTAAGAATTTAAAGTTATGTGACTTTCATCTAGTGAAACCTTACTACAAAAAAAGGCAAAAAAGTTCGTCAGAAAGTTTTGCGCGTGTTCATTGCCCTGTGAGGAACTTTAGTACGGCACCAATGAATGATGTTGTACATATTTGTTGAAGCCAAACAACAGATTTGTCAATTCTACCCAAATTTGATCCAATGCAGATTCGCATACGGTTTGTCAATCTTAGTGGGGTCGATTTTCAGGATGTTGTTTTTTATAAAATTCTAGTACTGGAATGGGATCAAAATTTTTGAAGACCCTGTGCACGCCGATGGGTTATTTTTCGCATAGCTAGCAAATTGCCATTGCTGCACACACGCAGCGCAGACCCTTTGCGCAGCGGATGCACGGCTGCGCGCCGATGTCTGCGAATCCCGGTCTGATAAGATCATACTAGACTGAATTTTTCATGAATCCATCGAAATTAAAACAAGTCTGTGAAACTTCATATGTTCTCTGTTCGTAAAACCTGAGCGTAATATCTTGGTCCATACTTTTTTTCATTAGAGTCAACAAAATGATGCGCCGTAGTTACTCTCACTCGCCTCTGTATTGCTATAGGGATGATATGGGAAGTGGTAGTGAAGGTGCTGAAAAAAAATGATGCTGAAGAGTAAGAATTAAGGACTACTGAGCTCCCAGCTTTTTTTCTAAATTCTCCATTGTCATCATAGCGTAAGAATAGAATTTGATAAAATTTAATTTACGCAACGCATACGGCAACTTATCGTGTACGTTGGCTGCCCCCCCCCATGGGAATTTCTGGAACTTCAATCAAATTGCTACTTCTTTGTAATTTTAATTATTAGGTTGGTGCGAATGTAATGCGCGTTTTGCGAGTTCTCACTTTGATGTGCTATAACTTTCTAAAAAATCCATATTTTTCAATGCTGCAAAGTTCGTCAGAGGCATCAAACCTCTCTCTATACAGAGCATATTAAGTTATGTTAACATCGCAAATCGGTGGGAAAATATGGATTGTTAAGCAAAAAAATCTTTTTTCGGAAACCTCATCTTTAACTGATCATAACTTCCTTCGGGATTTGTCGGTATAAATGATAAGTTGACTGTCTTGTAGCCGCAAGCTAGTAGTACAAAAAAAGTACAAAAGGGTTCAAATGAAGAATATTTGCGAAAAGGAAAAAAATAATATTCAAAATTGTCCGCTTTTTTCGACATTTTTTCGTAGCCCTTAAAATCCCAAAATATGGAGATTTTTGATTTTTTATGCACTGAACAGCTTCCACATTTCTGCAAAAACTGTCAACAGGAGGGCCACCCTTACGCTTACAGAAATGAGCAAAACTTTGGCGATTGCCCTCTTCAAAGAAAATCTATGGGCCACAGAATGGCCAAAACCATCACTCATGTTGAGGCGCTGAGATCTCAGTCTAAGTAATTTCTAGGAAAACAGTAAAGCGTGCGTAACGTAGAAAATTTCCACTACATACAGTAGTTAAATTTTCAAAGAAAGCATTTACTCGCTTTTGAATTCTGGCCGAAAAAGTAAGTGCAATGAAATTCTGATTTTGAGTGCGGTTGTATGAAGCTCTATAAATTTTTGATGAATGAGGCTAGAAGCCTCCTTCAACCACCGTTGAATAGAGCATGAAAGAATCTTCTAAATAATATGCTGGGTAAGTTTTATAGGAGAAACCTCGATGGAGAAAAGCTATCTTGAAACAAGGGCTAGAAAAACGCGCATTACTTTTGCACCAACCTAATACATACTTCACGTGAAGAAAGCGAGTACCGAGAAAACGCATTCTTTGCTTGAAAAATTAAATGCCTTTTTTCATTCGCGATATCATCAAGCCCTTGGATGTTGCGATGTATAGCAGTGATAATGTACGATGATTTATTGTCTCTCATACTTTGCGTCATGTACTGGCTTAAAAAAATTTTATGAGCAAAAATTAGTCTTGTCTCTGGTACATATAAACCCTCCCGGGCCTCTAGAATCTTGTACATCATAAACTCCTGTCTCTTACCTTGTCGCTCTGTTCCTGCTTTTATCGTAGTATTTTCAAGGGCTTCTGAATTTTTTTGGTTCATCTCTGTGTGTAGAAAATTTAGTAAAATAAATGAATACAGCAGACAGCACAAACAAGCTCGGATGACGTCATCAATGGAATTCTTCTCAAAACGATTTGATTTTCGAACGATGTATTATATTTCATTTCTCAATGCAGTAAGAAATTTCATAATATGAACTGGAATTTTCTGGTCAAAACAACAGATTGTTCCGCAATTCACGGCCTTGTATTGTTGGAAGTAAATGATTTTAAGTGGGCCAAAACTATCCGTTTAGCAGCCTATTTCGTAGGATTAGTATATAAGTATTTGACGTTTTCATTAGCTCATTATTCATCGAACTTCCTTGATCATTCTTTTGTGCGCAGAGTTTTATTGCTACCTTTTTATGACCTTTTCGTTCATTATCGCCTTATTTTATGTTTGAACAATCTCCATGGCGCGACTCCTGTTCCTTTGATATGCTGTCATAGTGATATAGTTGTTCTACTTTCGTTCATTTACACATCATTCGCGTAAATCTATTCCCGATCCGTTCCGTTCTCTTTTTGCTAGTCATTATCATTTAGATGCCGGCATTAAATCCAGAGTCAACAAAATCAGGAGCTTCAAACGGAGTGCATAAAGGTTAGTTACACATTGAGGGTCTCTAACTCTCTGCGCTAATTAAAGAAAAAATCGTGTGAGGTCATATTTAATAGGCGTACAGGCAAATATTTGATCATGGATGGAAAATTTTGATTCATTTGTTGTGCTGCTTTGTTGCAGTAACGTATGCATCTGCAAAGTGATATCGATAAGACATTTACAAGGAAAAATAACTGGCAGTTTTCATTTCCGTGTGCTTTTCTGTAACAACTGTAATTTTCAAAGTATTCAGAATTCTGTGATGCAAACATATCTAACGATTTTGCAACTGGTAAATAATTTTTCAAGCCATTGTTTGGAATCTATAGTATGCATATTTTCCACAATTTTGATTGGTCGTAAAACAGTTTTTGAATTTTTTAGCTAAAATCCTCGTTCACTCCTGCTTGATTTTTCTTTATTTACTATCCTTATCTTTATCTCATACACGTGAACGTGTTCCAAAATCAGTGTGAGTATCGAGAACTGCTAGAGTAAGACTGCTAAGGTTCTGTATTCTTATCATAAATTATTTGCTTTAGAGGTGTCTTGGATGGCTTTCTTTCAGGGGAAAAAAAGATTCTTGACCAAAACCTTCAAATTCATGGAAAATCCGTCATTACCCATCAAAAAGACCTATCATCACTGTTCTGAAATCTTGCAAAATGTTCAAAACTTTGACTTTTCCGAGTTGTGATCGTACACTCTCTCATGGTATGATCCCTACTAATGCTATTCCATTTCATCGATATCTTGCACACATCTCGAGGATTACTCAAAGGAAATTCGAAAAGCGTAACGCAACTTTTTTCAAGTTTTTTAAAAATAGATAAGTAATTATTCCTCAAGGAGAATCCGATAACAATAACTTGAGCAGCATTGCTAGACGTTGCATTCTTATCAAAGTTGAAATTTATGGAAGAACATCATGTGGGCCTAATGCATTCTTCCTATAGTAGCGTTTGTTCTCAAAACATTTTTCCGCAATTATTTGTTGACAGTCAAGGAAAGATTTTCATCCATTTCACCCATAATTTGTCGGCCAAAGTACAATCAAAATTCGTCAGTTCATATCGTGGAGACATTTTTGATGAAATCATTGTTGCATTCATTTACAAAGAATTTGTTCACTTATAACTTCACTAGCTGGCTTATCCGGCTCCGCCGTATGTTCCGAATAGAAAATTCCATTTCTTAACCGATCCGGACCAAACTTGGCACACATACACTTCGGGGCCGGCGGGTGTCACAGTCCACTTTTCGTTATCGATCGATGTAGATTTTATCGATTTTTTGCTTTGAGCTAGGGGGCTGGAATTTGGCAGAGGGGTGTAATCGAGCGCATGCTCGATTACCCTCCTGTGCCAACTCCCAGCCCCGTGGCTCAAATTTTGCAAAAAATCGATAAAATCGATATCGATCGATGACGAACAGTAGCCTATGACACAAGCCGGGGCCCGAAGTGTATGTGTGCCAAGTTTGGTCCCGATCGGTTCAGAAATGGAATTTTCTATTCGGAACATACGTACATACATACATACATACATACATACATACATACATACATACATACATACATACATACATACATACATACAGACAGACAAACAGACATTCAGCTATATATATAAGATTTGTCAAGCTCGCAAGTTAGCCATACTTAAGTGAATCAAAGTTTTTTTTTACTAAAAGTCTTTTCTTTTCTTTCCTTTGACAATAAAAAGGCGTTGTCTCTTGCTTTGAGCAAAATAAATTTGGTGTATCTTTCTGAACTGCAAGTTTTTGGCGTACACTACCATACCTTTCTCATAAGCCTGAAAAAAATTTCGCTTTCGCATTTAGCTGGACGATAAAGCAAATTTAAAAAATTCGTCCTTTTGCGTACTCTTTGTCCAGGTAGGGACTATGGATTTCGTTCAACAATTATGTATATTCTAACTGAATTCGAGAATTCGGCCTATGCGAAATTTGAATGAATTTTCTTCTCGACCAGCAAAAGAATAATTTTTTGACAAGTGGACTAAGACACAAACAGTAATGTCGAAGGTATACTCACTTCTCCTGGCCATGTTCAGTGCTTGTCTGTCTCTACACCAAATTTTTTGTTTCATGTTAGTTCAAATTTTTACTGCTAAGTATAGTAGCATTAACTTTTCATTGCTCCGAGATTAGCAGTCAGAAAAAATTTGTAGGATAAACATTGATTCATGCAATCATTCGCTTTGTGGTCAATGAAGAAATTTGGCCCTCACGACCGTTTTACATTTTTTTTGTGCTTAGCATCAGCATTTTTCTAATTTCTTGAAGAGCGCAGTGGGTGGAAACGGAACCTCCACGTGCATGATTATCCTCTTTCACTAATCATTTGAGCAATCGAAATGCGGCGAATAAGTTCGTCCGCCTCCAAGTAGCATTCGACTTGCTCCCTGACTCCTTCACCTGATGGATGCGTCTAATTTAGAGCACAAAATGTCATACCCTGAATTTGGACTTCGGAATAAATATCTAGAGGACGTCAACGATGATTTTCTCTACCATTTTGGCATAGGAATCAAGACTGTGGACATGCCGAAAGTATTCGGTGACACGAAGGTAATAAAAATTTACTTAAAGTTCAAATTTTTTTATTCTCCTTTTCTTTGTTTTCAAATGACAATTCTTTCATGAAAATGCCTCCGTTTCTTAAAATTTTCAGCCTCTGATAATTTTTCTAATTAGAATAAGGATATTTAGATCATCTTTATTCCAATTCCCTATGTTTTTGATTGTTTTTTGACTGTTTTCTCGTGAAAATACTTTTGTTCTGACAAATTCTCTCATTTCCTTCTCCTCCTCTATAACTTCCGATCTGTAGTCAAGAAGCCGAATTTCTCTAATCAAAAGGTTATTTATAATTTTTCAGTTCCTATTTGTTCAGATAGAGACAGTAGCCGTAATTTTTAGATTCATCTCTTGGGATCAATCTTGCAAAAGAAATTATTTGCAAATTGTTTTTCCAAAATTAGACAAACTATAACATTGTACCCATTCCGACTGCAAAATTTACTACCATTTTTTTCAAGAAACTTTATGCTCTTCCCTTTCTTTCCTACCCCATCGTAACCTAAAATAATTCTTACAGTTTGTTTGCACTGGTGGTTCTCCTACCAGGCTGAAGCTCTATGCGGAATGGTTTGCGAAAGAGTGCAATCTTGAGTGCAGTGAGAATCTCTCCAAAAGCGACCGCTATGTCTTGTATAAAACCGGAAAAGTTGTTTGGGCCAATGTAGGTTACATATGCAATACCCCTATCAAGAAAACCAAAAAAAGATTTTTTTAGCACGGTATGGGAACGCCTTCATTGAGTATCATGCTTATCGAGATGTTGAAGTTAATGCATCATGCCAAAGCAGAGGATGTTAAGTGGGTTACAACTCTTTTGCGAAAACTTGCCGATAAATATTCTTGAAAAGTGCATTATTTACAGATTTATCCGATTAGGAACCTCAGGAGGTGTCGGCGTCGAACCGGGTACAGTTGTCGTCAGTACAAACGCCATGAATGGTGAACTCACTGATAAATATGTTCAGTGGATTGCTGGGAAGAGGGTAAGACTAGTTTTTGTTTCGAAAATAATGCTTTAAGCAACGTATAATTTCCTTCTAGGTAGAACGAGAAACATGGCTTGATGAAGATTTACGAAAAGAGCTCCTCGCCCTTGCCGCTGAGATGAATATTCCTGTGGATACTGGTCTGACATTATGCGCTGATGATTTTTATGAAGGTAATTTTTGAGAATATATTGAAACAGTTGAGATATTCTCACTTCGCATTTAGGTCAAATGCGTCTCGATGGATTTTTCTGTGATTACAAAAAGGATGAAAAATTCGAGTTCCTCAAGAAGCTTCATGAATTAGGCGTTCGAAATATTGAAATGGAAAGTACATGTTTTGCGTCAACGACATACCGTGCCGGAGTCAAAGGTTAGAAAACGCTCAAATTCGACAAAAAGACGTTGAAAGCAGTGTTCGGGCAGATACGATGATACGAGAAAAATCTAGACAATAGCCTATTTACTAGGGATTCTGCTTAAAGGTAGCGTTCCCGCAAATTAATGGGTACCAGAATTTTACAGTGTTGCAATGGTAGACCCTTCAGCTAGTCTATCAGTGAAGTTTGGAACAAAAAAGCGCTTCTAGAAAGCCCAAAATCCTCTTCGGAAATCTCTCCGTTCCTGTCGACTTCTTCTACGTAATTTGGAGCAAAGGCGGACATAGAGAGCTTCGAAAAAAAGCTCATTTTTGCCATTTTCAAGCGCTGAAAAGCTCTATGGCTTTAGCATGGCGAAAAGGCTTCAAGAGGTGAAAAACAGGAGAGCGAAATTTTAGCGGGACACTACCGCCTTCAAGAGGCATTGCATCCATTTGCCTCTAAAAAAACTTCAGAATGAAAGAATTGGACGCTTTTCGTGCACAAGTAGTCGACGTCACAACGACTTGGAACTGCATTATGTGTCGGGACAATGCTGCCAGAGACAGCGCTTAGGCGGAGCACGCATCTGCAGGGAATACGCGGTAGCTCGAGCGCGACACATCCTGATGTCCGGACGCGGATGGAGCGCGTTATCTCGCAATACTGCTTTTGCTATATCCTTACTTGTCTCACATTAACGAAGTATACACATTCAAAACTAACAGTTTTATTACTTCTAAAATGATAGACAGGCTTAATTGGGAACTTCGTAGCAGTCAAGAGATAGGGTCTTGCAAGGACTGTGGGTTTTAACCTCGGCTTTATATGCTTCAGATTCGAAATCAAGGGCTTGAAAGTCTAGAAAAGCTCGTTTGCGAAGTTTTGAAGCTTTCTAAACTGCATTTTCGGAATCAGGGGAAGTACAAGCCCAGGTAGGCGAAACAGTCTTCGAGACTTTACGCGGACGCTGTCTTCAGGTAAAGTTTGTCCCAGCTTTGAGGCACTGTTTAAAGGCAGTGTGCGGAAACTCGATTTTGAGATTTTGTGCTTACCCGGGCCTATTCGCTGCGCTGAATCCGAAAATCCACATTGGGAAGCGCGAAAACGGCGAAAAAGGGCTCTAATATAGGAGGGAAATTAGCAGGTGGGCGGGGCTTTCCCCAGTGCGATTTCACACTCCCAGCTCCCGGAGCGATTTTTTCGATTCCGCTAGCCGTTCTAACATCGCCACCGGCCAAATGCGAATGATTGACTTGAAACCGGAAGCGAGAAGGTCGCTCCGGAAGCCGGAAACGTGAATTCGCGGTGGGGTGGACCCCGCCCACCTGCTCATTTTCCTCCTGTGTTAGGGCCGTTTTTCGCCATTTTCGCGCTCTACAATATGCATTTCCGTAGCGTATTAGACGTAAGCGTAGCGAATAGGCCCAAGTGAGCACAAAATCTCAAAATCGAGTTTTTGCCAGGACACTGCCTTTAATACATATGGTCGAGGCTCCCAACCTACTAAGTCCGTCTTACTTGAATTGACTGTATTCAAAAACGATGAGTTACTTTTTTTATCAAGCTCTGGAAACTTTCTAGAAACAAGGCTCAAAGGCTTTTCCACTTTTCACGTCAAGAAGTTTTCGTAATACCTGCAGTTTCACTTTCAGCATTAGTTCAACTGTTCCTACCACATTTTTATTATTCGAGGACTCATGATGTAAAGAGATGTAATTCCGCAGTCCTTTCTATGTATGCAACTCCGTAGTTTCCTATAGTGTCCTCGACATTTGAATAAAATGACGATTATAAAGCGCAGGGCATGAGAGGACAAAGAAGTGACGTTGTGACGCACTCAAATGTAGTGATAACGCACTATCACTTTTCGAATGTTTCAGTGAAGTAGTAACAACTCAACATCAAAACTGCTTGTACCTTTTCCTGAAAACAGGAGAAAAAAACGAGTTTTGCAAGGGTATTGAGCAAAAAATCTTCTCTGCAACATCAGTGTATTGCGTTTAGTTATGAATCGGTATGCTCTGCGCCCCTTCACCTATTGGTCCACTGCCATGCGCCGTAATTCCCACCCGGAGTTCTTGCCCCATGGCACTCTGAGAAAAGGATTGTATAAATGTATGATCGGTTTTCAATTTGTATGGAGGTTTATAGCAGACTTTGCCTGATAACTCAGGTCAACTTGTTATACCCCCACGTCATAGCATTGCTTTTGGTACTCTCTCGCTAGCAAAAACCGCCACGCGGTGAGTTGGCAAGACTCCATCTCCACACGAATCTGGAAGCCAGACTCCAGCTGGGTATCGTGCGCGGTGCGCTGATCGCTCCGCCCCTTTGTTAATTGGCCTAGGAATGCGTTGCAGCCATTGGAAAAATGACAATCATGCCTGAGGTGTTCTAGATTGATTTCACACTTCAAAATTATATCAAGGAATCACTCGGTCATTTATAGGTAAATCAGCAAATCTCTTGAGTTTCACGATCAACACATCAGCTGTTCATTGACTAGCAAAAAAGAATTAAGAAATCAAAACAAGATTCTGTAGATGGCCAAGCTTCACCCCAGCTTGCAACAAACTTATAGCTCGCTATCAGAAGTTGCTTTCACTCGACTAGGGAACATGGCCATGAAAAAACAGTGCTAGAGCTGTACTGCAGAGAACTCGTCCATCTCGCGGGCGGGTCTAACGGTGCGCACCTTATTGACACACGCGTGCCTAAGCTCAGATAATCGCGGGGGGCAGGCGGTCCGCAAGCTCGCATTTTCTTGCAGGCGGCCAGCAGAATTTTGGTGCGTGGTCAAACCTTCAGCAGGCGGTACCTCATTTACTGTCGAATGTCCTGCTAGCGGGACAGAATACAGAGTTTTCTGCGGGCGCTCGTCAAATAATCTCTTTCAGCGAGCGCTGGCCAAACTTTCAGCAGGCTCTCGGACTCTTTTTAAGCAGTTTTGGGCGTACGTCGAGCAAATGTGAGACTCTATGCTGCAGAGGTGTCATCGATGGTATAATTACTCAAGTTTGAGTTACTTTCTCTTAGCGGAAAGTACCTGAGGGCTGCGCGGTCCTCCACAAAGGACCGCGCGGCCCTCAGTAATTTTGCATATTCTCGCGGAAAATCCGCGAGAATGCGGCCAATGCTCCGCAACTAATACATAAGAAAACCGCGATAGTTATCCGAGCATTCGCCTGAAAATTAATCAGCATTCTTCCAAATTTCTGCAGGAGCCGCAAGAAATCAGCGAACTATTTTTCCCGTGCCCGCTTGCTCAAAATTCGCATGGCCGCATGCTCCCGGCGACTATCTGAGAGCGCACGCTATCGTTCATAAAGTACCCTCGCCTCCGCCGTCAAGCAGCGCGACATTGTGCTTGTGGCAGAACGTTGAGGAGCGGTCGCTCGAGAGTCGCCACAAGTCGTGCTCTGCAAGTCACGATTCAGAGGAACAAACTGTCTCACAATTTTGTTCTATCTTCTTAAGCCATACACGAGATTGGTAATCGATTTATTTGATCCACGGCTAACGTTTCGGCAGATCGCCTTCGTCAGAGCCTGTAAGGGACAATACGATTCGCACCCAATTCGAACCGGTACCTCCACAGCTGAACAGACGAAATGCTAGATCTCGTTTTCGATCACTAGTTCAGCTGCACGGTCAAGCACGTACCCTTTGGATTACGCCGATACTCCTCTTCAGAGGAAAAGTTGGGTCACGTCGTCCGGTGATAGAGAAAGTTGGACTTGTTAGACGTGCATGCAGACCGCTACTTATATACTACCAGATCAGAATAACTGATCTAGATAAGGAGAAAGCTCATGTGTAATCGCTAGGTTTTCCTCTTTTCGGTTCATTCTTGGGTTTCTGGCATGAATCCAGAACGCTTCTAAACACTTACGTGCTTGTGTCTGGGATTCATAGGCCAAGATTCTCACAGAAATCTCAAAGTTTGATCCTGCATGTTGCGCTACTCTGTGGGTGCCTAGGGGTGTCGATGTACGTGCCTTATCTCTGCCGTCTATATATAGAATAACTGATCTAGCGATTACACATGAGCTTTCTCCTTATCTAGATCAGTTATTCTGATCTGGTAGTATATAAGTAGCGGTCTGCATGCACGTCTAACAAGTCCAACTTTCTCTATCACCGGACGACGTGACCCAACTTTTCCTCTGAAGAGGAGTATCGGCGTAATCCAAAGGGTACGTGCTTGACCGTGCAGCTGAACTAGTGATCGAAAACGAGATCTAGCATTTCGTCTGTTCAGCTGTGGAGGTACCGGTTCGAATTGGGTGCGAATCGTATTGTCCCTTACAGGCTCTGACGAAGGCGATCTGCCGAAACGTTAGCCGTGGATCAAATAAATCGATTACCAATCTCGTGTATGGCTTAAGAAGATAGAACAAAATATTACTATCATGCCGAGATTTATTGAAAGTCGCACTATTCAATTACTATGTCTCACAATTATTGCTTTACGCGCTAGTCTAATATAGCGTATAATCGTGGCGTACTCAGGATCTTGGTTCAGGAGGGGGGAGAGACGACAAAAAAATTTTTCCGATGAAGGTGCGTGGCGTCAGCCGCGCACTCCGAAAAATTTTTTGGTAAGCTCTCCAAAATTTTCGCGGGCTCAGAACCCCGAGATTTCCGAAAAAGAGGGCGTGAAAAAAATTTATATAAGGCTAAAATGAATTTTTTAAAAATTTCAAAATTATTTTAATTATCTACAAGTACAGACCAGTCATTTACACAATTTTATAACCCATGTAAGTCACTTTTGAAAATTTCGCAACCAGTTCTCGGAGGGGGGGGGGAATCTGCCCCCTCCCCCTCGGTACCCCACTAATATAATATACACGAGTGGGATAACCAGATGATTACGATGTTACAACAGTTTGTTGTAAACCCAATTTTTCCTGATTTCAGCAGCTATCGTTTGCGTCACGTTACTAAATCGAATGAAAGGTGATCAAGTGGTAATCGACCACGACCAGTATATCGAATTTGAAGAGCGGCCATTCCGACTTGTCACAGCGCTCATTAAGAAGCAGCTTGGATATGCTTGATTACTTCCTCTTTATAAACACCCACCAAACTTGTGCACATTGTCTGAGGTTGTGTTACTGTGATTTATTCTTCACTTCTAAGTCAATTATTTCACTTTTGTTTGCTTTGTTCCTTGTTGCTATACACCAAAAACTGGTGATATATGAAAGCTGATATAACATATGCATGTTCGAGAAGGCAAGCCATCATACGCAGAGAAAGTGTGCTATTATGAATTCATCTGCGTCACCATGCTAGAGCGCAATTTACCCCTTCAAATTTTGCTGCTTTTGAAAACCAGGTTTCTCAGCCTATCATAACGTCCAATCTCTGCGTGCGTTGAATGCTTTGCAAATAGTGTTAGAACAGGGTCAATGATTAGGGTATAACATTATATGGTATACTGATTTCACTATGTTCGTTTGCAGAGCTTCTAGAATTAAAGTTATTTATCTCAGACGTCCTCTTGTCTTACTGTTACCAATAACAACCTGTATACGGTAGAAGAAAAACCATTGAAGTTAAAAATATTTTTTTGTCGAATGTACCAAACAATAGCACACACATGCAGACTATGACTAAACTCTTCAATGAAGCGCGTGGTTGATGCTTTGAGTCATAGAAAGTTTGTATGATTGCCGCGCTCTGAAACTGAACATACCAATTTTGATTACATTATCTCTGATAAATATCTCTTCCGATAAATAAATTTTGAAAACTGAAAATTATTCAATCTTTATGTTTAAGTTAACAAGATCAAAAAATCGAAATCTGACAAGCAAAAGGAATGTCACTTTGTTACGCGTCAGTATATCACTGCAAAATGACTAGTTTTGTCTCTTTTCGTGCAAGACGTTAGGTCTCCTTGTGAGTAAAAAATGACAGTCTGGAGTGATAACAGAAGCAAATGCCAAGAAGCTGCGAATTCCCTGTTCTTCAAAGTAAGCTTCTCAACTGTTTCTGTAATACTTGAGGCATAACAAAATTTTAAGCCACAAGTTTGAACAGATTGATTTATCGAAATGTTCGTTTCCTCCACCTTACTAAGCGATAAATTTATAGAGTAGCCACTCCCAGATAGCGTTCGGTGTCTTTCATGAAATATCTAAATTACATCTATAGTTAGGGTCGTGCCAACCAGACATTTTGTAGTACATAATACTCAAAATCCGACGTTTCAAAATTTATCTTTTTAGAGGTTGACCACCTCTTGCGTTGCCAGTTTAATCTGCTCGGGAGTGGCAAGCAGCATAAGAAGCTCTGGGACGGACTAACCTTGTACTCACAAAGGAAGGTATATGACTCGCAGTGGAGTTTTCCTATGAGGTGTATATCAGTCGAAAGGTCTTTGAGCGCTGTTAGAACAACATTCCATATCTGCTTATCGATTTACTGAACAAAGTTACAGGCATTTCTTTGGCATTAAATGACTGATTTTGGTTAGCCATTGCAGGATTAAGGCGGCAGAGTAGCTCTAAAACTAATACCATCAATTTTTCTATGCACAGTAAATATATCTCAGACATTTGCGCATGTAACTTTGGACCAAATTCGCATTTACTACGAATTTAGGTCATTTACAAAGTACCCTGCCATGCGAATTGGACGCGGAAAAGTGCCTCTAACTTTTTCAGTAAACCGGTAAGCAGATTTGGAAAGTTGTTATGAAAACAGCGCTCAAAAACCTTTCGAGTGATATACACCTCATAAGGCCCCGGGCAGACTTCACGCGATCTGATCGTCGCGACTGAGTCGCGACGAGACAACTGTTACAACATCATTCCATGCCGATCAACTTGCATTCGGTTGTGATACTTTTCCAACCCGAAATTTTTGAATGTGAAATGAAAATGAATGGAAATCTTGGCGATTAGATCGCGACGATTAAGTCGCGTGAAGTCTGACCGGGGCCTAGGGAAACTCCACTGCGAGTCATATACCTTCCCTGTTCAGCTATTTAGCATGCAGCGAGTCCGCACGTCAGAATTTCAGTGGATATCACTGGGACACTGACTCAAAGCTTTTATGTGCTATACTAGAGCTAATATGGCAAGAGATCACTGCTGATAAACGAACATTTTTGCATTTCTTGCGGAGATCTATGCCGGTCAAGCACTTTTCTAACAAAGATTTCAGTCTCATCTATAACATATGGTGTAACCTGTCCTAAAATGTGCTCGAAGCAGCGTGGATCCCCGCAAGAGATTCAAAAATGAATGACAAGAACAAAGCTTGTCTCTCAACAGTAATCCCTAGCCAATTTTGCTTCTGTGTGGCATGACCGCACCTGAAAGTCCTGGTCAGTATGCTATGGACCGAATCGAATATAATCTCGATATCATCCCATATGTTTTCCCTCAACGTGACTTGGATTGCGTGAATCGGTGAGGTGCCGCCTCGTTTCGGACTTCCGCCACGTTGTGCGCACCTGGCGTGACGTGGCGCTTAAAACAACGCAGCGCAGGCTCTCCCACGTTGTTCTTTTAAATGCAAATATTAGTTTATTCGAATTTTCTCGTATATATTGGATTATTCGCAAAAATTCTATTCGGAAAATGTTTGATATCCTTGTAAAAATTCCATGTTCCGTCCTGTAAAGCACATTAGAGTTAAAGATTGATCGGCATTCGATTATTCGAAATTTTTTTACTTCGAAAGTGTTCGATATCCGATTATTCGACACTTTTGGAAAATATTCCACATATTTCCTTTCGAAAATATTCAAATTTCAATTATTCGATATTTCCGATTTCTAATATATTCGATAATTCGGTTATCCGAAAGATTTCCGCGTATTCCAAAGTATGCCGACCATGATCACGCAGTGACGTTCGTCGACTCTCGACGTAGGACTCGGTTGCATGGTGGATGAGCAGAGTTAGTCTCGTAAGTGCTGAACGTAGCATTGCAGTGCTGAAGGTCACGGGTTCAATTCCACCCTGAGCCTAACATCTGCGGTGAAAACTCTGCTCACAATCAGCGTCAAGCTGCCCTTCCAAAGAAAGGCATGCGACAAGCCGGCTGAGGAACACCCCGTCGCATCTCAAATGCAGACATGTCTCATAAAGTAGCTCGAGTAAAGGCTAGGGCGTCCCCGGAGGCGACGCGCATTCAAGCCCGACGAATGCGAATAGTGGGCGAGGGTTACCGTCTCAGCAAGGTGAAGGGGGACGGCTAAAGCGGCAGGTTCATCAGAAAACGATCCAAGGCATCGCAGACTTTCCGTCTAGTACCACAATATGGGTACACTCACTTCTCGTTCTTGAGAGTAAGCAGATCTTCTGAAGAGACGGCGAGTCGATGTAGCCTGCATACAGGAGACGAAGTGGAGCGGGGCAAAGTCACGCGACATCGAAGATGGTTATAAGCTCCCTATAACGGTGCCATCTGCACCAGAAACGGGTTCGGTATAGCTGTCTCGGAGAATCTAAGGAGCAATATAGTTTACTTTGAGTGCATAAGCGATCGCCTGATGAGCATAAAGGTAGATGCTGGGAAACAGGTTATTTGAGTAGTTACCGCCTATGCGACACGAGTCAGATGCAACGATGATGAAAAAGACGCGTTCTGGCAGGAACTAGATGATCACATCAGTTCAATTTTACTGGAAGAGACACTCCTGCTAGGAGCAGACCTCAACGGACATGTGAAAAAAAGGCGAGGAGAAGCCGGAAAATGTCACGGAGGCCACGGATACGGAACATGCAATGAAGAAGGTGAGCGCATTCTGGAATTCGCCTCAGCCCATGATCTGGTCTTGGCGAACACATAATACATCAAGAAGGATGATCACCTCATTACATCTGCGAGAGGCGACCGACGAACGCAGATAGACTTCTGGGCTATCCGGCAGTGTGACCTCAAAAACGTTAAGCACTGCAAAGTCATTCCCGGTCACAGCTGCATACCTCAACACAGACCACTGCTCATCAAAATTCCAATGGATGGGCACACCAGGAGGACCACAGAGACCACGACACGCATTAAATGGTGGAGATTGAAAACCAACAACATGGCGAAACAAGCATTGTTAACAGCTCTACCAAGCTTGCAAGAGAACCCAGAGCGATGCTGGGCGAGCCTGAAAGATAGAGTCCACGGGGTGGCAATATGGGTCTGGGAAGTACAAAGCCAGAGAAAAGAAGGATAAATAGAGAAACGTGGTGGTGGAACGATGAAGTGCAAAAGCCATAAAGGAGAAGAGGGATGCGTTTAAGCGATGGCCTAAGACAAAATCGGAGGACGATCGCCAGACGTACCAACAAGCCAAACACGCTGCGAAGGCTTCCGTAAAGAATGGAAAATAGGTGTACTTGAAAGAGCTCTACGATCATCTAAAGTCTCGCGAGGGAGACCATGAGATATACTGGATAGCGAGAAGAAGGGCGCAATCCACAAAAAACGTGGAACACTTCCTCCATATCAAAGACAAACTTGGTAGGACGCTAACAAAACTGAGGACATCACCGAGAGATGGAGAACCTACTTCGAAAAATTGGCCATCACAGACCGCACCATCAACTCCATCCCAGAAGCCAGTCCCATAGAAGGACCAGTACCGGCAATCACGGAAAAGGAAGTATGGCTAGCCATAAGAAGAACAAAGAATAGCGAAGCGACTGGCCCAGACGACATACCAAGCGAGTTCTGGAAAATATGTGAACAACCCGGAGCGAAATGACTAATGAGGCTCCTCAGTCAAATCATAAGGAGCAAGAGTATATCTCGCGACTGATACACCAGCACGACGATCCCGATATGGAAGAACAAAGAAGACAGCAGAGTGCGCATCCTACCGACCAATCCGACTAGTGAACCACACTCTAAAAATCTTCGAGCGAATAATCGAAACGCTTGTTCGAGGTATCGTAGAGTTGTAACCGAATCAGTGCGGTCGTAAAGGGAGTAGGTACAACCGACGCAATTTACTTCGATCGGACAGTGATGGAGAAATATAAAGAGAAGCAGAAGGAATTGCATGCAGCTTTCCCGGACCTGGAGAAAGCCCTCGATAAGGCACCCCATGAAGTCATATGGTGGGCCTTACGGAAGCACAGGGTGCCAGAGGAGTATGCTCAGTGGATAATGTTGATCTATCACAACGCTTCTCGCCACGGCAAACAGCTGCAGGGCAATCGAAAGAATTCCAAATCAAGGTTGGAGTACACCAAGGTTCAGTTCTCTCTCCCTTGCTCTTCATCGTTATGATGAACGCCATGATAGAATCGCTCAGAGGTGAACCTCCTTGGACACTTCTCTAAGCAGATGATGTGGTCTTGATAACAAGTACCAGAAAGGAGCTACAAGACGAGGTACAAAAATGGAAAAACAGGGCCACTTGTATGGCCTGAAGCCCAACATCAGGAAGACAGAATATATGGAAGTGGGGAAACAAACTGGTGGTACCATAAGCATCGATGGTGAGAAGCTAAAGAAGACAAAGTCATACAAGTACCTAGACAGTCGCATCTCTGCGGAAGGAGGTTTACAAGAGGAGGCCGCAAGCAGGATAAACACAGCATGGATGAAATGGAGAGGCTTGACAGGAGTTCAGTGCGAATACCAGTGCATCTCAAGTCCCAACTGTACCGGACCATTTATCCGTAGCACTGTTTAGCAGTGAATGCTGGCCGTGTACATGGAACGAGGAGCGCAAGCTCAGTGTCATGAAAAAACGGAAGCTATGATGGACCTTAGGAGTCACATTGAAGGATCACATCTGCAATGACACAATACGAGCGCAAATGAAAGTAGCTCCAGAAAATGCAGGAGAAGTGGTTACGATGGTATGGGCATGTGCGCAGAAGGGATAAAAGTCACATCCCGAAGTTAGCTCTGGCTGTGGAGGCACCATGCAAAAGACCCAGAGGTAGACAGATGGAGCGGATGGACAGAATCAAGTCCGACATGCGAGAACTTGGTATAGACGAAGACCTTGCTTCAGATAGGGCAACGTGGAGACATCTTACAAGAAAAACAGACCCTGCATAAGCGGGACAAATGCGAGGAAAAAACTCGGTTGCATGGTGGATACAAAGCTGGTTTGTTTCAAAGCTTCAAAGCTTTGTTTATGCAGCCTGTACTTCCGAGTAGTCCAAGCTGGTAACGCAAGAAGCCATTCCTGGCGGTATCGTGAACTGATCAAAATGTCAATCATCTACGTCCAGACTTTTGAAACCAATGTTCCGAGACGTCGGCTCGAATTAAGTATCTCCAAGATACCTGGCTGTCACGATGACACTTACTCACGCAACAGCATGCTTACGTTTAGAAACGATAGAGCTTTGAATTATACGTAGGGTTTTTTTTAGAGGAAGACAGCAACTTCTTGACGACGTCGCATTTCAGCACATTTTAGCTCCTACAGAGGGTTCGATCAAGTATGAGTAAGTCCTATTAGCTTTATGTATGCGGAAAGCATTGAGAGCGGTGCACGGTAGTTTCATGTGTAAGAATGCCAGAGATTGATGGAGCCTAGGTATTCAGAAAATATAGTTTTAGCACAGTCGTCGCGTTCTTGGTTGACATACTGATTTAGGCAAATATCCTGAATTCGCTCCACAAAACAAGGATCTTGATAAGGCTGAAAAGGAATTCCTTTTCCATTTTGGGTTCGGAAGGAAGACTATGGATTTGCCGAAAGTTTTTGGCGAAACCAAGATGCGTAGATAGGCAACATCTTGGTTTTTACAAGGTAATAAGTGAACTAAAATACTTTTCAGTTTGTCTGCGCTGGTGGATCTCAAAACAGAATGAAGCTGTTTGCCGAAACCTTCGCCAAAGAGTGTAAATTAGAATGCAGCGAGAACCTCTCCAAGACTGATCGATTTGTACTTTATAAAACTGGAAAAGTTCTATGGGTGAACGTGAGATAGACTGTAATAAAGTGGCTAACTCCCACAGTAAATTCCTATTCAGCATGGTATGGGATGTCCATCGTTGAGCATTATGCTCACTGAGATGTTGAAACTCATGTACTATGCCAAAGCAAAGGACTTCAGGTAAGTCCGTTCAAGGTGTTGCAATTACTATGAGCCTTCATGTAGATTTATTCGTCTTGGAACATGTGGAGGATTAGGACTAGAAGCGGGAGTAGTGGTCGTCTCTAAAAATGCACTCAATCACGAGTTAAACGAAAAGTATACACAATGGGTTGGAGATAAAAAGGTTGGTTCCACAAAGAGAGAGGTAATGGCCTTGTGAGATTACGCCATATATGCGCGAAAAGAGGAATGTCCCAACGGGTCACCTGCAGAGGTTCCCTATCCACTCTGCCGAACTCGCGCAAAAAATACTCTGGAACTTACAAGAAAACTTCTTTTTTTTGTTGTCTATAAGAATTGAGCGTCACAAACTAGCAAGAACAACGTGATATTGATATGAGAGATTATGAGAGACTTCTACGGAAAAACGGAAAAGGACGAAATTACCAGGTAGAAGTGTGTTGAAGTGACATGTCAGAAAGAGAATAAAAAATTCACTGAGAATAGAAAATGATCCAATATTATGGGGGGAGGAGAATTTCTGCCGGAAAACACACAGATGGAGTAAAAAATGGAAAAAGGGAGAAGATGAGGAGCATAAGAGTGGACATACTGCAGTCAAAATTCGCGGAACTTTTGGCTTCACCCGTGGAACTTCGACTGTCTGAGTATTCTAACAAGGGAAAGGTATTTGGTGACCGTGGCCTTTTGCAGCGAACTGTACACCAGTAGATGCGTAAAACACTGATTCCAAATCTATGTTCATTTTGCTGTGCGACTCTCCGAAAGTATTATGGATTTTTGTTTCATATGAACTTCAAGAGATCTAGGCAGTCAGAATCGTCAGTATCCAGGCATTTAAATTCGGATATATCGGAGGCAGTTTTCCTGAGCTTAATGTAAGAGTTCCTTTATACTACGCCGCGTCCTACGGCATGCGCCGGCAGTCGCCGTGAAAATATAAGCGCTCGCTGTGAAGGAACACTCTCGGAGAACACGAACGTGCAGCAGGTCTAGAGATACATCCATGATCGGCGAAGCTGTGCTGTCGTGAGCGTATATTTTCACTGCGACTATAGCGGCGCACGCCGCACGCTCTTTTCTAGTGCTTAAGTGACAATTCCAGTGGTACTGGTGAATCCTGTCATCATGATAATGCAAATGATGGCAAGAAATGTTCATAATTTTCGGAAGAGTGCACAGTAAATATGGAAGGCAGATTTGAAATCAGCGCTTTAAGATACATTCAACGGCGTACGTTTCATTTCGAAGTTACGGTCACAAAGTATACTTCCCTTGTGAGGATCTCCATTAAGACTTAAAATTAAATGCGAAAGAACTCTATCAATTTTCAGTTTGAGCGTGACGCGTATCTCGATGAAGAGTTGCGGAACGAAATCATAGCCACAGCTAAAGAACAACAGATTCCCGTTGAAACGGGACTGACTCTATGTTGTGACGAATTTTACGAAGGTCACTTGTCACAGGCTTTGATCTGAATTGATCGGTAATGTTTAGGACAAATGCGTCTTGACAGCTTTTTGCGTGAGTATGCACCAGAAGAAAGGCATATTTACTTCAAAAAAGCGTACGATAAAGGTGCGCGAAACATTGAAATGGAGAGTGCATGTTTTGCATCCATGACTTTCCGTGCAGGAGTCAAAGGTAAGTGTGGCACCGAAGGTAAAGTGCCGCAAGAACAGTGATTTAAATAACATGGCACTTACAAGTAACTGTTTACTAAGAATAACACGAGAGCATAGCTAAAGTCTGTGGCTCGGCAAATCTTCAACCTAAAAAATTTTTGCTTTGGTAATTTGGGCGCTGATTTCGGAAATCCACCTTAGAGAAAAGAAAAATGGCGAAAAGGAGCATGTATCCAGGCCCTTCATTTTGAAATGTAACAGTAACACGAGTGTAACACTCACCGCTATGGGTAACCAGTGGCCGCCCAAATATGAAAAGATGAATATCGATTCTACCCTGGAGTAGAATCGATATTCATCAAAAGCACTAAATGGGTTCCGGAACCCACTGGGTTGTTCGTTGATGAATACGGCCACAGGTGTCGTTAACACGTTGACGACAGTGCCGCGCAATGGTGCGCGGCAGGCAGTCTGTCCCTGTGGACGACACCGCGCAATGGTGCGCGGCGGCCTTAAATTCAATATATCTGTCCAATCCTCTAAGTTTTTGTTCATATAATCAACATAGGCTCAGATGTACTTCATGTATTAACCCCGCCCCTTTTGACAAACTCCGCCCACTCCTATGCCTCTCACAGGGACCCTTTTTGTCCATAAAAAGCATGGATGAGGCTGTAGATGAACGCAAAGACCTCAAGCAACTTTTAGCCAGCCCCGCCCATCGTCAGGCAAACCTCGCCCCCTAAGTGGCAAGCTCCACCCACTTTTCAAAAGTGGCGGAAATCGCCTAAATCCTTGAAATTTGGGCTATTTCCGACATTTTTGGTCGAGTGGGCGGAGCTTGCCAGAGGGGGCGGGGCTTGCACATTTTATGCTTCGTGCATGGATGCATGCATACATGCATGGGCCACGCGTAAGGATGCATGGAAACGTCTCGTCCACAGGGACAGACCTCAAAAAAATGGCTCGTCGTCAACGTGTTAACGACACCTGTGGCCGTATTCATCAACGAACAACCCAGTGGGTTCCGGAACCCATTTAGTGCTTTTGATGAATATCGATTCTACTCCAGGGTAGAATCGATATTCATCTTTTCATATTTGGGCGGCCACTGGTTACCCATAGCGGTGAGTGTTACACTCGTGTTACTGTTACATTTCAAAATGAAGGGCCTGGATACATGCTCCTTTTCGCCATTTTTCTTTTCTCTAAGGTGGATTTCCGAAATCAGCGCCCAAATTACCAAAGCAAAAATTTTTTAGGTTGAAGATTTGCCGAGCCACAGACTTTAGCTATGCTCTCGTGTTATTCTTAGTAAACAGTTACTTGTAAGTGCCATGTTATTTAAATCACTGTTCTTGCGGCACTTTACCTTCGGTGCCACACTTACCTTTGACTCCTGCACGGAAAGTCATGGATGCAAAACATGCACTCTCCATTTCAATGTTTCGCGCACCTTTATCGTACGCTTTTTTGAAGTAAATATGCCTTTCTTCTGGTGCATACTCACGCAAAAAGCTGTCAAGACGCATTTGTCCTAAACATTACCGATCAATTCAGATCAAAGCCTGTGACAAGTGACCTTCGTAAAATTCGTCACAACATAGAGTCAGTCCCGTTTCAACGGGAATCTGTTGTTCTTTAGCTGTGGCTATGATTTCGTTCCGCAACTCTTCATCGAGATACGCGTCACGCTCAAACTGAAAATTGATAGAGTTCTTTCGCATTTAATTTTAAGTCTTAATGGAGATCCTCACAAGGGAAGTATACTTTGTGACCGTAACTTCGAAATGAAACGTACGCCGTTGAATGTATCTTAAAGCGCTGATTTCAAATCTGCCTTCCATATTTACTGTGCACTCTTCCGAAAATTATGAACATTTCTTGCCATCATTTGCATTATCATGATGACAGGATTCACCAGTACCACTGGAATTGTCACTTAAGCACTAGAAAAGAGCGTGCGGCGTGCGCCGCTATAGTCGCAGTGAAAATATACGCTCACGACAGCACAGCTTCGCCGATCATGGATGTATCTCTAGACCTGCTGCACGTTCGTGTTCTCCGAGAGTGTTCCTTCACAGCGAGCGCTTATATTTTCACGGCGACTGCCGGCGCATGCCGTAGGACGCGGCGTAGTATAAAGGAACTCTTACATTAAGCTCAGGAAAACTGCCTCCGATATATCCGAATTTAAATGCCTGGATACTGACGATTCTGACTGCCTAGATCTCTTGAAGTTCATATGAAACAAAAATCCATAATACTTTCGGAGAGTCGCACAGCAAAATGAACATAGATTTGGAATCAGTGTTTTACGCATCTACTGGTGTACAGTTCGCTGCAAAAGGCCACGGTCACCAAATACCTTTCCCTTGTTAGAATACTCAGACAGTCGAAGTTCCACGGGTGAAGCCAAAAGTTCCGCGAATTTTGACTGCAGTATGTCCACTCTTATGCTCCTCATCTTCTCCCTTTTTCCATTTTTTACTCCATCTGTGTGTTTTCCGGCAGAAATTCTCCTCCCCCATAATATTGGATCATTTTCTATTCTCAGTGAATTTTTTATTCTCTTTCTGACATGTCACTTCAACACACTTCTACCTGGTAATTTCGTCCTTTTCCGTTTTTCCGTAGAAGTCTCTCATAATCTCTCATATCAATATCACGTTGTTCTTGCTAGTTTGTGACGCTCAATTCTTATAGACAACAAAAAAAAGAAGTTTTCTTGTAAGTTCCAGAGTATTTTTTGCGCGAGTTCGGCAGAGTGGATAGGGAACCTCTGCAGGTGACCCGTTGGGACATTCCTCTTTTCGCGCATATATGGCGTAATCTCACAAGGCCATTACCTCTCTCTTTGTGGAACCAACCTTTTTATCTCCAACCCATTGTGTATACTTTTCGTTTAACTCGTGATTGAGTGCATTTTTAGAGACGACCACTACTCCCGCTTCTAGTCCTAATCCTCCACATGTTCCAAGACGAATAAATCTACATGAAGGCTCATAGTAATTGCAACACCTTGAACGGACTTACCTGAAGTCCTTTGCTTTGGCATAGTACATGAGTTTCAACATCTCAGTGAGCATAATGCTCAACGATGGACATCCCATACCATGCTGAATAGGAATTTACTGTGGGAGTTAGCCACTTTATTACAGTCTATCTCACGTTCACCCATAGAACTTTTCCAGTTTTATAAAGTACAAATCGATCAGTCTTGGAGAGGTTCTCGCTGCATTCTAATTTACACTCTTTGGCGAAGGTTTCGGCAAACAGCTTCATTCTGTTTTGAGATCCACCAGCGCAGACAAACTGAAAAGTATTTTAGTTCACTTATTACCTTGTAAAAACCAAGATGTTGCCTATCTACGCATCTTGGTTTCGCCAAAAACTTTCGGCAAATCCATAGTCTTCCTTCCGAACCCAAAATGGAAAAGGAATTCCTTTTCAGCCTTATCAAGATCCTTGTTTTGTGGAGCGAATTCAGGATATTTGCCTAAATCAGTATGTCAACCAAGAACGCGACGACTGTGCTAAAACTATATTTTCTGAATACCTAGGCTCCATCAATCTCTGGCATTCTTACACATGAAACTACCGTGCACCGCTCTCAATGCTTTCCGCATACATAAAGCTAATAGGACTTACTCATACTTGATCGAACCCTCTGTAGGAGCTAAAATGTGCTGAAATGCGACGTCGTCAAGAAGTTGCTGTCTTCCTCTAAAAAAAACCCTACGTATAATTCAAAGCTCTATCGTTTCTAAACGTAAGCATGCTGTTGCGTGAGTAAGTGTCATCGTGACAGCCAGGTATCTTGGAGATACTTAATTCGAGCCGACGTCTCGGAACATTGGTTTCAAAAGTCTGGACGTAGATGATTGACATTTTGATCAGTTCACGATACCGCCAGGAATGGCTTCTTGCGTTACCAGCTTGGACTACTCGGAAGTACAGGCTGCATAAACAAAGCTTTGAAGCTTTGAAACAAACCAGCTTTGTATCCACCATGCAACCGAGTTTTTTCCTCGCATTTGTCCCGCTTATGCAGGGTCTGTTTTTCTTGTAAGATGTCTCCACGTTGCCCTATCTGAAGCAAGGTCTTCGTCTATACCAAGTTCTCGCATGTCGGACTTGATTCTGTCCATCCGCTCCATCTGTCTACCTCTGGGTCTTTTGCATGGTGCCTCCACAGCCAGAGCTAACTTCGGGATGTGACTTTTATCCCTTCTGCGCACATGCCCATACCATCGTAACCACTTCTCCTGCATTTTCTGGAGCTACTTTCATTTGCGCTCGTATTGTGTCATTGCAGATGTGATCCTTCAATGTGACTCCTAAGGTCCATCATAGCTTCCGTTTTTTCATGACACTGAGCTTGCGCTCCTCGTTCCATGTACACGGCCAGCATTCACTGCTAAACAGTGCTACGGATAAATGGTCCGGTACAGTTGGGACTTGAGATGCACTGGTATTCGCACTGAACTCCTGTCAAGCCTCTCCATTTCATCCATGCTGTGTTTATCCTGCTTGCGGCCTCCTCTTGTAAACCTCCTTCCGCAGAGATGCGACTGTCTAGGTACTTGTATGACTTTGTCTTCTTTAGCTTCTCACCATCGATGCTTATGGTACCACCAGTTTGTTTCCCCACTTCCATATATTCTGTCTTCCTGATGTTGGGCTTCAGGCCATACAAGTGGCCCTGTTTTTCCATTTTTGTACCTCGTCTTGTAGCTCCTTTCTGGTACTTGTTATCAAGACCACATCATCTGCTTAGAGAAGTGTCCAAGGAGGTTCACCTCTGAGCGATTCTATCATGGCGTTCATCATAACGATGAAGAGCAAGGGAGAGAGAACTGAACCTTGGTGTACTCCAACCTTGATTTGGAATTCTTTCGATTGCCCTGCAGCTGTTTGCCGTGGCGAGAAGCGTTGTGATAGATCAACATTATCCACTGAGCATACTCCTCTGGCACCCTGTGCTTCCGTAAGGCCCACCATATGACTTCATGGGGTGCCTTATCGAGGGCTTTCTCCAGGTCCGGGAAAGCTGCATGCAATTCCTTCTGCTTCTCTTTATATTTCTCCATCACTGTCCGATCGAAGTAAATTGCGTCGGTTGTACCTACTCCCTTTACGACCGCACTGATTCGGTTACAACTCTACGATACCTCGAACAAGCGTTTCGATTATTCGCTCGAAGATTTTTAGAGTGTGGTTCACTAGTCGGATTGGTCGGTAGGATGCGCACTCTGCTGTCTTCTTTGTTCTTCCATATCGGGATCGTCGTGCTGGTGTATCAGTCGCGAGATATACTCTTGCTCCTTATGATTTGACTGAGGAGCCTCATTAGTCATTTCGCTCCGGGTTGTTCACATATTTTCCAGAACTCGCTTGGTATGTCGTCTGGGCCAGTCGCTTCGCTATTCTTTGTTCTTCTTATGGCTAGCCATACTTCCTTTTCCGTGATTGCCGGTACTGGTCCTTCTATGGGACTGGCTTCTGGGATGGAGTTGATGGTGCGGTCTGTGATGGCCAATTTTTCGAAGTAGGTTCTCCATCTCTCGGTGATGTCCTCAGTTTTGTTAGCGTCCTACCAAGTTTGTCTTTGATATGGAGGAAGTGTTCCACGTTTTTTGTGGATTGCGCCCTTCTTCTCGCTATCCAGTATATCTCATGGTCTCCCTCGCGAGACTTTAGATGATCGTAGAGCTCTTTCAAGTACACCTATTTTCCATTCTTTACGGAAGCCTTCGCAGCGTGTTTGGCTTGTTGGTACGTCTGGCGATCGTCCTCCGATTTTGTCTTAGGCCATCGCTTAAACGCATCCCTCTTCTCCTTTATGGCTTTTGCACTTCATCGTTCCACCACCACGTTTCTCTATTTATCCTTCTTTTCTCTGGCTTTGTACTTCCCAGACCCATATTGCCACCCCGTGGACTCTATCTTTCAGGCTCGCCCAGCATCGCTCTGGGTTCTCTTGCAAGCTTGGTAGAGCTGTTAACAATGCTTGTTTCGCCATGTTGTTGGTTTTCAATCTCCACCATTTAATGCGTGTCGTGGTCTCTGTGGTCCTCCTGGTGTGCCCATCCATTGGAATTTTGATGAGCAGTGGTCTGTGTTGAGGTATGCAGCTGTGACCGGGAATGACTTTGCAGTGCTTAACGTTTTTGAGGTCACACTGCCGGATAGCCCAGAAGTCTATCTGCGTTCGTCGGTCGCCTCTCGCAGATGTAATGAGGTGATCATCCTTCTTGATGTATTATGTGTTCGCCAAGACCAGATCATGGGCTGAGGCGAATTCCAGAATGCGCTCACCTTCTTCATTGCATGTTCCGTATCCGTGGCCTCCGTGACATTTTCCGGCTTCTCCTCGCCTTTTTTTCACATGTCCGTTGAGGTCTGCTCCTAGCAGGAGTGTCTCTTCCAGTAAAATTGAACTGATGTGATCATCTAGTTCCTGCCAGAACGCGTCTTTTTCATCATCGTTGCATCTGACTCGTGTCGCATAGGCGGTAACTACTCAAATAACCTGTTTCCCAGCATCTACCTTTATGCTCATCAGGCGATCGCTTATGCACTCAAAGTAAACTATATTGCTCCTTAGATTCTCCGAGACAGCTATACCGAACCCGTTTCTGGTGCAGATGGCACCGTTATAGGGAGCTTATAACCATCTTCGATGTCGCGTGACTTTGCCCCGCTCCACTTCGTCTCCTGTATGCAGGCTACATCGACTCGCCGTCTCTTCAGAAGATCTGCTTACTCTCAAGAACGAGAAGTGAGTGTACCCATATTGTGGTACTAGACGGAAAGTCTGCGATGCCTTGGATCGTTTTCTGATGAACCTGCCGCTTTAGCCGTCCCCCTTCACCTTGCTGAGACGGTAACCCTCGCCCACTATTCGCATTCGTCGGGCTTGAATGCGCGTCGCCTCCGGGGGACGCCCTAGCCTTTACTCGAGCTACTTTATGAGACATGTCTGCATTTGAGATGCGACGGGGTGTTCCTCAGCCGGCTTGTCGCATGCCTTTCTTTGGAAGGGCAGCTTGACGCTGATTGTGAGCAGAGTTTTCACCGCAGATGTTAGGCTCAGGGTGGAATTGAACCCGTGACCTTCAGCACTGCAATGCTACGTTCAGCACTTACGAGACTAACTCTGCTCATCCACCATGCAACCGAGTCCTACGTCGAGAGTCGACGAACGTCACTGCGTGATCATGGTCGGCATACTTTGGAATACGCGGAAATCTTTCGGATAACCGAATTATCGAATATATTAGAAATCGGAAATATCGAATAATTGAAATTTGAATATTTTCGAAAGGAAATATGTGGAATATTTTCCAAAAGTGTCGAATAATCGGATATCGAACACTTTCGAAGTAAAAAAATTTCGAATAATCGAATGCCGATCAATCTTTAACTCTAATGTGCTTTACAGGACGGAACATGGAATTTTTACAAGGATATCAAACATTTTCCGAATAGAATTTTTGCGAATAATCCAATATATACGAGAAAATTCGAATAAACTAATATTTGCATTTAAAAGAACAACGTGGGAGAGCCTGCGCTGCGTTGTTTTAAGCGCCACGTCACGCCAGGTGCGCACAACGTGGCGGAAGTCCGAAACGAGGCGGCACCTCACCGATTCACGCAATCCAAGTCACGTTGAGGGAAAACATATGGGATGATATCGAGATTATATTCGATTCGGTCCATAGCATACTGACCAGGACTTTCAGGTGCGGTCATGCCACACAGAAGCAAAATTGGCTAGGGATTACTGTTGAGAGACAAGCTTTGTTCTTGTCATTCATTTTTGAATCTCTTGCGGGGATCCACGCTGCTTCGAGCACATTTTAGGACAGGTTACACCATATGTTATAGATGAGACTGAAATCTTTGTTAGAAAAGTGCTTGACCGGCATAGATCTCCGCAAGAAATGCAAAAATGTTCGTTTATCAGCAGTGATCTCTTGCCATATTAGCTCTAGTATAGCACATAAAAGCTTTGAGTCAGTGTCCCAGTGATATCCACTGAAATTCTGACGTGCGGACTCGCTGCATGCTAAATAGCTGAACAGGGAAGGTATATGACTCGCAGTGGAGTTTCCCTAGGCCCCGGTCAGACTTCACGCGACTTAATCGTCGCGATCTAATCGCCAAGATTTCCATTCATTTTCATTTCACATTCAAAAATTTCGGGTTGGAAAAGTATCACAACCGAATGCAAGTTGATCGGCATGGAATGATGTTGTAACAGTTGTCTCGTCGCGACTCAGTCGCGACGATCAGATCGCGTGAAGTCTGCCCGGGGCCTTATGAGGTGTATATCACTCGAAAGGTTTTTGAGCGCTGTTTTCATAACAACTTTCCAAATCTGCTTACCGGTTTACTGAAAAAGTTAGAGGCACTTTTTCCGCGTCCAATTCGCATGGCAGGGTACTTTGTAAATGACCTAAATTCGTAGTAAATGCGAATTTGGTCCAAAGTTACATGCGCAAATGTCTGAGATATATTTACTGTGCATAGAAAAATTGATGGTATTAGTTTTAGAGCTACTCTGCCGCCTTAT